>JAZKJV010010027.1:0-566259 GCA_037367405.1 Ottelia alismoides | reverse complement strand
TCGATCATCCATGTGGCTAAGCCTCGACCGTCAGATCCGAGCCGCAGCCCTTCGTTGAGGCACCGTCGTCCCAGTCGTTCGATCGGCTACGTGGCGCCATCTCATCCCTCGCTTAAATAAAGGGTAATTTCCCTTAGGCCCCTGTTCTTTTAGTTGTTAATATTTAGCCCTGTAAATATTTTAGAACTTTTATTTTAGTTTGGTAAATTGCATAGAGGACCTTGTCATTTACTTTAATTGCACTCACACCCCTGTACGTTGTGGGACACGTGCTTTGACACGTGATTTCTTGGGATAATTGCATGTATGGGCCTGATGTTTTAAGGAGTTCATGAATGAAAATATATTTTTAGTATTTGCAGATATGCCCCTGTGATTGTTTTAATTATACATGTGCCAAATTTTTTGGGCTTTTTATACTTTTGCCCCTGGACTTTCAGTACGAGTTACTAAGAGGTCCAGGGATTTAAGTTTTATTACAAAACGGTCCCTGAGTGCCCAGATCACGCGCGTGGCGCGTGAGTTCTTGGAGATTTTTGCACCGGACCCCCCTGGATTCCCTTTGCTTGTTATTTCTAGGCCCCCTGAGTATATTTTTAAGACAAATATGTCCCTGTGACTATGGGCTTGTATTTTTGTAAATAAAATATCAAATATCATCCAAATTACGTGAAAATTGACACATAGCTCCTGCCACTGAGAAGGATTTATACTAAATTTTGGGAAATTTTTTGTAGCCCATTTATTATTTTTTAAAAATTCAAAAACATATATTTTTCTTACTGTCCAGTTTTAAAATTAACAAAAAAATATAAAAACATTTCCAAAAATTACAAAAAATTAGATTTGGTATGTTTTGTTTTTGTTTGATTTTCTGACCAAGTTTGGTCATTTTTGGACATAATAGAAATATAAAAATTGAAAAAACATGTGAAAACCTTATAAAAATTCTAATAAATAATTAAATAGTCCAAAAATAATAAATCCAGTGCCTAATTTTTCCTTGTGTTTCATACTTTACAGGAAAATTACCTCCAGGCTTTGATAGGCCATTATCTATTTTATTTTGGCCCTCCAAACCTGACTGGACAGCAGCATTTGTTTTCGGTCTTCTTTTATTTTTATAAAAATTCCCTAAAAATCAGAAAAATACCAAAAATTCACCGAAAACATAAAAAAATATAAAAAAACATAAAAATATTTTTGTTTGAATTTTTGGATGAATTTTGAGTAGTTAAATAATTTGTCCAAGTTGCTTGTTTTGTTACTTTCCTATTTTCTTTATTAATTTAAAAATCCAAAAAAATATTAAAAAAATTAAAACCCCACCCAAAAAACTTATTTTTTATTTAATTTCCTTTTTGACTACTTCATAGGCCGCGAGGCCATTTCGTGCTCCCTGAGTCCGACCCTGGTCGCTATACCATGCTAATCTAATAGCCAGGGCCACTATTGAGTTTCTTTGACTTTTATATTGTTTTGGTGGTCTGATCTCATATTTTCTTGTTGAGCTGAGATCTCTATCGATCTGGGTCGCAACGACCCGAAGTTGATTATTTTTATCTAATCCGGATTGACCGATTTTTTTGGCTCATCATCACTCTGCCTCTGTCATCTGCTCTGAATCTGTGAGAGGCTCTAAGCAAGCAGAATCTCGCGCTCTAGTCTCATCGATCGTCTTTATTTGTATACTCCCGCCCTCGACGTGAAAGTATACCTTCCCGCTATCATGGTCGGACATGGCCTTTGCAATGGGCCAAGAACGGGTGTCCTAAAATGATGGGGGCGTCGATCATAGACTCAGGGATCTCCCTGTCTAGCACTAAGAAGTCCACGGGGAATTAGAAGCCCTGAATTGTGATGTCCACGTCCTTCAGTAACCCCTTTGGCCTCTTGACAGATCGATCAGCAAACTGAAGGATCGTCCTGCTCTGTCTAAGAGGGCCAAATTCAAAGCGATGGAGTAAGGCTGCCGGAAGTAGGTTAATCGAAGAACTGTTGTCTAATAGAGTCTGGTCGGTCCTCTGTTCGTATATGTGGCATCTGACATAGGGAGGTCCTACATCTGGCTTCTTGGCTGGCAGACAGTTCTGGATGGTGAAACTGGTGGCACGAGTGAGCACATGGATCTCTGAGTGGTGGTTCCTCCTCTTCCTGCGAATGGTGGTCTTCTCTCTAGGTTCCTCTGGAAGAGGGGGATGTGCTCCAAGGCCTCCTGTAGAGTCAGCTGTATCTGGAATCTGTCTATCATCTGCCTGGCTGAACTCTAACTGATGAGATTTTTTGTATTTTCTTTTTGGGTCCCCCTTTGCCAAGCGGAGTTCTTGGGGGAGGGGATGGTTGGGCCCTCCTCAGATGGAGGTCTACGATCGGGTCACTGCTGATGTGACAAAATAGAATCCTACACATATCTCCATGCAAACAGATGGACTCACAACTGAATAACCCTTTCCTTTATTTCTAGAGTTGTCCTGAGATACAAAAATGGATGGAAATGCAATAGGAACAGAAATGGTGGCCTCAGTACCACCTACGGCATCTGGGTTCGCGGCATCAGTACCGTGCTCTAGCTTAGCATCAAATCTGGTGCATCAGCACCACCTACTCCTAAATTTGGTGAAGCGACGACCTATGTACCATCAGTTGGGATCAACGTCCTTGGTGGCTTCAGCACCATCATCATCATCATCATCATCATGAGCGGCATCAGCACCGCTCTCTTCATCATCTGGAGCTCCTGAAGCTGCGAGTGGTCGTCGCTCAGATGAGGTGTCGTCGGCTGGCATCCTACCGTTCCTAAGTGTAACAAAGTCAGCATCAAAAAGATATGCAAAAATATCACCAAGGTGAATCACTAGGAGTGGTAGCCTCTGTAAACTCTACATGCTCAGACTTCCTCTTCAGGTTGTTCGGGTTCGACTCAATCTGGGCAGGAATGGTGGTCTTTCCTCTCACAATCTCTCTCATCTCTTGTCTAAACTCATCCATCTCCCATCGAAAGGTGGCTTGCTGCTCAGACATGAGGCAGGCTAGATCATCCATAGCAGCATTCTCATAGGTGGGCCCATGAGAACCTGACGGTTGGCCTCTCTGAAACTGAGGTTGCTGCAGCTAATGAGAGTGGGAGGGGTACTAGGAGTGATACTGCTGAGGCTACTGCTGCTGCCTCCAAGACGTCCCTGCTGATAGGGACAAGGACCATGCTGCTAGTACTGCTGCTGTGGATGTGCCTGTTGTTGTTGTGGGAACTGGGGCTGCACTCGCTGCTGGCCACACTAGACACCCTTAACTGGAGGCTGCTGCTGGGAGCTGGTACCTCCGGTCGACCAACGGAATTCGAGATGGTCTAGTCGGATCCCGGGCTGAGGTCGGTCATACCAGATCCTGTTGACAACCATCAACGACTCCTGCTCGTACTTGGGTTGGGGAAGAACCGCCAGGGCTAATCCGGCTAGTAGACAACCATTTGAGTGTCCTGAGATGGTGGTGGCTGGTAGAACCGCTACGGTTGCTGGTACGACTCCGCTTAAATATGGTGGACTAGTCTGGACTGGCTGGAGTGCTGGGACGAACTGTCGTAGTTGCTCGAATCTGCCCATGACCTGAGATGACGCTGAGAAGACGTCTGTTCCTCCTAGAGACACATGATCTGGGTCTTCAAGTCACTCAATGTCTGTGCCATATGATCAACTTCCGTGTAGATCTCGTCGAGAAGAGCAACTTCCGTGTTGACCACTTTTTGATTTAATCCCTTTTATTATTTCTTTTTTTGAATTTTCTTTACATTTATTTTTTGAATTTTCTAGGAGCGACATGTGGCATATCTTGGAGCCACCACATGTCACCCCTTTTTATTATTATTTTCATATTTATTTTATTATTTTCGGATTTATTATTATTATACATTAATTAAATAAACACCACGTGGCCGCATCCGAGCGTGCCAAGTGGTGCCATCTCATCTCCCATCTAACCATTACACCCCACTCTCCCTTGGCTTGGGGAGGAGGCAACTTTTACGCCTCCAAGTTATACACTTCACTAGCCCACCCCCCTCCACCTTCTCCATCTCTTCTCCAATCTCCTCCTTCTCCTCTTTAGATTCTCCTCCACTCTTCCATTCATCCCCATCTGCCATCTTGAGCACAAAATCCTTGAGCTCTGCCCTCTTCTTGGTGACAGCAAATGAGAGCCACCGTGTCGAGCGAAGACAGGTTCCTTTTGCTAGGCGAGATCCAAGGGACACCCCATCCTTTATCGCGGCCGTTTCAAGCTGCCGAGCTCGACCTTCGTCGAGGTCTAGAGCGAAGATCCGAGGGGCTCTAAGCTCCTCTTTCACAAGCACTCCTTTATATGCTACAGGTAATATTCCTTCTTCTTGCTCTGTTCTTCTTCCTTTTTGTTCTATACCTACACTCTCTCTCATCATTCCATCATTATTCCATCCATCGATTCGCAAAACCGCACTTCCACGGATAAATCACACGTTGCGAATGCAACGGTGATTTTTCTTGAATTTTTCGGCGAACTTTCATCAACTGATTAATCATTTATTCGTGCCCGTTAAACAAATGTTTGCAAAACAAGGGATTTTGTGAAATCCCATGTTCTGCCCTCCCCCACGTCTCTCTCTCCCCCTCTCTCTTCTTCTTCTTCCACCTTAGCACCACCGGCCTCCTCCGCCGTCGTCGCGCTGCTGCCTCTGCCCCGACGACCCTTGGCCGTGTGTCGGGCAAACTCGTGACACCGCCCCTCCGCTCGCCCGCTTCCAACGGAGCCAGCTGCCCTCGCTGCGATTTCCCCATCCGCGCCGACTCTCCTCGCCGTCGCGCCTCTGTGCGCCAGCCCACGCCACCGAAGAAGACGTCGACCGCGCTCCGCCATCCTCGGGCCCCTACACCGGCCTCCAGCCATGGAGCTGAAGCCCCTCGTGCACACCTAGCCCGACGCCGCCGACGCCTACGGCCTCCACCGTCCTCATCCAAGGCACGGCCAGCTCCTCCCCCGCGCGTGGACTCCAGGTGCCCCCTCCGTCTCCATTCATTGCTGGCGGAGGAAGATCCTTGCCCTCCCCTGTTCAGGCCAATAAAACGGGGGAGTTTTAGCGGAGAATAAAGCCAAAAAGGGTATTTGCAAAGGGGACACTTGCACCACCTTGAAAGTTTTTAAACAAATTTCAAGTTTCCGATAATTGCATGTAAGTCCATGTTCTTTATTTCAGCTCATATTTCTATTTCTGTATTGCATTTACATCCCTGTGTTTGCACAATCATTTAGACATTCATTTAGCATAATTTTTAAATTTTAAAAATTGCATTGTGTAGCTTTCATTGTCCTCTTCATTATCTGACACTTGGCATATTTGATATCAGTAGATTTTTCTATCATATAATTCGTTCAATTTTGCTATATTTTGCCAATTTATGCTTGTTAATTGATAGTAATTTCTCTGTGACTCCACAAATCCCCAAAAAATTCACATTAGATTTAGGACAATTAAGTTCACATTATGCCCAAAAATCATCTCATTTGCACATATCATGAGGCCTAAATAAATCATTTAGTGATTTGATTAATTGATTTTTAATAGGTCCATTTCACATGAAAAATTAGGTTTATCAATTTTCCTGGATTCTTCACACTTAGATCTATCTAGGATAATTTTTTAATATCTGAAAATAGTGTGATTTAGTATTTATTAAAATTAAATTTGTCAATATCACCTTGCATTCATTTTTAATTCATAGTTAATTCATCCAGTGTCAGAAAATTCTAAAAAATTTAGTGTAGCTTAAGTTCGTCATATTTCATCCTCTGGCCAAGTTTCATAAATTTTGGGAATCAATTTGACCATCTTTTTGATTTAACTCGTAAACTGGCTAGATTGTGCATGTGTCTTGCATAAAAAACCGAAGAAGACCAAAAAAATTATCCCCTGAAAATCAAACCTTAGACTTCGCTAAAAATCTACCTAAGGAGACAGTTGCCTCCCTGAGTTAGACCTTTGGTTTGCCCAAGTAAAAAAATTACGGCTCGAAATTAATTTGACTATAATTGAAAGTGGCTTTTGATACGCTCTCATTATCCGACTGCAACGAACATTATTAATTAATTTGACCATTAAGTTGATTAAATTAATAAGGGTAGTGGGAGGCATTTCAAAATGGTACCGTTGCCGGGGAGGCACGGCTTAGGTTAATTTGCAGTAATTTCTGAGTGCTTAATTTTCTATCCCCGGGTAGTCTGACCCTCGGTTTTCTTGTGAATATTTTCTGTCCTTTAATTTTTGTATTTTTCGAGTCGTTCTCTATCTGACCTCAAATTATTTCTGTGCGAGGAACGCGAGGAGTCATAGGCACCTCAAGGAGCTTGCATTTTAATTTCTTGAGTGATTTGAGAGAACTTGTACTTTTATTCATTTCCTTATTTTTTTTCGCATCATTTCTAGCGGTTCCCGTTTGGGTTCTCTTGTATGTAAAGATAGTGGAAGCATGTCCCCGTGTGCTGTGTGGTTTGAATTGTATATTAGGCTCGCACTAGCGGCTCCTCGAGCCACTCTAGGGTTTTCTTGTTCTCGTAATTTTTAGGACCACACAACCACTGAAAAGACGCACCTAAAATGTAGAACTAGTCAAATCAACCTGTCCTTCACTCGCTAATAGAACTGCTTGTCTAGGAGCGGATTTTGACGCTTGCATTTGCATGTAGTGTAAATTGCATCCTGCATAAAAGCAAAGGGATCACTGTAAGTCTTCTTAACTCAGCATACGCATCATCGTTTTTCATGCATCGGCTTTTCTCGATTTCTCCCTCTGTTTTCAAACATAAAATTAAACGGAAATTGGGACTGGACGATAGGCGTGCTGTGTGGTTGGACTAATAAGTGATAACTGATCTTAAAATCAGGACTGCTAACATTATTGACCAAAAAAATTAAATAAAATTGGAAAATCTGTTTGCGGGAGACTAATCCCCGACCTTGTTTTCTAGCTGAGTGAGGGTACTTGAGTGTGTGTGAACACCTTAAGGCAAATCCCAAGTCCCCGTCTTCCATATCACGGGCCAACTGATCCTAGCAAATATCACGAGTTGAATATTTTTAGATTGACTGACTAGTACCAAGTAGCCTCCGCCTGTTCACGGGTAGTCAGGGGTGAACCAACAATACTTCGCGAGAAGTTCCTAGTAACCCTTCGGGGCGAAGTTCCAGCCTTGTTAGCCTCCTCCTGCTTGCAAGTAGATAGAGGCATGGTCTTTGAGTCCATCAACTTGGGATAGGAGCGAAGAAAGGAAGGACCGACGGTATCTTAGGCGATAGGTTAAACAGGGAAGACGCATCCGGCTCTGAATTGGCATCCCTATAGGCCGCGTAACCTTTTCTACTTGTATGAAAATTCACACTTAAAATCAACAACAGTAATCGGACTCGGTTTCGGGTCCTTCACCGTGTTAAGTGTGAACTCAGGGTTCCACGGGAGATCCTTACCCATGGACGGTTCCACCTCAACCTGATGATGAAGCCAGAACTTCAACTGACTTCTCCAATTCTTAGCATTTCTCACCTACTCCATATTCTAACACTCCGGATCCACTTCCACCTTGGGCTGACTGTCCTTACTCTCGAGAGCTTGCAGGAATCGAAGAATCGAATGAAGAGCAAGCCACTGCTGAGACAGATGATTGGCAAAATTATATGCCTCCATATACTTCATTCTCACCTCATGTAGGGACCATAAAACAATTTACATATACACATCCCGACTTGATCTTAGGGCATAACTTGGTCAATCAAATAACCCAAACGGAGAGGCCTGAACATCATGATTTTCCAGACTTGATTGACTTTAGTGATCAAGATTCCATTAACCAGCCTTCATTCGGAGTCCTATACTTTCACAAGATTGGACTTATGAGCTAGACTTATCAGTCCTGGTTTCATCATATGAGACTCAGACCAATATTTTCCATCTAGATGGTCCATACTCGATCCAACACTACATGCCATAGTCTAGGTATGTTGAGTATAAGACCCCAATATCTCAGCAGTATCATCCAATTGATCATGACTCTCCCATGATTTGTCATGAGAATTTTGTGGAGGATGACATTTCTAGACTTATTAAGAAAAATGAATCATTTGGTAACGAATTGAGAGATGTCATGGAAATATTGCATTCAATTTTGCCAGCCTAGGTATGACAGTGGAGAAGGAAGTAAGTAGCTTTGATGTTGAAAACCGGGCGAACATTAGGAAAACCACATCGTCTGTACAGCTGGAGTCCATTCTATCTCCCTCTTCTGCTAACCACTTGCCCTCCAATCCAGAGTCTGATCATTCATCCATAAAAAACACCAAAAAAATTGAAAAACCAAAAAAACACATAAAAATTAAAAATGAAGATGATTTAAAAAAAATTGGATTCCACCCTAAGGGAAGCACTTGATGAGGAATTGATCTTTAAACTTCCCTTAATAAAGGTCATAGATCACTTCCCCGACCTCAAGAGATTTGTAAAGAGTAAATTGATGCCCAAGAGGTCGGGTACTAAGAGAACAAGGACTGAAAGACATATAGTGTCTATGGCCACCTACTTGGTGATGGGGAGAAAGAACAAGAGCTGCAGAGTGAAGCGGTTGCCCCGAGTGGAATGTGAAATCAAAGACACCATCTTTACCCATGCAAGAATCGATGATGACTCCCTGATAAATATGCTCCCGACCTCTGTGTTTGATAAGCTCAAACTCAGGCCAATCAGGAAGTCGAGAGAGATCGTTCAGCTGGCTGATCGATCCATCAAACGATCCAGAGGAAATATTTCAGTCATCATTACTTTCTAAGGTTCTCTACTCCAGGTGGACTTCACGATCATTGACATTGAGCACCGAGGAGAGTTCACCCAGTCTCCGATTATTCTCGGGAAGCTGTTCTTAGCCTTGGCTAAGGCGACTACAGATTGCGAGACTCGAGAGATCGATTTTTCAGCATTGGGAGCACTCCGACCTCACCCATTCTTTGATTCACTTTACTCTAAGGTGACCCACACATCCGCTGACAGTCGTGACCATCGAGAGGTAGATAAGTCCCACCTCTCTGCTACACCTGAGAGACCGACTGCCCGGACGACCGTTGATTCTGAGACTCCCCACATCTTCACTTCATCAACTGCTTGCACCACCACCGTGACAGCTTCTAAGGAGGACTCAAGACCATAAGCTATCATTAAGTCGGACATGACCTTTGTTGATTGTCTTGACCATTTTGATGATCCGACACAAGAGCCCAATATTGCCAAGCCAACTGAGACCACTAGCACCTTCCCGAGACATGTGCTGACCCTTCAGGAATATTATAATTTATATGGTGACTCGTCTGATGAGGAATCCATGGTCAGCACCATACCACGTCCCGGACCTTCAAAGGAAACAACCAAGACTAAATTGACTCCACATGAAAATATGGTTGCCCCTCTTCTAGTCGGCTACCTAGTAGGAGGAAGTCGAGAATTGATTCCTCGAGATGTTCCCCCGAACCTCTCAAGGCGCGTCGCTCTCATCTCCCTCTCAATGATTCGGGTTCTATAAAACTGACTAAGAAAGTTTCCTTCAATACACGGGAGAAGGAATTTTCTGAGGAGTCCTCATCTGGTCCGGATAAGGTGATTTATATGAGTGAGCTCAGTTCGGCTGTTCTCAAGCCTTATCTAAGCAAGCAGCCGTGTGACGACCCTCATTGGACGATCCCTACACCTCACTATTATTCATCTGAGGACGATTCCGATAGCGACACATATGTACATTATCCACCTCCTCACGTCCGCAAGAAGGTTCGTTACAAACCTTCTTAATCCTTGTATATTCTCACTCGTTCTTGTATATACTTTCTCTCCCCTCCGTCCCAGTGATTCGATTCACTCGCCCCGGATCCATATCATTTCATTTTGTGACTATACTTAGGATAACCAGATCCTAAGAATAGGGTGGAGAGTAACCCGTGTCTATTCACTGTACAATCCTCCAGATCACATCGGTTCTCATATTCACTCCTTTCCTATACTTAGGATGACCAGAGCCTAAGTATAGGGGGAACTGATGCCCGCCATGTATATACTCATCCATTTCCCATCTTGCCCTCGTCCGCCCATTTTTTGATCTTCTTCTACACTTAGGCTGCCAGAGCCAAAGTATAGGGGGGCGGAGCGACTTCTATACATTTTGTAATTTTAGCACTCCTACGCATATCCCGAGCTATGTCTTTTTCTTCGCTTTTCGTGCTCTGAGGACATAGCACATGCTAAGTATAGAGGGTCATGTATATATTACATATATACTTTACCTATAGCTCGTACTTTTGCGTATTTTCACGTATTTTTGTATATATTATGCAATAATTATGGGGTGGGTAAAAATTGAAAAAAATTTATAATTTTGTATTATATGTATAATACTTGTATAAAAAGTTGTAAAATTCTTGTAAATAATACTCTTGTAAGATTTGTTATAAAACAGGATGTATACCAAAAAAATGTATACTATGTATATTATTACAAACTAAAAAATTGTTGTAAAAATTTTTTGTATAATAGAAAATAAAAAAAAATGTCGAAAATAAAGGCTTCTTATTTACTTATGCATCCTTGCATTAAAAAAAAGAGTCTTGCATTTCATTCATAGCATGTCATCTACACCTCATCTGCATAACTTGCATACACAAGGTGAAAAGCTAGTGGGTTTTGAACCATGTTATGAGTAGATATTGAGGATGGACTTGATTTGACCTTATCCACCTAATTTCAGAGGAACCTTATAGGAGCTGGAGTTAAGATTTCTCAGGTCAAGTGACTTAATTCTTTGAGTCCGCAAGTCTATGTTCACATGTCATCTTGATTAGTCTAAGTAGAATATCTCGTGTGCACGCTTAATTCTTTTAGACAGTGACCTAACTTGGCCAAGAACAATGCATGTAGCTCTTCATTGATGAGGTGGTGAGAAGGTAGAATCCTTTAGCTTGGAGTAGCACACGGATGGAAACATCTGTCGTCCTCTAGGGAGGGTAGTGCATCTCAACCTAATCTGGTGGTGTTGACGTATGAGGACAGGATGCTGTGGGTTGCAATAATGCTTCGAAAGAGGGATAGTCTACTGGCTCAAGAGGAAAAACTCCTGATGTACATGATGCACCTTGTATATAGTTCCAAGAAAAAAAGAAAAGAAAGAAAATGCAAGAACTCCAAGAAAAGACAGGCAAAAAAATATATATTTCCTGTCGGAGTATGTATATTAGAAACAAATCTGCAGCTGGATGACTTGGCTACACTGGTCAAGCATCCCGGGATAGGTAGCTACACTGTCTACGTCCATTCTTTTTTCTGCCCCCTCCTCTTGAGCTGGCCGCACTTGAACTTAGAAGGGAATACCCTGCTCCTCGAGGAAAGAGTTACTGGACTGGGTAATTTGAGTTACCTTGTTAGAGGAGGCTGGTTCTGAGCCATTTCTAATGTGGAGAGCTAGTTTACACTTACACAGTACGAGTAAGAATCATAGTCATCAGAAATTTGCGTTTGAGGATTTGTTCCGACCTGACTGTTGAGGCATCTTGAATAGAAGACTTGTGGAACTTGAAGTATGTTAAGTGTTAAGTTCAGAACCCAATAAGGGTCCGCCACACAATTAATCCAAAGGTCGAGTCAAGCTCCATTTTCAACTTTTGTTCATGACCTTGGTATGGAACCCAAAATCATTTCACTCTTGCATTTCATTTAGTTGCTCGGGGACGAGCAAGGTTTAAGTATAGGGGGTTGATGAATATGCGATTCATCACTCTAAAAGTTGAAAATAGAGCTTTGTTCTCGAGTAATTAGCTGCGTATTTCCACTTATATTGCATAATTAGCATTGATGCATGCAAGCATAATATCTGCTTTTTAGCATTCATATTTGCATAAAATAAGAAGCCAATTTCACTTGTAAATATTCACCTATATATTAGCTAAAATACCCTATTTGTATATATTTTATACTAACTTCAAATCCAATAAAACCAACTCTACTCTGTATATATTACTAACACTAATTAAAGAAAAATATCTAAAAAGTACTAACTTGTAAAATTAACCAATAAAACCCCAATCCAAGTTTGAAACTGTGAACCTTAAAATGTGCATATCTCTCTCATACAACCTCCGAATTAGGTCTACACACTTTTAAAGTAATATACATTCAAAGGCCTTCGAAACAAGACCAATGTCATTAAAATCGGAGCTCATATGCAAAAGCTTAGGTTTTGGGACCCTTTTGTATATTGTACATATTGACCTTTTTGCCCCTGTATTTTACCATTTTATTTTCTTCATTATTGAAAGTCCAAAAAAAATAAATTAAGTTATAAATATTCTTTTCATATTTTCTCTAACTTTATTTTAATTTTTCTCTTATTGAAAAATGACAAAAAAATTACAAAAGATAAAATGCAGTATTTTATATCTATAAGGTACCACCCAAAAATACATTTTTGTGCTGATGATTTCATTTGATTTTTGACCCTTCACAAAAGTTGTTGATATCGTCGAGACGAGCAACTTCCGTGTTGACCACTTTTTTATTTAATCTCTTTTGTTATTTTGTTTTATGAATTTTCTTTACATTTAATTTTTGAATTTTCTAGGAGCGACATGTGGCAGCTCCGGGAGCTGCCACATGTCACCCCTTTTACTATTATTTTCGAATTTATTTTATTATTTTCAGATTATTATTATTATACATTAATTAAATGAACGCCACGTGGACGCATCCGAGCGCGCCTAGTGGCGCCATCTCATCTCCCATCCACCCATTCCACCCCACTCTCCCTTGGCTTGGGGAGAAGGCCACTTCTACGCCTCCAACTTCTACACTTCACCACCCCACCCCCTCCACCTTCTCCATCTCTTCTCCAATCTCCTCCTTCTCCTCTTTATATTCTCCTCCACTCTTCCATTCATCCGCATCCGCCATCTTGAGCACAAAATCCTTGAGCTCCGCCCTCTTCTTGGTGACAGCAAGTGAGAGCCACCGTGTCGAGCGAAGACAGGTTCCTTTTGCTAGGCGAGATCCAAGGGACACCCCATCCTTTGTCGCGGCCATTTCAATCTATCGAGCTCGACCTTCGCCGAGGTCTAGAGCGAAGATCTGAGGGGCTCTAAGCTCCTCTTTCACAGGCACTCGTTCATCTACTACAGGTAATATTCCTTCTTCTTGCTCTGTTCTTCTTCCTCTTTCTTCTACACCCACACTCTCTCTCATCAATCCATCATTACTCCATCCTTCGATTCGCAAAATCAATTGCACTTCCACAGATAAATCATACGTTGCGAACGCAACGGTGATTTTTCTTGAATTTTTCGGCGAACTTTCATAAATCGATTAATCATTTATTCATGCCCGCTAAACAAATGCATGCAAAACATGGGATTTTGTGAAATCCCATGTTCTTCGCTCCCCCATGTCTCTCTCTCCCCCCTTCTCTCTTCTTCTTCTTCCACCTTAGCACCACAGGCCTCCTCCGTCGTCATCGCGTTGCTGCCTCTGCCCCGACGACCCTTGGCCGTGTGTCGGCCAAACTCGCGGCACCGCTCCTCCGCTCACCCACTTCCAACGGAGCCAGTCGCCCTCGCTGCGATTGCCCCCTCCGCACCGACTCTCCCCGCCGCTGCGCCTCTTTGCGCCAGCCCGCGCCGCCGAAGAAGACGTCGACCGCGCTCCGCCATCCTCGAGCCCCTACATCGGCCTCCAGCCCCGGTGCCAAAGCCCCTCGTGCGCACCTAGCCCGATGCCGCCGCCGCCTACGGCTTCCACCGCCCTCATCCAAGGCACGACCAGCTCCTCCTCCGTGCGTGGGCTCCAGCCGTCCCCTCCATCTCCATTCATTGCCGGCGGAGGAAGCTCCTTCCCTCCCATGTTCAAGCCAACAAAACAGGGGGGTTTTAATGGAGAATAAATCCAAAAAGGGTATTTGCAAAGGGGACACTTGCACCACAATGCAAGTTTTTAAACAAATATCAAGTTTCCGGTAATTGCATGTAAGTCAATGTTCTTTATTTCAGCTTATATTTCTTTTTCTATATTGCATTTACATCCCTATGTTTGCACAATCATTTAGACATTCATTTAGCATCATTTTTAAATTTTAAAAATTGCATTGTGTAGCTTTCATTGTCCTCTTCATTATCTGACATTCGGCATATTTTTGTAATATCAGTAGATTTTTCTATCAATTAATTGGTTCAATTTTGCTATATTTTGCCCATTTATGCTTCTTAATTGATAGTAATTTCTTTGTGACTCCAAAAATCCCCAAAAAATTCACATTAGATTTAGGACAATTAAGTTCACATTGTGCCTAAAAATCATCTCATTTGCATGCATCTCGAGGTGTGATTTGGTATTTATTAAAATTAAATTAGTCAAAATCACCTTGAATTCATTTTTAATTCATAGTTAATTCATCCAGTGTCAGAAAATTCTAAAAAAATAGGAGTACCTTAAGTTCATCATATTTCATCATCTGGCCATGTTTCATAATTTGGAATTAATTTGACCATCTTTCTTATTTAACTCGTAAACTGGCTGGTGTGTGCATGTGTTTTGTATAAAAAACCGAAAAAGAACAAAAAAATTATCCCTGAAAATCAAACCTTAGACTTTGCTAAAAATCTACCTAAGGAGACAGCTGCCTCCCTGAGTTCGACCTTGGGTTTGCCCAAGTAAAAAAATTACCGCTCGAAACTAATTTGACTATAATTGAATGTGGTCTTTGATATGCTCTCATTATCTGACTGCAATGAACATTATTAATTAATTTGACCATTAAGTTGATTAAATTAATAAGGGTAGTGGGAGGCAAGGACAGGCCTCAAATCGTGCTATCCTCTGATAAGACACAACAGTTGGGTGGGGCTTCCCCTGAGTGTACAATCTGGTCTGGGACATCACAGTAGAGTTCTCGGCCATCTCCTCGTAGATGGCCCAGACCTGATTCTCATCCTTGGCGAAGTAGGAACCCCCCCACAAGAAGCATCCACTAGCCCCTGCAACTCCGGTGTAAGCCCACAGAAGAACCTCTGGATAAGATTGGTCTTGGATATATCATGGTGTCGACACCGGTCTGTGAGCTCTCTGAATCTCTCCCATGCCTCGTGAAACTACTCGTTGGGGAGCATGGAGAAGTTGCTAATCAAGGCTCTGACAGAATTAGTCCGATCGAGTGGATAGTACTTGTTCAAGTACTTGGTTCAAAGATGCTCCCATGTAGTAACAAATTTCCCTAGATGCTTCAGCCAGTTGGCTGCACTATCTACAAGGGAGAAAGGGAAGGCTATCATCCGAATAGTGTCCTCGTCCACATGCCGATCGTGGATAGTACTGTAGATCATCTCGAACTCCTGGAGATTAATGTGTGGCTCCTCAGTGGCGAGCCCATGGAAGCGGGGAAGAGGCTGAATCGTCTGAGGTGGGAACTTGAAGTCCCCTACAATCGTTGGAAGCACTATCCATCTATGGTTGAGAGTCGAACCAGGCTTGTGCAACTCCCTCATCGGTCGTGCTGGTTGTGCTGGATGTACTGACTCCTCAGGCTCTCTATCATCCAGAATATCTCCTCCTCCTCATGCGGATCTGCGGTGATCTCTTTCGGCTCGCATCTGCTCCATTTCACGGTGCATATCCACCATGAAACCCCTTGGTCTCTGATCTGACGCTGCATGGTCTCCAGAGAGGATAACAAGGTGGTGTTCATGGCACACTGATCCAATACGTAAGTCTCTATCACACAGGGTCCATCAGTGCGCTCCTAGCTGCTGGCCATGGTCTTTGCAAAGGCAAAAGATCTAAACTCATGTGCCGATAAATCATCTGATATCTACTGCGGTCTCTGCTTAGGCACCTCAGGACTGATAGAAGGGTGGTCGAGGGGGAACAGGGCGGAATCAAACTCGGGTTCGGTGAGCAGGTCTCGGCTCTCATGAACAAACCTAGATGAGCGGGCTGGAGTGTTGTAAAGCGGTGCAGCCAATGGCTGCCTAAGAGACCTCCTGCCCATCATCTTGATGTGGCGAGTGAATGCGGATGAGATCTGGAAAACACACAAGATGAGAAAGCAAACCCCCAATTCACCTACTCAACGCGGAGCTGAAGAATGTAAAGGCTCGGTCAATTATCTTGTCAATTTTATTAGGTGATCAGACATATTTTCAGAGTGATTAAGAGAGCTGATAGGAATCCAATATTCCCAACAGACTGTACCGTATAAAAGGTCGGTAGTCTGTCAAGAAATCGGATATGGCTCTAGCCTAGTGTGCGGGTCACTCTCTCACTCATCCAAACGAGACAATGAGGGGATTACTCTCCCAAGACAAATTTTTCGTTTGTGTCTTTTAGGGTCAAGTGTGTTCAGCAGTCCAAATTTTATAGTTTTATTTTTTTTTTGGTATTTTTCAAGCAAGCAATGCTTAACAAATTTTTCGGTTCTTTTGGTTATTTTAAGTGCAAAAACTGGGGGAGAAGATGAAAAAGTCGATGTGCGATAAACACGATGATACATGCAAAGTAAGAAATGCGTACCTGACTCAAGATCTCTACATGCAGGGTGATCCACACATAAAATAAAGGCTGAAGGTACGAGGAAAACGGCCTTAGACGAAGCAACTTCTACACGATAAGCAAAGTAGTCAGGTAATCAAACTAAGTCCTGAGTCCGATCTTGGGAAGCACTCGGTGTCGGCCACAACGGATCCTACACACGTTGTATGTGGTTCCTCACGGCACGTGGACTCGAGCCTGATTAATCTAACTTTTTCTTTGTGAACTAATTAATTAAGTCCAATTATCGATCTATAGGAGCAGGCAGATAATTAGGGTTTGGCTTTAATTAATTACGTCACAGTCACAGAAAATCCTAAGGCTAAGGCTAAATCTGTGAAAATCAGACAAGCAGTAAGTAAAGCGATGAAAATCAAATCCGACGAGAAATCTGTGGTGAGGTCCCCCGAGCACATCGGTGCTCAACGAAAAAGACCCGGAGATAACTACCAAGTACAAGAGTCCATCCTATATTATTACAACAATAATATGCGGGAAATAAAAACCAAGCTATAACTAAGCTACACTCCCCATACTCCTGCTTCAGCTCTCCTGCGTCCTCCTACGACTCGATGCAGAAACGCACCGCCTTTGAATCTCGTGGGTGCTTCGGCTCTCCGAGGAAAGCCGCCCTCAATCGTCGGGCCCTCGTAAGAAAGTCAGAGGCCAGAAATGTGTCAGTCCATATATATTACAAAATAGAATAAGATGGAATGGAAATTAATGCTAATAAGAAATACAAGCAAAAATAACAGCCGAAAAAGAACGGGAAAATCGACTACTAAGTCGTGCTCCCCGACAACGGTGCAATTCTGATTTTACGAAAACCCCGAGCGACTACGGGTAAAATATGTCACTTGTCATTGCAACCTCAACCAGTTGGATCGGAATCAATCGAGAAAATTCAAGAAGACCACCAATATAAAAATCAAGCAAGTAAGCACAAAATAGTAGTCTAACTATTTTAGTTTACCTGGTATGGCTAGTAGGGTCAAACTCAAGGAGCACGGTATGGTAAACCTATAAAGTAGTCAGAGATCTAAAAACAACTATTTTTGGTAGATTTTATATTTTTAATTTTTTTATAAATTTTTAATATTAGGAAAAAGAATAAAAATACTCACAAAACCTCAATCAAACAATTATTAAGCACCTCAAAATTACTCAGAAAATTCAAATAAAAAAATTTTTGGATTTGAAGAATATTCAGATGTTTTTGATATTTTTCTTGGATTTTTTGATTTTTATTAAATTATATAAAAATGAAACAAGGTTGAAAATGCAAAACAGTGTGCATCCAAAATCTAAAGGCACTTTAAAAATACCTAAATGCCTATAAAATTAAGCAACAATTTTATTGTAAACTAGAAATAAAACTCTAACTATAGAAACTAAAAATGTATTTTTTTTTGAATTTTTAAGAATTTTTAATGATTTTTGTATGTTTTTCAATGTTTTTCAATTTTTATGACTTTTATAAATCCAAATGTGATAAAAATTGAAAACAAGAGAAAATGCAATAAAACAAACAATCACTAATCTTTTTGGATTTTTAGAGGACTTCTAATATTTTTAGATGATTTTTAAATATGGATAAAAGAAAATTTTTAGGTTTTTGAATTTTTAAAATTATCAAATGCAAACAAAACAAGCCCAAAAATTTAGAGAAATGTTTACAACATGTTAGAAGCCATGTCTCCAAATTTCACGAAATTTGGGTGAGATTTGCTATTTATTCCAACCAATCAAAGAAGCACATCACATAGGGACCTAGATGCAAAGAAAGTAACTTCCAGGGACTAAATAATAACACGTGTCAAAAGTCCAGGGGCCCTACTGCAATTTTTACACAAATTTAGCACATGTCAAATCTCAGCATGCACAGGGGTATAAGTACAAATATTGAAATTAAAATATCAGAGCATAACATCCATTAAAGCCAATCCAATACATGCAAATATCCCAGAAAGACACGTGACGAAGCACGTGCAACCACAACGGAAGGACTAAAACATAAATACGAAAAATTGCAGAGGTAATAATGCAAATAAGTCCACTCTGCAACTTTTATTTTACAGACCAAATAGTAACAGAAAAGAAATGCAGGGGTGGAGGCGCAAATTACCCAACCGACTTGTGCGGATCACGTCGGGTGACAATTGTCGCTCTCTGATTGGAAGAAGATCTGCAGCTCTAGCGCTGACATCTGGTAGATCTAATGGCGGTCCTGCGGTCGTGAACGTGGGCGTACGGGGTCCGTTAGATATCAGATCTAACGGCCTGACAAGGCGTAGGAGATGGACGGTGGCGATCGAATCTGGTCTGCAGTGAAGATCCAACGGTAAAGGGGTGTACTGGATGAACTCCGCCTGGGCGAGGTTCACCAAAGCACCGGCGGTGATCCGGCACTCCAATGGACGATCGAACATCGGGAACAAAGTCATGGGCTCCTCCACGTCAGGTGGACTGGTCTGATAGTCCGGCCAACGGTCGGATCTCTAGGAAGGGGTGCATGACCTGAGCGAGCTCCGACGAGGTGTATGAAATGTGTCCTGGGATGTATCTGCGCATGCTCTGACCTACAAATGAAATCTTCGACTTGGAGGAAGACTCTGGTGGGGATTATTTGGCTGGAAATAATTGGAAGCGACGGTGGGAGGCGATGGGAGGTTCCGGCGATGCGGAGGGTGGAACCTAGACCTAATCTTGGCTCGGATAGCCAAGATTTGGGTGATCAGGTTGCGGGGAGGGTGATGATTATCTGCGGAGTAGATCTAAGCGGGTGAACGTGACTGATAGAGCTCTGACCACCGGGTCGAAGCTGGCGGAGCAGTGAATAGATGAATCAAAATGGATGGAACTGGGATCGAAATGAAGTATACCAGATGGTCCAAGATGAATCCTTAGCACCAGGGGGTGAAGTCGATATGGGTCTTTTCCACTATCTCGTTGTGGAAGGCGTGGAAGCTCAAACACGGCGGATCTCCGTCCGCGTGCTTTGAGCGTCAGCTGGTGCTCATCCTTCTGGCCATCAAAGACTCCGGCCGAATGATGTCACCAAGGGGAAGGAGACCAGGGTAGTAGGAGGGTGTGTGGTGTGAGCTAAGTGAATGGGGAATTGAAGGGAGGTTTTATAGCGAGTCCCAGGTGGTGAAGAAGATCGGGCGAGGGCACGCGAACCAAGGGTCATCCGCCTCTGCATAAGGATCCGCAATGGTAGCAGATCCACCAAGAAGAAGCAGGCGGTGGAATCGGGGCATGAGCGAGTCAGATTCACTCCAGAAAAATCGGAGAAATTGGACGCGTGAGACAGATCCGTGAAGAGGGAGTCCGAGAGGAGGAGTTGATCGGGGTCAACACCCCTCCTGGACCAATCAGAAAATTCAGTGGTCAAAATTATTTGTAAAATAAATAAAAAATAGAAAATGATTTTATTTTAAAAAATGTTCAACATGAAAAATGTTCCTAATTTTCCATATTCATTTCTAATGATTTTTATTTATTTTTTTAAAAAATAAATTAAGGTATATACATTATGTTACAATATGTGCATGTATAAAATATTTATTTATTAATTTATTTTAGTTTTTATTTTGTTTATTTTTGTACAAATACCCCAATTTTATATTGTATTTATTTACAACATAAAATTTGGAGTGTAAACTTATTTTTATTTAATTTTTATGAGTTATTTACAAGTGTTAAATAAATAGGTATATGTTACATATATACATGTAATATGTATAAGGTGAGAGAGAAATTATTTTTATTTTATTTTAATTTCTAATTTTTATTTTTTTTAGGAATCTATACAAGGTAATAAGAAAACATTTTATTTTTATTTTTATGAAAATAATATATATATATATATATAATATATCTATATATACATATATATATACATAGAGAGGAAAGTGTACAAGATTGAGTGGCCCTATCTCTCTCTACTTATTTTATTTGGCGATCAGGCCCATGTTGGGCCCTCTCTTGGGATTAGGTCACTCAATATTTATTCTAAATATTTCCCTATTTTTCTTTTATTCTTTATTCTTTTATTTTTGCGCATATACATACTAATTATTGATATTTTCAAATGCATGCTTATTTGTATCTTATTATATTTACAACTATGCACATGGTGTTTTGCCGAAATATCTAGCTGAAATAAAAGAATAAAGAGTGATGAATGGGTATTCATCAATGACGTAGTGAGTAGAGTTCAAAAGAGAAGGGTTGGATCATCAAGGATAACACTAGGTTACTGATGAATCCCCATTCATCACTCTTTATTCTTTTATTTTAGCTAGATATTTTAACAAAACACCATGTATATAATTGTAAAAACAATAAATTATCAACAAGCATGTATTTGTTAAATACCAATAATTAGCATGCATTTATGCCAAAAATAAAAGAATAAAGAATAAAATAAAAAGAGGGAAATATATAGAATAAATATTGAGTGACCTGAACCCAAGAGAGGGCCAACATGGGCCTGATCGCCAAATAAAATCAGTAGAGAGAGATAGGGTCACTTATCCCTGTACATATCCCTTATATGCATATATCTATTTATAAATATTTTATTTTCACAAAAATAAAATAAAAATGAGTTTCTAATGCCTTGTATATATGTCTAAAAATGAAACAAAAATGATAAGAAATAAAATTAAAATAAAAACAAAATAATTTCTCTCTCTCCACCTTGTATATACCATGTATATATGTATCCATACACCTATTAATTTAGTACATGTAAATGACTCATAAAAGTAAAATAAAATTTTCTTTATACTCCAAATTTTATGTTGTAAATAAATAAAATATAAAATTGGGGTATTTGTATAAAAATAAACAAAATAAAAGTTAAAATGAAAATAAATAAATATTTAATAAATGACCGTAATATAATATAATGTATACACATTAATTTATTTTTCAAAAAAATTATTAAAAATCACAAAAAAATAATATGGAAAATAAGGAACATTTTTTATGTTGAACATATTTTTAAATAAAATCATTTTCGATTTTTAACTTATTTTATAAATAATTTTGACCCCTGATTTTTCTGATTGGTCTAGGGGGACTATTGACCTCGGTCAACTGCCCCCCTTGGACCACTCCTCTCGCGGATCCGGATCTCGCCCGTTCTTCTCCGAATTTTCCCGGCTCAATCCGCCTCCCTTTGTTACCACTCTGAGGCTCCGAATACCGAGGAGCGATCCGTGATTCTCGTCCGTCGCTTCCAGTAGGGATCCGCTCCTCGGATTGCGCGCTTGAGCCCCCATGTTCTCGGACCTCATTGAGTATAAAGCTTCCTGGAGCCACCATTTCTTCCCATCTTCGGCCATTGCCTTTATCTCATGGGAGCTCCATCTCCTTCCTTGAGTGACAATGAGTGTAGGAGAGCGTTGCAGTGAGGATTTGAGGTCCATAGCCCTAGGTCCGGCGAGATTCTCGCTGTGCTCCACCACCCGTTGAGCCAGATCCTCTAGAGACGACATTCCATCGAGGCAAAGACCCCAGGAGGTAGCTGACCTCCAGCACAGACGATCCCCTCCATCTGGTAGCTTAGATACCATTTAGCTTGCTTTAATTTTGATCTTTTCGTATCCGGTCACTTGAGCTTCATATGACTATCGTGCATGATCGGACCACCCATCTGACCCATCGACTATCCCATCATCTTTGAGAGACCACTCTCCACCTTCTACGCCCCTCCTTTTCCCTTAGTTTGCCCAGGAACAGGATTTAGGCCCTCCTCCGCCGTCGCTTTGCTGGAGGGCCCCGCTCCGCCTTGCCCCTTCACCCATTTCGCCCATTAACGGGTTGAGGCAATTTGCCCTCGACCCAGTGATTCACCTGTGCAGGTTTGGAAGGAAAAGGGCCTCATCTGTAGATCCTAGCACTGAAGCACAGGAGCTCTAGGTATCGACCGTCGTTGGGGAACTCCAAGCATCCCCGACCTCATCCGAGCAGATTAGTAGTTGTGGACCGTCATCGGATTCATTTTCCCCATCCTAGCACCCTCGGAGGATCTCCCAGTTGCGCGTATCAACCGATTGAAGCTCACTGGAGGCGAGTTCATCGGAGTTCCTCTGGGAGCATCTCCACCGTCGGATCAAGCTTCCCTGCCAGTTCTAATCTCAATCGTCCATCATCTGAGGATCTCGACCATCCAATCAATCTAAGGATCAGATCAGAGCCGTTCATCATCAAAGGGGTATCAGCTGCGCTGAGCTGTTCGATATTAAGAGAAGACCCCTCGACCGTCGGTTCTGTAATAAAAGGGTAATTTACACTTGGGCCCTTCGCACTGTTTACATTTTCATTTAGTCTTGTAAATATTTTTAGACGTTGCTTTTATTTTGGATAATTTGCATTCAAGACCTCATACATCTTTTATTTGCAAAATAGTCCCTCTGTGTGTTTCACGTGGGCTGTCACATGTTCTCTGGATTAATTGCACATTACTCCCTGAGCTTTATTGTAGTTACTATTTGAATTTTTATAAATTGGAATGAAACTTGTACCCTGTGTGTCTGATTCACGTGTCGACCTCGTGCGTCTTTGGGCATTTTGTATTTTCAGCCCTATACTTTTTCCACGTGTTATTATTTGGCTGAATATTTTCTCATATTTGCAAGTAGGTCCCTATGTGTAGTATGTGTTTAATTGGTTGAATAAAATAGCCATTCTAATCCAAACTCCATGAAATTTTAACGCATGGCTCCTGCCATGATGTAAAAATTTCTGCGAAATTTTGGACTCGTTTTGTTTTCATTTGATATTTTTAAAAATTCAAAAACCCAAAAATTTGCTTTTGTTCAGTATAAAAAGTCAGCTTAAAATATTAAAAACCCTCTAAAAAATCCAAAAACATTATTGTGTATTTATTTTTATGTGCTTTTACTTATGTCCAAGTTTCGTTGCTTTTGGATATATAAAAACTCAAAATATGAAAAAAAATTAAAAAACCTAGAAAAATCATTAAAAATTCTTAAAAAATAAAAAATGCAATTTCAATTTCTGTAGTTAGGGTTTTATTTCAAATTTACAATGAAATTGTTACTTGAATTTTATAGGCTATTTAGATATTTTTAAATATCCTTTAGATTCTGGCTGCATAGTAGCTTGCATTTTTGGAATTGTTTCATTTTTATAAAAAAACTAAAAAATCAGAATAATCCAAGAAAAATATCAAAAACATCTGAATATTTCTAAAATCCAAAAATATTTTTATTTGAATTTTCTGAATGTTTTTGAGGTAGTTAATAATTGTTTGATTGAGATTTACTTAGTGTTTTTAGCCTTTTTTCCTAATATTGCAAAAATCCAAAAAAAATAAAAAAAAATTAAAAAACACCAAAAATACTTGTTTTCGATTTACGACTACTTCGTAGGTTTTTCCAAACCGTGTTCCTTGTGTTTGACCCTGGTAGCTATACCAGGTAAAATAAAATAGCGAGACAGCTATTTGCCCGATTTGTTTGATATCTTGATAGGAGGTCTTCTTTGTTTTCTTGATTGAGTTCGATCCGAGAGGGTGAGGTCGCAACGACCATTGATACCTTCTTACCTTAGTCGCTTGGGTCGCCATCAGAATGGCGTCGTTGTTGGGGAGCACGGCTTAGTAGTCGGTTTTCACATTCTTTTCGGCGTTTTGTCTTTACTTGCATTTATTAGCATTTATTTCCATTCCATTTTTTTCCTATTTTATAATAATTATTGTTTGACACATTTCTGTTGTTGATTTTCTTGCGAGGGCCCGACGATCGAGGGCAGCTTTCCTCGGAGAGTCGTAGGAGGACGCAAGAGGACCAGAGTAGGAGTGTAGAGAGCCGTATATTAGCCGTAGCTTAGATTTTATTTCCCGCATATTAGTGTTGTAATAATACAGGGACAGGACAGACTTTTGGACTTGGTGTTTATCTCGGGGTCTGTTTCGTCGAGCACCGGTGTGCTCGAGGGACCTCACCACAGATTTTTGCCGGTTTTGGTTTTCACTGTATTTTTTACTGCTTATCTAATTTTCGAGGATTTAGCCTTACCCTTAGGATTTTCTCTAATTATGACGTAATTAATTAAGGCCAAACTATAATTAACTGCCCATGCCTATAGTTCGATAATTGGACTTAATTAATTAATTCACAAAGTAAAAGTCAGATTAATTAGGCTTGAGTCCACGTGCCATGAGGAGTCACATACAGTGCGTGCAGGATCCGTTATGGCGGACACCGAGTAGCTCCCAAGATTGGACTCCGGACTTAACTTGATTACCTGACTATCGTGCTTATCGTGTAGAAACTGCTTCGTCTAAGGCCGTTTTCCTCGTGCATTATATACGCAGTTTAATTTCTGTCTTTATTTTATGCGCAGATCACTCTACATATAAAGAGCTAGAGTCAGGTACACATTTCTTACTCTGCATGCATCATCGTGTTTGATCGCGCATCGGTTTTTTCGCATTCTCCCCCAGTTTTTGGACTTAAAATAGCCAGAAGAACAAAAAAAACGTTAGGCGTTGTTTGCTTGAAAAATATCTAGAAAACAAAAATTATAAAATTTGGAATGCTAAACATACTTGACCCTAAAAGACACCTCATCTAAAAATTTGTCTTGGGAGAGTAATCCCCTCATTGTTTGGTTTGGATGAGCGAGAGAGTGACCTGCACGCTAAGCTTGAGCCACATCCGATTTCTTGACAGACTATCGGCCTTTTATACGGGACAATATGTTGGGAGTATTGGATTCCTATCAGCTCGCTTAATCACTCTGAAAGATTGTTTGATCACCAAATAAAAACTGACAAGATAATTGACACAGCCTTTACGATCTTCAGCTCCGCGTTGAGTAGGTGAATCGGGGGTTTGCTTTCTCATCTTATGTGTTTCCATATCTCATCCGCATTCACTCGCCAGATTGAGATGATGGGCAGGAGGTCTCTTAGGAAGCCCTTGGCTGCACCGCTTTACAGCACTCTGCCCCGCTCATCTAGGTTGGTTCGTGAGAGATGAGACCCGCTCTCGGAACCCAAGTTTGATTCCGCCCTGTTACCCCAAAACCACCCTTCTACCAGTCCTGAGGTGCCCGAGCAGAGACCGCAGCAGATACCAGATGATTTATCAACACCTGAATTTGGGTCTTTTGACTTTGCAGAGACCGTGGCCAGCAGCGAGGAGCGCACTGATGGACCCCGTATGATAGATACATACGTATTGGATCAGGGTGCCATCAACAACACCCAGTTAGCCTCTCTGGAGATCATGCAATGTCAGATCAGAGACCAGGGGGGCTTTCATGGTAGAGATGTGCCATGAGATGGAGCGACTGAGAGCAGACAGAGATCAACCCCGAGCCGCCGGAGAGGGAGATAATCCAGACAAAGACCATGAGGATCCCGTCTAGCTAGCACAACCATCGAGACCAATGAGGGAGTTGCACAACCTCGGGTCGACTCTCACACACAGATGAATCGTGCTATCAGCGATTGTGAGGGACTTTAGGTTCCCTCCTCAGACGATTCAGCCTCTTCCCTGCTTCCATGGGCTCGCACTGAGGAGCCATACCTCCATCTCCAGGAGTTCGAGATGATCTGCAGTATTGTCCATGATCGGCATGTGGATGAGGTCACCATCCAGATGATTGCCTTTTCGTTCTCCCTCGTAGACAGAGCAGCCAACTGGCTGAAGCATATAGGGAGATTTGTTACCACTTGGGAGCAGCTCCGAACCTAGTACTTGAAAAAGTACTATCCACTCGGTCAGACGAATGCGGCTAGGGCCTTGATCAGCAACTTTCTCCATGCTCCCCAATGAGCAATTCCACAAGGAATGGGAGAGGTTTCGATAGCTCAGAGACTGGTGCCCACACCACGATATATCCAAGCCCAACCTTGTTTAGAGTTTCTTCTGCGGGCATACACCGAAGTTGCAGGGGCTCATAAATGCTTCTTGTGGGGGCTCCTATTTCACCAAGGATAAGGATCAGGTAGGTCCATATACTAGGAGATGGTCGAGAACTATACTGTGATCTCCCAGACCCGATTATATACTCAGGGGAAGCCCACCCACCAGTCGTGTCCTATCAGAGGATAACACGAGTTATGGTCGGTACTTCTACATCCGTAGCAGCCACAGCGCAAGCGGAGTCTACAGCCACTGATATGGGGATTATCAGCGAGAAGTTGGACCGGATAGAGCTGATCGAGAAGAAGCAGTGCCAGGGTATGTCACAGATTGATCAGATGGCACATACGCTGAGTGACCTGAAACCCAGATCATGTGTCTCCAAGAGGCACAGACGGCTTCTCAGCCCCGTCTCAGGTCACGGGGAGATCCGAGCAGTAGCGATAATTCGTCCCCGTACTCTACCCAGCCCATATAGGTCCACCATGTTCAGGCGGAGTCGTACCAGTAACCGCAGCAGTTCTACCAGCCACCACCATCTTAGGACACTCAGATGGTGGTCTACCAGCCGGATCTGCCCCTGGCGGTTCTTCCCTACCCATGTACGAGAAGGAGTCGTTGATGGATGTCAACGGGATCTGGTATGACTGACCTCAGCCTAGGATCCGACGAGACCATCCCGGATGCCGTTGGTCGGCTGGAGGTACCAGCTCCCAGTAGTTGTCTCCAGTTCAGGGTGGCCAGTACGATCGGCAGCGAGAGCAGCCCAGTTCCCACCACAGCAGCAGCAGCATGCACATCCCTACGAGCAGCATGGTCCTCATCCCTATCAGTAGGGACAATCTTGGAGGCAACAACATCCTCTACAGCAGTATCACTCCCAGTACCCTTCTCACCCTCCTCCGCAGTAGCAGCCTCAGTTTCAGAGAGGCCACTTGTCAGGTTCTCATGGTCCCACCTATGAGAACCCCGCTTTGGATGACTTAGCCCACCTCATGTCCGAGGCCACCTTCCGACGGGAGATGGACGCATTTAGACAGTGAAGGATATGGTTAGATCCTCAAGCGCATCACGGAAGCGTGAGCGTCGCATCGAATACGACGAAGAACACTAGTCGTACTAGTTATTCTATGCAGCGGAAATTAAAAAATTTTCATGTGACGAAACCACATGATCCAAGAACACTTCTCGGATCGTTTCGTCTAAACCACTACCAAGTATTAGGTTTACCTCTTGAAGCGTGGTTGCGATCAAGTCTCTAAACGAAGAGACCTCCTGTCCCAAGTCCGATCCGTCGGAGGAGACGCTTGCGAGCATGGGGATGAACCGCGTGCTTCTCGCAATCCAAGTTGATGGTCCAAGTGGTGGATCTCCTGATCTCGACACACGAGATCCGACGTCTTCTTCATGAGCAAGGCATGCCGAAGTAGACGGAGTTCCACGAGCAAAACATCGGGCAGCATAACGACGACGCTGCGGCGATGGAGAGCCTCTCTAGGGCATCCATAGTGGACGGCCATGAGAGGGAGAGAAAGAGAAAGAGAGAGAGAGAGAGAGACTTGTTGTCTCACTTATGTGCCAAGAAGAGCAATGGGGTGCCTCTCCTTTTATAGGGTTTTTGGATCCATGGATCTCAATCCATGTGTCAACACAAATCCAATGGTCCACATTCATTTGTGTTTCTTTCAATGGTCTTGATTTGTTGCTAAAAACACAACAACAATTAATTTAATAAAAATCAAATATATATTAAATATAATGTGATTTATATCAAATCAATCTCCATTGGAGAGATAGGAAAGGAGGCAAGCCTCCTTCCATAAGGAGGGTGGACGGCCACCACATTCCTTATGGAATTGTGGCCGTCCCCTCTCCTCATTAGGAAGGGAGCTTCCTTTTTCCTATTACATGAGATTACATTATCTCATGATTCTCTCCAATATTTGCAACAATATTTGTTACAAATTATTTCACAAAAATAAATCCAATTTATTTTGTGAACATTGCAATCATGCCATTGGAAATTTGTGAATCATATTGACAACCCAAAACAAAATGTAAATTACATTTTCAATTCAATGTCCAATGTGAATCCAATTCACATTAACATTTAATTAACAAATGTAAATCACAAATAGCTCTCTCTTATATATTATAAATCACATTTATAATATATATGACTAATATGGATATTGCTATCTACATTATTCATATCCATGATAATTAAATCACATTTAATCATCTTGGATCTTTATTCTCTTGTTCTCAAATAATATGAATCACATTCACATTATTCACATCTTTGATAATCAAATCACATTTAATTATCTCAGATAACTCTCTTTATAATATGAATAAAAATTCATATTACTCATGATAATAAAATCACATTTAATTATCCATTTTCTCAATGCTCGGATACATAAATCAACAATAGAATTATCCATGAACTCCTTCAAGGATAATGCGCTTTCTCCGCAGATACTTGGAGATAAGGACAGGGCGATTGTATTGTTCCACATATAGTGACATGGATATTGAGATCATTCTCAAATCCAGATCGCGGGCCTCCCATAGATGCTTGATTAAATCAAGACCGTAAATCTAATCTTCTTATTGCATCTGAATCACATTCAGATCAATGTCCAACACTTGGACCAAGATCAGATTACTTCTCTACTGAGAGGAGTCACTAAAATCCAGACCCGTTTCATCACTCCTTAGGAATGGAAGCGTCATGGTTATACAATCGTTTATGATCACATCACCCTCAGGTATTCCCAATACCTGTACATCCTGCATACTGGAAGACTCAGACTAAACTCGAAGTATTGGATCAACTTTATATTGTCTACTTCATGGTTTTATCAGTAAGTTTCTCATTCGATCATTGGGAGTTGGTATCAATCATACACTTTCCAAAAGCGTATATCATACCTAGGTCTTGATCATATACTTTCCAAAAGTATATATCAAACCTACAAATTCAGTCAAGCTTCCAAAGCGAGACGATCGTGCGCACGGAATTTAATTCTTCCCAATATCTCATGAGTGAGCTCATGTCTTCCGGTTCAGTAACTGAACCTGTATGATACCTTTGAGAGATCGTATTACTCATATGCCCTTATATGCACACCAGTGTGCCGGTGTATAGACCTTGATTAGGTCATCAACCTATTGGTCTGCCAAATATACATACTCAGACATATAGTAACACATCTATCTCCGGTCAGAGGATGCGTGCCTATATCATGACAGCATATGATATAGGACTTCGATTATCTCGATCTCGTTAAGTCAACTCTTTGACCTAATTAATCTGACACCTCTGAATCTCTATTCCTATGCAGAGGACCTGCATCAAGAGGTCAGTCAGATATCAGCTTTAAAGATAAGGATTGCCATCTCCTACTCAGGCTGGAGATCATCTCTTAACGATCATTTGACGGTGCTCGATGAGTCCTCAATCTAACTCATTAGATATTCATCTAAGCACCATCCTCTATGATTCAATAATTGAATCAACAGTTGTATGATCATTAAGATTTCCATGGTACATAACCCTAATTGTACTAAGGGACCTATTATGCAAATTATGTACTCTTTATTTCAGTTTTAAGGAGTGAATTGCAATAACATTTATTGCATAATGGCTCGTCGTGGACTCGCATGTCCAACAATCTCCCACTAGCCCAAAGAGCCATTGATGGGCTAATCATTTAAACCCCACACTCATGTGACAATCATAGGCTATTTAGAAAATAGCTAGGTAAGCTGATCAGTCACTCTGTTCCCACGAGACTATACCAAGTCCTTTTACGGCACTTGCATATCCCCAGTAACAGTGCTCGCATCTAATGCAAAGGTTGCATCTTATGCAACCAATACTCAATTTTGTCATAGTGTCCTTGACACTTTAACTCGATTAATTATTATAACCAGTATTCCCATAATCCGTATTAGAATACTTTCATTCCCGGAGATCTCTATCTCCTAAGGTATCTAAAGTTAAGACCCTTATAGATCACTATCTACATGGTCTTAAACTTTTGAAGATAAGACTTTGAGATCACTATCTCTAAGTTTCATCATCTTTGAAGATATTATTATTACTTCAATTAAGTGTTTTATTTCCATAGTAGGATTAGTAACATTTTACTACTCCCACTGCATGGCAGATATCTGGCTTTTGTACACATCTAGCATACACTCAGCTTCTCGTAACTAATGCAAAAGTGCAAGTAGTTTTAGCATTTACTTCCTCAACTCTTTGAGGTGCTATCCCTTCAGACAGGTCAGAACCATATCTTAAGGGATGGAAGCCTTTCTTGGGATTTTCCATACAATAGAATATGTCCAAGGTGTACTACTAATGTGACAGTCCCAATACCCTCTTCTCTTTGCTCCTGAACACCTTCAGAACTAAGATCCAAGAGGTATCCTTGAGATCATATCTCAAGTTACGGAACAATCAGATTATAAAACACTTATTATTATCCTTATATCATTTTAAATGATCAGGATATCATCTACATTTAGCGCAATGAACACATAAGCACTCCCACTAAGCTTCGCATGGCTCATCAAGATTCCATTTGAAATCATAACATTTATAATTTCGTCAAATCTTATGGACCATCTCAAAGAAGCTTATTTGAGTCCTTAGATGGATTCCTTAGCTTGCACACCTTTCTTTCCTCAATCTTGAAGCCCTGGGGCTACTTCATGTGAATATCCTCAGAGAGGTATTTATAGAGGAATGCAATCTTGACTTACATCTTTGAAGATGCAATAGTCAAGTTGTGCAACCAAGATTAGCAATATTCTGATGTTTTTAAGCATGGTCACCGAAGAGCAAATCTCATCGCAAGCAATGTCTTCTCTTCCGATGTGTAGCTCATGGCTACGAACCGTGCTTTGAAGGTCTCCACCTTCTCATCAGGTTCCCTTTCTCTTGAAGATCCATTTACACCTTTACAAGTATTACCCATATAGGTGGATCCTCGAGGGTCCATATACAACACTTGTATATGAAGTCTACGTTAGACTTTTATTGCTAAAATCCATCTTTCCATGTCATGATCCTTAGGAGCTTCATCACATGAAGTCCGATCATTGTCAGACTTAACTGATACACGGAATACATCCTCAAACTCATTTGAAGAGGTATTAATGTTTCATCATTAATTGTCCTTTTTAGTTTCCAATTTCAGGAGCCTCATTATCTTCTCAAGATTAAATGAGTTCCTACACTTCATTTTCATCTTGATTCTCAAGAGTCTCAACCTCTAAGAATCACATTCTCAGAGATGAGATACTTTAAGAATCTCAAGGTCATAAAGTAGGTATCCAATACCATCCTTTATTTTCCTAATGAAGCAGCACTCTCAAGTGCTAGATTCCAACATACATGGAACCTTATTAAGGATATACATTGTAGTCTCTACTACACATATATATACCTGGAAACTAAGGGATAATTATGCTAAAATTCATCATTGATAAGATCATGTCACACATGATCCAATTGTATCTCCCTATAACTCTATTGAGTTAAGATGTGTTAGGAGGATTGAGATAGAAATGATATTCATATCTCTATAAGGTATTCTTTGAATTTATCTAGCAGGTACTTGCTACCTAGATTTGATCAAATTCATTTTATCTTCCTTCAAACTTTGGTTCTAAACCAAAAATAATGAAATCTTTGAACATTTCAAAGGTTTCTTAAGTGAAGAGAAGAAATCTCATATCTTACATAATCATCAACAGATATCATATATCCATAATGTTTTACTATGATATAGATGATCTACATACATCAATATGCATGACATCTTGAATACCTTGGCATCTTACACCTTTCTCTAAGAAGGGTGTATTGTACATTTTACTTTGAATACAGTATTCATAAGTATGTAAGTTTTGAAATTTTAGACATTCTAAAGTTTCATCTCTTACTCGTTTATTGATCAAATCAATAAACAAATGTCCAAGGCTTGATGCTAGATCATTGTCAAATGATCTTCATCCTCATATTGATCTTAAGTTTTAATTTCAGCATTTAGAAATGTTAATGAGCCATTCATCAATTTTCTAATTTAGTGGATTCCACTAGATTTTAGATTACTATCTGAAATATCTCCATCATAACTCTTTATGATAGTTCTACCTCAGAATTCATGTTTATTTCCAACATTTAGAAACAAACAATGAGTGTATTCTTATATCTAGGTCATAGAGACATTCTCTTAGACTAAGGACTCTCCCACTGAAATTAACAAGTCTATCAATCCAACAGATATTGTTGCAACAATTGCATCAATATCCATGTGGATAACTATAAACCTTTAAGATCAAATTTTCCAGTCTTCTAAAACATATGCAACCTATTGCAAATGTTATCAGAAGATTGAGATACAATTATTTGACTTTATTTTATTTAATAAGCGAGTCAATATCAATGATTTATGTAGATTAATCCGATGCTCCATCCGAGTCCTTCTCTAAGGATTCTAGATAGACTTGATAGTCATACTATCAACACATCAACTTATTGCAGTATTGGCATTCATCCAACTCTTCGGATGACATATGGAAGTCATAGATGTACAGTCAACTCTTTGACTATACTTCTTACTCGGGTCCAACCCATGCTTCCACTGCGCTCCCTTTATCTATAAGCAACCATTGCTTAAGACTAAGGATCTCTTATGTAAGAGCATTTCAACATTTATACATGCTTCATTAAATTCATACAATATCAATATTATGAAGCTACATGAATGACCATAGTATAAATAGTAGAATGATGACACTCATCATCTACATCCATCTAAACTCTTAAAACATAGGTTCAGGTAGGTACTCAAACAATTTGAATACATCATCTCTTATAGAGCCACCATTCTGCATGATGCAGTGAACCATCTCATTCATGTTAAATGTCAAGAGCACATATGTATGCCAGAATATCTTCATTAATTTTATAAGGATTATTTGACAATTGCGATCATCATCGACATGTCACTTCCAAAGTACATCCGATGAGAGATCAAGACTATAGAGACATACAAACCCTAAGGTTGTAGTCCTATTATCTATTTAATTGTCATTCCCCAATATTATGAGGAAACTTGCACATTGCAACCACATACGTTATGTGTCCAATTGCAAGTACAATATCTGGATCATGAGTCCAATCCATGATATTTTACTAGTTATTATTGAGTATTTCATTGAGTGAGTTTTAATGAAGGATTATCTGAAATAAGAAAATTGTATAAATATATAAATATGTATATATATATATATTTTACTTTGATTTAGGATTTTTATATCAAAGTTGTCTTGTCTTGTCAACACTGAAAGTTCATTCCCTTAATCACTTTCAATGTAAGAGATATACTTACCATTATATCTCAACAAGATCAGGGATCTCCTTCCTTATCTTTGTTACATCCCAATAATATGAGAATCTGCAACTCGGATAAAAAGAAGCGGGAACACATTCCGCCTTGCAAGTCCAACTTGCAATCCCAATTCGGTCTTTAACACTCGGGCCCACCACCCCTAAGGCGATGTTGACCCGTCGTTAATTGAACCAACCGTCAACAGGAATAGTACTCGCTATACGCAATCCAATATCGCCCCAATAATATGAGGATCTGATATTGGGGTCACTACGTATACGGCCTTACTCTTTCGAGAAGCAAAGAGCCCGATCCAGATGCGCTTGCATACAAGAGCTGTCACTTCGGACAGGCGTCTCCTACATACAATCCCTGGCGACGGAACCCTTCGCCTTAACGGGAGACCATGGATGTCACTTATGTGATCCTCCATATCATATTCAAATTCTAATTAATCATTATGAATCATATTCACTATGATTAATTCTTCCAAGGGAAATAACATCTCTATTCATAATAGAGTGTTTTAATTTTAATTGGATTCCAATTAATTTAATCATATTAAATTAATGATCCAATTAATATCCAACAAACATTTTAATAGTTACTTGAATTATGGTATTATCTCAAATACGTATTATTTCGAATTTTAATAATTAGAAATACATCATGATTTCTTAAGCATTATACTAACCCTACCCGCTGTCATGGCCAGTACCGACGAGAGTGGGACGGACCACATAGCAAACCGCAACCCCAATGCTCTCCGACTAGACACCATATCCACCTCGGGAAAGGATAATGCAAAATAGATCATTTTGTACTTGAGATGATCATCGGTTCTTCAACCGAAATTATACCATATAGTAATAATCAAAACAATTTTGATTAACATTATAATGAGATTTGCTAAACAAATCCCAAGTCCTATTCAAGCAACATGTTTGTTGGAATGTTGATCATGTAGATCATGTAACCAATCTTGATCTAGATCACATCTTATCATTTGTTGGTTAGGGCAAAGTCATTTAAGGACATAATTATCATTAAATATTTCACAAATATTTATGCATAATTATTCCAGGAAATTAAACAATTTAATTTCACTAATTAAATGACAATCACTAGGTTCTTGATTAGAAAAGTATTTTCAGCAGTGACCCTTACTTACTAAAAATACCATATCTCAATCAATTTAAATCCAAATTAAGCAAAGTAAATTTCTAAAGTTTTCTAACTTGATTTACAACAGAATCCAAGTTATTTTCATTCATTTCAAGGCGTTTCAAATCCTCAATTAACATCTTAATTACGTCATGATCCGCAGTCCCCGAAACAGTGGATACATGTTCACTAAAATGAGCATATCTAGAGCAAACAGAATCGAAATCACGCAAACTCAGATCCTACGGTTTCCTTATTTAATGGGGAACAAAATCCAATTATTATTTTCGTGTTTAAACAATTTAAACAGTGCCGAAAATAATATCAAAATAGAGATGCGAAAATGAAATGCAAGAAAACTTTCGCAAACCCTAATGAACCCAAGTCGTCCTCGGTTTATGGATCGTATCCAAAACCACCGACCTAAGGCTCTGATACCACTTGAAGGATATGGTTAGATCCTCAAGCGCATCACGGAAGCGTGAGCGTCGCATCGAATACGACGAAGAACGACTAGTCGTACTAGTTGTTCTATGCAGCGGAAATTAAAAAAATTTCATGTGACGAAACCACATGATCCAAGAACACTTCTCGGATCGTTTCGTCTAAACCACTACCAATTATTAGGTTTACCTCTTGAAGCGTGGTTTCGATCAAGTCTCTAAACGAAGAGACCTCCTGTCCCATGTCCGATCCGTCGGAGGAGACGCTTGCGAGCGCGGGGATGAACCGCGTGCTTCTCGCAATCCAAGTTGATGATCCAAGCGGTGGATCTCCTGATCTCGACACACGAGATCCGACGTCTTCTTCACGAGCAAGGCATGCCGAAGTAGACGGAGTTCCACGAGCAAAACATCGGGCAGCATAACGACGACGCTGCGGCGATGGAGAGCCTCTCTAGGGCATCCATAGTGGACGGCCATGAGAGGGAGAGAAAGAGAAAGAAAGAGAGAGATAGACTTGTTGTCTCACTTATGTGCCAAGAAGAGAAATGGGGTGCCTCTCCTTTTATAGGGTTTTTGGATCCATGGATCTCAATCCATGTGTCAACACAAATCCAATGGTCCACATTAATTTGTGTTTCTTTCAATGGTCATGATTTGTTGCTAAAAACACAACAACAATTAATTTAATAAAAATCAAATATATATTAAATATAATTTGATTTATATCAAATCAATCTCCATTGGAGAGATAGGAAAGGAGGCAAGCCTTCTTCCATAAGGAGGGTGGACGGCCACCACATTCCTTATGGAATTGTGGCCGTCCCCTCTCCTCATTAGGAAGGGAGCTTCCTTTTTCCTATTACATGAGATTACATTATCTCATGATTCTCTCCAATATTTGCAACAACATTTGTTACAAATTATTTCACAAAAATAAATCCAATTTATTTTGTGAACATTGCAATCATGCCATTGGAATTTTGTGAATCATATTCACAACCCAAAACATAATGTAAATTACATTTTCAATTCAATGTCCAATGTGAATCCAATTCACATTAACATTTAATTAACAAATGTAAATCACAAATAGCTCTCTCTTATATATTATAAATCACATTTATAATATATATGACTAATATGGATATTGCTATCCACATTATTCATATTCATGATAATTAAATCACTTTTAATCATCTTGGATCTTTATTCTCTTGTTCTCAAATAATATGAATCACATTCACATTATTCACATCTTTGATAATCAAATCACATTTAATTATCTTAGATAACTCTCTTTATAATATGAATCAAATTCATATTACTCATGATAATTAAATCACATTTAATTATCCATTTTCTCAATGCTCGGATACATAAATCAACAATAGAATTATCCATGAACTCCTTCAAGGATAATGCGCTTTCTCCGCAGATACTTGGAGATAAGGACAGGGCGATTGTATTGTTCTACGTATAGTGACATGGATATTGAGATCATATCTCAAATCCAGATCGCGGGCATCCCATAGATGCTTGATTAAATCAAGACCGTAAATCTAATCTTCTTATTGCATCTGAATCACATTCAGATCAATGTCCAACACTTAGACCAAGATAAGATTACTTCTCTACTGAGAGGAGTCACTAAAATCCAGACCCGTTTCATGACTCCCTAGGAATGGAAGCATCATGGTTATACAATCGTTTATGATCACATCACCCTCAGGTATACCCAATACCTGTACATCCTGCATACTGGAAGACTCAGACTAAACCCAAAGTATTGGATCAACTTTATACTGTCTACTTCATGGTTTTATCAGTAAGTTTCTCATTCGATCATTGGGAGTTGGTATCAATCATACACTTTCCAGAAGCGTATATCATACCTAGGTCTTGATCATATACTTTCCAAAAGTATATATCAAACCTACAAATTCAGTCAAGCTTCCAAAGAGAGACGACCGTGCGCACGGAATTTGATTCTTCCCAATATCTCATGAGTGAGCTCATGTCTTCCGGTTCAGTAACTGAACCTGTATGATCCCTTTGAGAGATCGTATTACTCATATGCCCTTATATGCACACCAGCGCGCCGGTGTATAGACCTTGATTAGGTCATCAACCTATTGGTCTGCCAAATGTACATACTCAGACATATAGTAACACATCTGTCTCCGGTCAGAGGATGCGTGCCTATATCATGACAGCATATGATATAGGACTTCGGTTATCTCGATCTCGTTAAGTCAACTCTTTGACCTAACTAATCTGACACCTCTGAATCTCTATTCCTATGCAGAGGACCTGCATCAAGAGGTCAGTCAAATATCAGCCTTTAAAGATAAGGATTGCCATCTCCTACTCAGGCTAGAGATCATCTCTTAACGATCATTTGACGGTGCCCGATGAGTCCTCAATCTAACTCATTAGATATTCATCTAAGCACCAGCCTCTATGATTCAATAATTGAATCAACAGCTGTATGATCATTAAGATGGCCATGGTACATAACCCTAATTGTACTAAGGGACCTATTATGCAAATTATGTACTCTTTATTTCAGTTTTAAGGAGTGAATTGCAATAACATTTATTGCATAATGGCTCGCCGTGTGCTCGCATGTCCAACAGACAGGAGATGAGGGAGACTGCGAGAGGGAAGGTCGCCACTCCTGCCCAGATTGAGCCGAACCCGAACAACCTGAAGAGGAAGTTTGAATAGGTAGAGTTTACAGAGATTACCACTCCTAGTGATTCTCTTGGTGATGTTTCTGCATATCATTTTGATGCTGACTTTGTTACACTTAGGAGCGGTAGGATGCCAGCAGGAGGCGTCTCATCTGAGCGACGACCACTCGCAGCTTCAGGAGTGCCAGATGAGGAGGAGAGTGGTGACGATGCCGCTCGAGATGATGACGATGACGATAGTGCTGACGCCACCAAGGACGTTGATCTAGCCGGCGGTACTGAGGCAGTCAATTCACCAGATCTAAGAGGACGTGATGTTGATGCCACCCGATGTGATGTAGAGTGATGATCGTGAAAACCACGCGACTCGAGTAAAGGTGTAAATCAGGGTCGTTGCGACCCGAAACGCGAGACTCAATCAACAAGAAAAAATCAGACCACCAAATAAGATAAATAAATCAATCAAGACAAATAGCGGTCTAGTTATTTATTTAACGTGGTATAGCTACAAAGGTCGAACTCAAGGAGCACGGACTAGACAATTCCTATGAAGTAGTTAGAAATCAAAATAAAATATTTTTTGGTAGATTTTTAAGTTTTTAATTTTTTTTGTGATTTTTAATTATAAATAAAATGTAAAAGGAGGGAAAAAGTCACAATCAACAAATTATTTCACACCTCAAAATAAGTTAGAAAATTACAATAAAAATATTTTTTGATTTTATACTTTTTCAGGTGTTTTTGATATTTTTCTCAGATTTTTAGGATTTTTACTGAATTTTCTAAAAATGAAATAAGGCAAAAAGTGAAAACCAATGTGCAGCCAGAATCTAAAGGCTATTTAAAACTAACTAAATAACTATAAAATTTCAGAGACAACTTTATGATGAAATGAAGATTTTTTATCTAACTACTGGAAAAGGAATTGCATTTTTGAATTTTTTAGAATTTTTAATGATTTTTATGAGTTTTTTAGTATTTTTCAAATTTTAAGATTTTTATAAGTCCAAATGCAGCAAAAATTAAACAAAATCAAAAAAGCAACAAAACAAGCCAATACTAATTTTTTTTAGAATTTTTGGAGACCTTTTAATATTTTTTGGTTTTTAAAGTTAGATAGTAGCAAAAATAAGGTTTTTGAATTTCTAAAAATATAAAATGAAAACAAAAAATGTCCCAAAAAACACTGAAATTTTCACACAGTGGCAGGGGTCACGTGTTCAAATTTCATGAGTTTGGAGTCAATTTTCTATTTTATTCAACCAATAAAACATGCACAGCATACAGGGATCATTCTGCAAATAAAATAAATTCCCAAGTCTAAACAATAACACATCTGAAAAGTGCGAGGGATCTACTGTAAATTTCACAAGATATTCAACACATGTCACAATTCAGCATTCATATGGGCATAAGTACAAATACGAAACCTACCTAGTCAAATCATAACACTCATAAACCTTGAGGGTATACATGCAATTATCCCAGATACGCACGTGATGACGCACACGCATCTACAAAAGTAGGACTAAAGTGCCAATCAGAAAAAACAGTAGGGGCTACTAAGAAAAAAGTCCACAGAGTGCTACTTTACTTAACAGACTAAACAATAACAAAAAATAAACTGTAGGGGGTCTGCGCAAATTACCCAGCCAAGAAGCATGCGGGTCACGTGGGGGCCAGGTGGCAGGCGATCAGTGGCTGAATGCGTGCGACTCTGGTGCGGCCACCTCGCGGATCTGACGGTTGTTCTTCGGGCGCATACGTGGGTGTACGGTGGCCATTAGATACCAGATATAACGACTTGTCAGATGCAAGCACTGGACAGCTCAGATGGCATCTGGCAAACGGGCTCGATCCGACGATGGAGAGGAGATCTGGAAGAACTCCTCCCTGGTGAGGTTCATCGGCGAGCTGGAGAAAATCCGAGCATCCGATGGATGATCGAAGAGAGGGGTTCGACTCGCGTCGCCCCTCCGCGTCTGATGGCGATGGCGGATGGAGCTCCCAACAACTAGATCTCTAGGAAGGAAGGTACATCCAGGGGCGACTCCGACGAGGATGGTTGCACGCGACCTGGGGGGTGCTCTAATGCTTATGAACCTGCAAATGAAAGATGATGCTCGGAGGAGTGCTCCGACAGTGGTTATTGCATGAAAGGCAACAGGAAGCGACGGTGGGATGAGAGGACAGCTCCGACGTAGGTGGAGGAAGGAGCCTAGCTCAATCTTGGCTCGGATAACCAAGATTGAGATGATCAGATGGTGAGGGGAAATGTGACGATGTAACGATGGAGTGATCTGAATGACTAGATATGGTCAGCGGAGCTCCGGCCACTAGGGCAGAGCTGGCAGAGCAGAGGGTGAACAATCGACAATAAGTAGAGCTAGGATCGCTAGAAGAATTACCTGATGATCGGAGGTTAATCCTTAGCTCAGGAGGGCGCGGTGAAGGTGGTCGTTGCCTCGACCGAGCGGCGGCAGGCTGGGAGGCTCTTATGTGGCGTCTCTCCGGCCACGTTAGTCGAGCGTTGGCTACATGCGCTTAATCCGGCCCCCAAAGAGTGTTTTCGGTCGCTGTCACCGAGAGGAGACTCTTTTGGGTAGGTTTAGGGTTTGCGGTGCGATCTAGAGGACTGGGGGGTGAAATGAAGGTCTTTATAGGCGTCCCAGGTGACAGGGAAGAATGGGCAAGAGAGCGCAATCCGAGGTAGATCCGCCAAGCCCTAGGGATCTGCGGAGGTGTCCAATCAATGGATAATTGGTGGGTACAGGATTCAGGGCAAAAGGCGGTTGGATCCGTTCTGTAGAATTTCGAGAAGTCGGGCTAATGAACAGGATCTGTGAAGAAGAGGTCCGAGGGGGAGAGTTGACCGGGGGTCAACAATCCCCCGTGGATCAATCAGATAATTCCAAGTCAAAAATATTTGGAAATTCGAAATAAAATAGAAAATGATTTTCATTAAAAATATTTACAAAATAAAAGATGTTTATATATTTTCAAACTATTTTTTAGTGATTTTTATTTGTTTTTTTTGAAAAATAAATTATGATATATACATTATATTATATTATGTGCATGTATAAAATTATTTTCTTATTTTTGTTTTAATTTTTATTTTATTTATTCTTGTAATTTTTATATTTTATTTAATTACAACATAAAACTTAGAACATAAACTAATTTTTATTTTTTTTGTGGTTTATTTACATGGGTGAAATGAATATGTATCTTATTCAGATATACATGATATGTACAATGTGAAGAGAGAGAAATTATTTTATTTTTGTCTTTCTTTTCTTTTTCTCATTTTTATTTTATTTTTAGAAATATATACAAATTAAGAGAAACACATTTTTATTTTTATTTTTATTTTTGAGAAAATGAATTATGTTTATACATACATATATATGTATGTATGTAGGGAATATGTATAAGGATGAATGGCCCTATCTCTCTCTACTTATTTTATTGGGCAATCATACCCAGGTTGGGCCCTCGGGTTCAGGTCACTCAATATTTATTCTAAATATTTCCCTCTTTTTCTTTATTACTTTATTCTTTTATTTTTACACGAATAGATGCTAAGTATTCATATTTCCACAAAGCATGCATTTCGGTAACTTATTGTATTTACAATCTTATACATGGTATTTTGCCAAAATATCTTGCTAAAATAAAATAATAAAGAGTGATGAATGGGGATTCATCACTGAGCAAGAGCGCGGTACTGACACCATGAACCAGGATGCCATAGGTGATACAGAGGCAACCATTTCTGTTCCTTTTGTCCATCCATCTATTTCTGTATTTCAGGACTATTCTGTGAATAAAGGAAAGGGTTCTTTTTCTTCTGCGAGTCCATCTCTGATTTTTGGTGATGTTTATATGGATTCGTCGATGCCACAACAATAGGGGCCCATTCCTAGCCCTCCATCTGAGGAGGGGTGATGAATACCCATTCATCACTCTTTATTCTTTTATTTTAGATACAAAACCTATGCAAAACACATGTATATTCATGTAAATAGCAATAATTGTCAAATATCATGCATTGTGTAAATAGGCATATTTAGCATGATTTTGTGCATAAATAAAAGAATAAAGAAATAAAAGAAAAAGAGGGAGATATTTAGAATAAATATTGAGCGACCTAATCCTAAGGGAGGGCTCAGCATGGGCCTAACCGCAAAAGAACACAAGTAGAGAGAGATAGGGAAGCTCATATTTGTGTACATAAACCTATGTATATAAATAAAATTATTTTCCTCTTAATAAAAATGTGTTTATTTATTTGCATATATTTGTAAATATAAAATTAAAATAAAAATGAGAAAAATAAAATAAATAAAATTTCCTTCTTTATTGTATATATATACCATGTACATAGAACCATGCATCTGTTTATTTTCCCATGTAAATAAATAATTAAAATCAAACAAAAATATGTACGCATTCCACAATCCATGGTGTAAATAAATAAAATAAAAATTGGAAAAATGAAAATAAAATAAAAGGAGATAAAATAAAAATCAAATCCACTTTGTATATATACCATGTATGATGTATGTATATAAATAAAAGTATTTATTTAACCCTTGTAAATATCTAATAAAAATAAAATAAAAATACCCTATTATTCCACATTTTATTCTACAAATAACTAAAATATATAATGGAATAATTTGTTAAAAAATAAATAATTAAAAAAAATGTATGTATGTATATACCTATATATAACAATGATATTTTGTAAATACATAATTTATATTTCAAAAAAATAAATAAAAATCACAAAAAATAAATTAAAAATAAAAAGAAACATTTTTTATGTTTTGATTTTGTTGAAATAAGGCCATTTACTATTTTAAATTGAATTTCCAAGTATTTATTAAATGGTGCGCTCCCATTGGTCCACGGGGGATGTTGACCCCTGGTCAACTCCCCCCCCCCCCCTGGACCTTTTCCCCGCGGATCCCGCGTCCGACCCGACATTCTCTGATTTTTCCTGATGCGATCAGTCCCCCAAACATCCAAACCCCGGGCTCCATTTGATCTTTGGCTGATCCGAGATTCTCACCCGGGGATCTACATGGGGATCCGTGCCCCGAATCTCTCGCCCGACCATCCTCTAGCCAGACCCCTAACACTATATAGCTCCAGTCCGCCGCGCTTTTCATGCCATCTTTGGTGATGCCACTTCATCCCAGGACCTCCATTGTGCTCCCCAGAGTTACAGCTGAGTGAGCGTAGTGTCGAAGAGAGGAGAGGAGCCCTCCGCCACTGATCCGGCGACCCCCTTGTCGTTGTGCGCCGTCGTGAGCTGCGCCTGAGCCTCGGGACCCCGACGACCCTCGAGGCTACGACCAATAGCTTCCTTAGCTCGTCCACAGTCGATTCCCCTCATCAGGTAACCTTGCATCCCCTTCATTTCATCTAATTTCCCATTACGCCCAAATTGGTCTTCTGCCGTCTCCGATCAATTCACGTCACCCCACTCATCGCTTCGATCATCGGACGACACCATCACCTCCACGAGACCTCTTTTCACGGTCTTCGCACATTCACCCACCTTGGCTCGCCCCGGAGCCAAGGCTCGACCTTCATCACCGTCGCCTCGCCGGAGGTCGCACATCTCGACGTGCCAGCCACCCATTTCGCCTGTAACAGGGTCGAGGCAGTTTACCCTCGACCCAGGAAGCTTTCTAGGCTATTCTGCAGGTCAAAGTGACCCATCTGAGGGTCGTCTCATTCGAGCCCAGGAGGTTCGAGCCTCCGACGTCGCCTGGAAACTCTGGTGGTCTACAATCTCATCGGAGGATCCCTGTCGCTGCGGAGCACCTTGGCGAGCACGTTCCACCTTCCAGCAGCTTCAGAGGAGGTCCTCAGCCTTCAGAGGAATCAAGTTCTTGGAGGACCCTTCTCCGCCATCCATTCAGCCTTGAGCTCCAGTTTTGATCCATGTCGTCTATTTGAGGAGCAGCAGTCCATCGTTCGATCACCTGAGGCTTGATCTGGACCGTCCGAGCCAGCGAAGGGGTGCCCTTGATCCATCACCGTCAGATCTTCCACGTAGCACCCCTTCAGCCTTCCTATAATAAGGGGTAATTTATACTTAGGCCCCTACTGTTTTTGTTTTTCTTCTTTAGTCCTGTAAATATTAGATATAGTTGTTTTTATTTTGGTTAAATTGCATAGAGGAACTGGATGTTTATTGTATTTGCATATCAGTCCCTGTGAGTGTGGACCACGTACTTCGATACGTGAGGACTTGGATTTTTTGCATCATATACCCTGTAGTTCTTGTGTGTTATTGTTTACATGTTTTAAAATAGGAATTGCATGTAGATCCCTCCGTGCCTGGATCACGTGCCTTGCGCGTGAGTTATTGGGATTTTTGCACGAGGGCCCCCGTACTTTTCTGTCGTGTTATTGTTTGGACCCCGGACATGTTTTTATGACATATAGGTCCCTATGCACTGTGACCCTCTTTTTGATTTAAATAAAATATCAAACTTAACCAAATTGCGTGAAATTTGGATACGTGGCTCCTGCCACTGTGTAAAAATTTCCCTAATTTTTGGGTACATTTTTGAGGTTTTTTATTATTTTTAAAAATTCAAATACTGTTGTTTTTGAGTCTGTCCAGATTAGAAAATCATAAAAAAATATAAAAACTTTTTTTAAAAAATCTAAAAAATAAGGTTTTGTTAATTTTGTTGTGTTGATTTTCTGTGCAATTTTGGCTATTTTGGACATATAAAAACCCTAAAAATTGAAAAACCCTTAAAAACTTATAAAAATTCAATTAAATTGTAGAAAACTCCAAAAATAATAAGCTCTTTTCTTGAATTTTCTTTATTGTCTCTATTTTTCATAAAAAAATACCTCCAGGCTATTATAGGACCATTTGATATTTTTCATGCCCCTTCCAAGCATGGCTGGACAGTAGCTCATTGTTTCTGCCTTGTTTGATTTTTTGAAAAATCCATAAAAATTATAAAATCTCAAAAATTCACCAAAAATAGTAAAAAAACCTATAAAACATAAAAATATTTTTGTCTGAATTTTTGGAGCTTTTTGGAGTGTTTAAATAATTTGTTGATTGTGCTTGTATTTACCTTTTTCTCATTTTCCTTCATTATTAAAAATCCAAAAAAATTATAAAAATAATTAAAAACCACCAAAAATACTTGTTTTTGCTTTGTTTCATTCTTGACTACTTCGTAGGCCGCAAAGCCAATTCATGTTCCCTGAGTCCGACCTTGGGTGCTACACCAGGCTAATCTCATAGCCAGGGCCACTATTTTTGCTTTCATTATTTTGCCTGTTTGATTGGTGGTCTGAGTCTTTTTTTCTTGATTGAGCCGAGTCTCTTCTTGATCTAGGTCGCAACGACCCTTGAGTGATTATTTTTACCTAACCCGGATTGATTAGTTGAATTTTCGGCTCGTCAGAATGGCGCCGTTGCCGGGGAGCACGGCTTAGTAGTTGATTTTGATTTTTCCGCAGCTTTTGTTTTTCGCGGCTTTTTGTAGATATCTTATAGATATATTTTATCTGATTGCTTATAATAACTTGGTTTGACACTCTGCTTGTTTTCTTGCGAGGGCCCGAGGATCGAGGCAGCTTCATCGGAAGCCGACGCAACCGCGAGGGACCTAGGCTCGAGTACCCGGCTACTGTTCTTCACCAGTAGAACCGCTTTGTTAAGGACCGTTTTTTCCGCATGCATCATATAGGTAGTTTATATTATGTCATTTATTTTATGCGTGGATCACCCTGCATGTAGACTACTGGAGTCAGGTACGCATCTCTTACTATGCATGCATCATTGATTCTCGTGCATCAGCTTTTTCGTCTTCTCCCCCTGTTTTGGACTTAAAATAATCAGGAGAACCGAAAAATTCGTTAGGCGTTGTTTGATATTGAAAAATACTTAAAAAAATCAAAACTATAAAATTGGGACTGGTAATCCAACTTGACTCTAAAAAGACACTCCACTTAAAAATTTGTCTTGGGGAGAGCAACCCCCTCATTGTCTGGTTTGCATGTGCGAGAGAGTGACCCGCACACTAGCTAGAGCCATATCCGAGCCTCGATCAGACTAGCGGCCATTTATATGGGACAGTCTTTTCGGCGGATTGGATTCCCAACAGGTCACGTAACCGCTCTACTATCTTGACTTGATCACCTAATAAAAATTGACAAGATAATTGATTGAACTCTTACGGTCTTCAGCTCGCGTGGGTAGGAGAATCCAGGGTTTTGTTTGCTCATCATAGTTGTTTCCAGATCCCATCCGCTCGACTCGCCAGATCACGATGATGGGCAGGAGTTCCCTTCGGCAACCTCTGGCTACACCGCTCTTTAGCACTCCAGCCCACTCATCTAGGTCGGTTCGCGAGAGCCGAGACCATCTCTCCGAACCCGAGTTCAACTCTGCCCTGTTCCCCCTTGACCACCCTTCTACCACACCTGAGACACGAGTGCCAGATGCGAGACAACAGACTGATGATTTATCGGCACCTGAGTTTGGGTCTTTTTCCTTTGCACAGAGACCATGGCCGACAGCAGTGATGACCGCACCGGAGGCCCCCGAGGAGAGCAGACATTTATCCTGGCCACGGCGCGATCAACAACACCCTGATCACCTCCCTGGAGATAGTGCAACAGCAGTTGAGGGATCAGGGTGCCTTCATGATTGATATGAGGAGAGAGATGGAGCAGATAAGAGCCGACCGCGAGCAGCATGACCCATACGATGGACCGAGGATACCCGGTGATGCGGCAGCAGCCGCAGCAGCAGTAGCATAGCCTCTGAGACCGATGCGGGAGATACACAACCCCGGATCGACTTTGATACATCGTTGGGTTGTACTACCATCTATAGTGGGGGACTTCAAGTTCCCCCCGAACACTCTTTAGCTTCTACCCCGGTTCCATGGGCTCACTACTGAGGAGCCCCATCTTCATCTCCAGGAGTTCGAGATGATCTGCAGCACCGTCCACGACCGTCAGGTGGACGAGGATACCATCAAGATGATTGCTTTTCCTTTATCCCTAGAAGACAGAGCAGCCAACTGGCTGAAGCACTTAGGGAGGTTTGTGTACACCTAGGAGCTGCTACGCACCGAGTACTTGAACAAGTACTATCCACTCGGGCGGACGAACACAGCGAGGGCCCTGATCAGCAACTTCTCCATGCTCCCCAACGAGCAGTTTCACGAGACATGGGAGAGGTTTAGAGATCATACCGACAGATGCCCGCACCATGATATCTCGAAGCCGAACCTTGTTCAGAGCTTCTTTTGCGGGTTGATACCAGAGTTGCAGGGCCTAGTGAATGCTTCTTGTGGCAGGTCCTACTTCACCAAGGATCATGATCAGGTCTGGGCCATCTACGAGGAGATGGCCGAGAACTATACACTGATGTCCCAGACCAGACTCTACACTCAGGGACTCCCCCAGCCACAGACCGTGCAGTACCAGAGGATAGCACGAGTTGACGTCGGTCCTTCTACTTCGTCAGCGGCATCCTCATAGGCCTATACCATAGCCGTCAACATGGGAATTATCAACAAGAAGCTGGACCGGATGGAGATTATAGTAAAGAAGCAGTGCCAGCGCATATCACAGATGGATCAGATGGCACAGACGCTGAGTGACATGAAGACACAGATCATGTGTCTCCAGGAGGAGCAGACGGATTCTCGGCCCCGTCATCAGCCACGAGGTGATCCGAGTGGCAGTGGCAGCTCGTCCCGGCGCTCCTGCTCCAACCATCCTAGACAGGTCCACCTTGTACAGGCGGAGCCGTACCAGCTGCCACAACCTTACTACCAGTCACCACCATCCCCAGACACTCAGATGGTGGTCTACCAACCGGATCAGCCTCTAGCAGTACTTTTTCTACCCTCCTACGAACCCGAGCCGTTGATGGATGTCAACGGGATTTGGTACGACTGACCCCAACCCGGTATCCGACGAGACCATTCGGGATTCTGTTGGTCACTCGGAGGTGCCAATTCCCAGCATTAGCCTTCGGGTCAGGGTGGCCAGTACGGCCATCAGAGAGATCACCAGCAGGAGCAGCCCCAAGTTTACCAGCAGCAGCAGCAGTCATCCCAGTTTGGTCCTCGTCCCTATCAGCAGGGACATTCTTGGAGGCGTGATCAGCCTCAGCAGCAGCATCAGCAGTACCCCTCTCACCCGCAGCACCAGCCACAGCAGCAGCCTCACTACCAGCGAGGCCACCCGTCAGGTTCTCATGGGCCATCCGATGAGAACCATTCCTTGGATGACATAGCCCGACTCGTGACAGAGCAGCAGACTACCTTCCAACGGGAGATGGATGAGTTCCGCCAGGAGGTGTGGGAGATCGTGAGAGGGAAGGCCGCCATACCTGCCCAGATTGAGCCGAACCTGAACAACCTGAAGAGGAAATCTGAGCAGGTAGATTTCACAGAGTATGCTACTCCTAGTGATACATTTGATGATATGTCTGCATATGTATTTGATACTGATTTTGTTACACTTGGGAGTGGTAGGATGCCAGCAGGCAGCGCTTCGTCTGAGCGACGTTCCCACGCTACTTCAGGAGCGCCAGGCAAGGAGGAGCGCGGTACTAATGTCGCGAGAGATGATGACGGTGGTGCTGACGCCACCATGGACGTTGATCTACACGACGGTACTGAGGCCGTCACTACACCAGATGGAGGAGGTGGTACTGATGCCACCATAGTTGCCGAGCAAGAGCGCGGTACTGATGCCGCAAGTCGACATGCCGAGGGTGGTGCTGAGGCCACCATTTCTACTTCTGCTAGTCCTGTTGTTTTTCCATCTATACTTGTATCTCATGACACTTCTGGTAATAAAGGAAAGGGTTTATTTTCTTCTGATCCACCTGTAGTGCATGATGATGTATGTGTGGATTATGTCGTGCTTGAGCAGCCGAGACCCTATCCTAGTCCTTCATTTGAGAAGGACCATGTAGTCCCCTTCCCTAGAGCACTCCATTTGGGTAAGGGGCAGAAAAAAGAAAATCAGAAAAAGAACCATCAGGTAGAGTTCAGCTAGAAGATGATCGACAGATTTCATATCCAGCTGACTCTCCAAGAGGCCTTGGAGCACATCCCTCTACTCCAGAGATCACACAGAGACAGGACCACAGTTAGGATGAAGAGGAGGAACCACTAGTCTGAGATCCATGTGCTTACCTAGGCCACGTGTTTCACGATCCAGAACCGTCTGCCGGCCAAGAGGCCAGATTCAGGAGCCCCGTATGTTAGATGCCATATCCATGAGCATAGGTTCGACCGCACTCTATTAGACAGCGGTTTTTCGATCAACCTACTTCCAGCAGCCCCTCTCGACCTCTTCAAGTTGTGCACTCTACGACAGAGTAGGACAGTCCTTCAGTTTGTTGATCGATCTGTCAAGAGGCCGAAGGGGTTGCTGAAGGACGTTGTCGTCACGATTCAGGGCCTGCAATTCCCCGTGAACTTTGTTGTGTTGGACATGGAGATCCCTGAGTCTGTGACCGATACCCCCATCATTCTAGGTCGCCCGTTCTTGGTCACAGCCAAGGCAGTGACCGACCATGATAGCGAGAAGGTATACTTTCATGTCGAGGGTGAGAGTGTACAAATAGAGACGGTCGAGGACATCAGAGTCAGAGATTCAGCATGCTCAGAGCCGAGCACAGATTCAGAGCATTTGATAGAGTCAGGGCGAGACATCCACCAGGACTGCGATTTTGTGATCACAGATGATGAAGCAGTTTGGGCAAATCCAGTCGCACAGGCCATCCTCTCACCTTCAGTGTTCGCTGATGTAGAGACACCAGCAGAGGAGAGCTTGGAGAGCGCATTCCTGGTCCAGGATACTTCACAGGCAGCAGATTCGGTTCTCGACCACGAGACAGAGTTGTTTTGTGATGATGATGCAGATCCCTTAGAGTTAGATGTTGATTGGGAAGAGTTTGATGATCTTATTCCATGTCTGACTTCCACTGAGCCTGCTTCTAGGGAGGAGGTAGATGCCATGCAGAGCAGAGACAGTCCAGCAGAGCAGCCTTCTCCAGATCCAGTTTGTGAGCGAGAGTTCTCTTTCTCCCGTGCAGATTTGGCCACATACACTTGGATTATTCAGAAGCCAGATTTACCAGCACTGACTTGTCCAGAGATGAAGCCACTACCAGTGTCGCTGAAGTATAGGTTCCTTGCGGAAGAGCATGAGATGTACCCAGTCCTTATCTCCGCTAATTTAACTGGAGAGCAAGAATCCCGTCTGATGGGGGTTCTTGAAAAGAACCGCAAGGCGATAGGATGGAGCATAGCAGATCTCCAAGGGATCAGTCCGGCTCTGTTCTCTCACCACATCTATCTCGAGGATGAGGCAAAGCCATCGCGTGAGTTCCAGCGGCGGCTGAACCCGAATCTGAGAGAGGTTGTCATGAAGGAGATCTCGAAGTGGTGGAGCGCCGATTTTATATACCCCATCTCCGACTCCAAGTCGGTCAGTCCGTTGCATGTGGTGCCCAAGAAGACGGGCATCACTACAGTTGTCACGGAGTTTGTAGAGGAGATCGCTACCCGGGTACCCACTTCTTGGCGGGTATGCGTAGATTACAAGCGACTCAACCAGGCCACCAAGAAGGATCATTTCCCTCTGCCCTTTATAGATCATATCATTGAGAGACTGGTAGGGAAGAGCCATTACTGCTTTCTGGATGGGTACTCCGGCTACAATCAGGTGGCCATCGCGCCCGAGGACAAGGATAAGACCACCTTCACCTGTCCCATTGGGGTATATGCCTTTAGACGCATGCCATTTGGGCTATGCAATGCCCCTGCGACATTTCAGAGATGCATGTTATCTATCTTTTCGGACATGGTGGGGGAGTGCTTGGAGGTCTTCATGGATGATTTCTCGGTCTACGACGGCGGATTCAACTCCTGTCTTGACTGCCTAGACTGAGTCCTTCAGCGATGCATTGAGGTTCACCTTGTGTTGTCTTGGGGGAAGAGTCACTTCATGGTGACTCAAGGGATGGTGCTTGGTCATATCATCTCCAACAGGGGCATGGAGGTTGATCCGGCCAAGGTCACCGTCCAACTTGCGGTAGTTACGGTCTTTTCTGGGGCACGTCGGTTTCTACTGACGATTCATCCATGATTTCAGCAGGATTGCCCGACCGTTGACTGATCTGCAGACGAAAGACATCGAGTTCCTTGTAGATGATAAGTGTCTATCGTCATTTGAGACTCTCAAGAGCTGTGTCGTAGAGGCTCCTGTTCTCCAGCCACCCGATTGGTCTCTCCCATTCGAGATCATGATGGACGCCTCTGATTTTGCCGTAGGGGCCGTGCTGGGACAGAGGAGGGAAGGAGTCCCATTTGATATTCACTACGCTAGCCATACATTGGATGCCGCGCATCGGAACTATACTGTCACTAAGAAGGAGATGCTAGCCGTAGTTTTTGCCCTAGATAAGTTCTGATCTAACATCATTGGATCTAGATTGACCATTTACACTGATCATACTGCCATCAGGTACCTCATGGCAAAGAAGGATGCCAAAGCTAGATTGACCAGATGGATCCTTCTACTCCAGGAGTTTGATATAGAGATTAAGGATAGGCCTGGAGTCAAGAATGTGGTGGCGGATCATCTCTCCCGATTAGAGTATCTTGAGGATTCTGAGCAGATTGATCCTATTTGTGAGACCTTCCCAGATGAGGCAATTCTTGCTATCACCTCGCTCCCATGGTATGTTGATATTGTGAACTATCTTGTCGCAAGAAAGTTCCACAAGATTGGCCCAGGCAGAAACTTGAGAACTTCCTCGCGAAGGCCAAGTTTTACCATTGGGAGGATCCCATCCTTTACCATGAGGGAGGGGATAGTATCTGGCGTAGGTGCATTCCTCAGGAGGAGCACCACTGCGTCCTTACTTACTGCCACAAGCTTGAGGTAGGAGGACATCACTAAGGGAGGAGAACGGCACAAAAGGGCTCCAATCCGGCCTATGGTGGCCTACTCTCTTCAAGGACTCTGATGAGTTCGTGAAGAGGTGTACTGACTGTCAGAGGATGGGCACTTGTGGACAACGTGATATGATGTCGATGCAGCCCATACACTTCTGTGAGGTTTTTGACGCATGGGGCATCGATTTCAAGGGTCCATTCCCTAGGAGTCAGGGATTTGAGTACATTCTGTTAGCCGTTGAATATGTGAGTTGTTGGGTTGAGGCCATCTTCGCCCGAACCGCAGATGCTAGGACTGTTTGCAGATTTTTAAGGAAGAATATCATTTCACGGTTCGAGGTACCTTGAGTGTTGATATCTGACGGGGGGGTCTCATTTCATCAACGACAAGGTAAAGGCCCTTGCTAGCGAGTTTAGCATAGACCATCGAGTTGCCACTCCATACCACCCTCAGACGAGTGGTCATGCTGAAGTGCCGAACAGGGAGATCAAGACTATATTGCATAAAGTCGTCCGCTCTGGCCGAAAGGATTGGTCACAGCTTTTGGACTCGTTCTTGTGGGCATATCGGACGTCTTTCAAGACTCCTTTGGGTACATCTCCCTTTCGCCTCGTTTATGGCAAGCCGTGCCATTTACCTGTTGAGCTGCGACATAGGTCACTTTGGGCAGTTACAGATATACATTTGGATCCAGAGAGTGTAGGAGATCAGAGGAGGGCAGAGTTAGCAGCCCTGGAGGAGCTTCGTGATACCGCCTTTTCAAACAGCCTACATTATAAGGAGAGAGTGAAGGAGTGGCATGATTCTCATATCAGCCACAAGCAGTTTGAGGCAGGACAGAGAGTATGGTTGTTTGATGCTAGGCTTCGTCTATTTCCAGGGAAGCTACAGAGCAAATGGAAGGGACCGTATTTGGTTAGAAAGGTGCATGACAATGGGAGTGTTGATATATCTGAGTTGTCTTCTGATGCTACCTTTCGAGTGAACGGCCAGCGGCTCAAGCCATATCTAGATCATGAGCCGCGGGTCGTTGATGTTGCCCCTATTCACTTTGCGTGAGATGTGGTCTCTTAACTCACATCTATTGCATCTCACGCCTGATTATCAATGTTCTTCCGACTTGTATAGATCCAGTTGTCCATATCACTCTATTCTTTAGTCCCACATCTCTTCTCTCATCTTATGATTTTGCTATACTTAGGGTATACTTTACCCTAAGTATAGGGGGGATGTAGGACTCTCAGGTATTCTTTCGATTCTTTCTACCCCTGTTTTGCTGCCTATACTTAGGGATATTTCACCCTAAGTATAGGGGGTAGAATCTGTACATCCTTCACTCAGATTTCCTTTCATGTACAGCTTGCTATACTTAGGATTACTTGATCCTAAGTATAGGGGGAAACACCGAGTTCTCTTCATTCTATTCTTTGATTCGTCTGTGTATATAGCCATTCCTTTTCACTTTCCTATACTAAGCACGAGTTATGTCTTCTTCATCGCTCTTGATTCTGAGGACATCGTTCAAGCTAAGTATAGGGGGTGTATATATTTCATATATACTTTAGCCATAACTCGTATTTTGTGTGAGTGTGTGTGAGTGTGTTAATAAATAAAAATGGCTAAAAACCCAAAAATCCATAAAAATTAAAAAATTTTCCTGGTATATAAACATTATTTTATTGCACATACATAGCTATTGTACAAATTATTTTTGTAAAAATGTTTTCAAAAACTTTTTGTGTAAATAGTGTGTTAATATGTGCATATCAAAAATATGTATATAGTACAAAATTTTTCCAAAATGTTTTGAAAATCAAAAGTTTGCAAAAATATCATGTAAATTTGTGTAAATATTTTGAAAACTTGCATTCATGCATACATCCATGATTTCAAAACATTTTTGAAAAATTTTGCACATGTGTAAATATTTGTAAATAGCATCTTTGTAAATACTTGTACAGTTTTTCCTAAATCATAGTTGACATTTAAACTAGCCTGGAATTAAATTGGAAAATGGAGCTTGATTAAGACCTTAATCCACCTAATTATAAGAGGAACCTTATAGGGTTTAGGGTTAAGGATTTTTAGGTCCATGGTGACTTAATTCTTTGAGTCCACTAGGCTATGAGCATATGTCATCTTGATGAGCCTAAGCAGAGCACTTAACAACACACGCATGACTCTCAGAGACAATGGCTTTACTTGCACCAGCACTTTGCACCTAGCTCTCGACGGATGAGGGGGTGAGGAGGCAGTTTCCTTTGGCTTGGGGTAGCATATGAGGGTAGTACTTCTAGGCGAAACCTCTCTTCTTCTTATAGTGAAGGAAGTGCGTCTCAACTTGGTCTGGTGGTTATGAAGTCTAAAGACAGAAGCTGTGGGGTGCAGTAAAGCTTCAAAAGAGGGATAGTCTACTAGCTCAAGAGGAAAACTCCTTGTATATATTCTGCACCATGTAGATATGTTGTACAGATGCACATGAAAAAAATGTGCAAAAAGAAAAGAACTCCAAAAAAGTGGTGGGTCAGAGTGAAAATTTAATAATCCCACTGGAGTGTATATAGTCAAAGAAAGCAAAAGCTTATGGTATACATGTTCCATCTCATGAAGCTTGCAGCGGGAGACTCAGCTACACTGGTTAGAGCTCCCAAGGATACATGGCTACACTGGCCATGGTCCATTCTCTTCTTCCCCCTTTTCTTGAGCATGTTGCACTTGAACTTAGAAGGGAATACCCCGCTTCTCGAGGAAAGAGTTGCTAGACCGAGGCATTAGAGTTACCAGGTTGATTGTGGTTGTTTCTTTGTTACTTCTGAGGTGGGGAGCTACATATCACTTACACCGTACAAGGAAAGATTCATGGTCATTAGAGTTTGTGTATGTAGACTTGTTCTGCTCTGGTTTATTGAGGAGTCTTGCCCATAGATTGGTGTAACTTAGAGGCTGTTAAGTGTTAAGCTTAAGTACATATACGGTTCCGACAAATTAACAATCCAAAGGTCTGACCGAGCTCCATATTTCAATTTAATGAAGGAAAGTTTAAAAATCAACCTTGATTTCTCGTCTTTTTCTTTTTTTTCTTTTCTTTTTCTTTTTCACTTCTTTTTCAAATAAGTGTTTGCTAAGGGACTAGCAAAGTTAAGTATAGGGGGCTGATGAATACCCATTCATCACTCTTTATTCTTTTATTTTAGCTACAAAACCTATGCAAAATACATGTATATTCATGTAAATCGCAATAATTGTCAAATATCATGCATTATGTAAATAGGCATATTTAGCATGTTTTTGTGCATAAATAAAAGAAAAAAGAAATAAAAGAAAAAGAAGATATTTAGAATAAATATTGAGCGACCTAGTCCCAAGGGAGGGCTCAGCATGGGCTTGACCGCAAAAGAACACAAGTAGAGAGAGATAGGGAAGCTCATATGTGTGTACATAAACCTATGTATATAAATAAAATTATTTTCCTCTTAATAAAAATGTGTTTATTTATTTGCATATATTTGTAAATATAAAATTAAAATAAAAATGAGAAAAAAAAATAAATAAAATTTCCTTCTTTATTGTATATATATACCATGTACATAGAACCACACATCTACTTATTTTCCCTTGTAAATAAATAATTAAAATCAAATAAAAATATGTACACCTTCCACAGTCCATGATGTAAATAAATAAAATAAAAACTAGAAAAATGAAAATAAAATAAAAAGAGATAAAATAAAAATCAAAGTCCACTTTGTTATATATACCATGTATGTATATAAATAAAAGTATTTATTTCACCCTTGTAAATAATTATAAAAATAAAATAAAAATACCCTATTATTCCACATTTTATTATATAAATAAATAAAATATAAAATGGAATAATTTGAATAAAAATAAGTAATTACAAATAAAAATAAAAAAATGGATGTATGCATATACCTATATATAACAACAATATTTTGTAAATACATTATTTATATTTCAAAAAAATAAATAAAAATCACTAAAAAATAGTTTAAAATAAAGAAACATTTTTTTATGTTTTGATTTTTTTAAATAAGGCCATTTACTATTTTAAATTGAATTTCCAAGTATTTATTAAATGGTGCGCTCCCATTGGTCCACAGGGGATGTTGACCCCCGGTCAACTCCCCCCCCCCAGACCTTTTCCCCGCGGATCCCGCGTCCGACCCGACATTCTCTGATTTTTCCTGACGTGATCCGACCCCCAAACATCCAAACCCCAGGCTCCATTTGATCTTGGCTTATACGAGATTCTCGCCCAGGGATCTTCATGGGGATCCGTGCCCCGAATCTCTCGCCCGACCATTCTCTAGGCGAACCCCTAACACTATATAGCTCCAACTCCGCCGCGCTTTTCACGTCATCTTTGGCGCTGCCCCTTCGTCCCATGACCTCCATTGTGCTCCCTATAGTGACATCTGAGTGAGCGTAGTGTTGAAGAGAAGAGAGGAGCCCTCCGCCACTAATCCGGCGACCCCCTTGTCGTCGTGCGCCGCTGTGAGCTGCGCCCGAGCCTCGGGACCCCGACGACCCTCGAGGCGAATACCAAGAGCTTCCTTAGATCGTCCATAATCGATTCCCCTCATCAGGTAACCTCGCATCCCCTTCATTTCATCTAATTTCCCATTACGCCTAAATCGGTCTTCCGCCGTATCCGATCAATTCACGTCACCCCATTAATCGCTTCGATCATCGGACGACACCATCATCTCCACGAGACCTCTTTTCACGTTCTTCGTCCATTCACCCAGCTTGGCTTGCCCCAGAGCCAAGGCTCGCCTTGTCGGAGTTCGCCCATCTCGACGTGCCCGCCACCCATTTCGCCTCTAACAGGGTCGAGGCAGTTTACCCTCGACCCAGGAAGCTTTCTAGGCTGTTTTGCATGTCAAAGCGACCCATCTGAGGGTTGTCTCATTCGAGCCCAGGAGGTTCGAGCCTCCGACGTCGCCGGGCCACTCCGGTGGTCTCCGGTCTCATCGGAGGATCCCAGTTGCTGCGGAGCACCTTGGCGAACACATTCCACCTTCCAGCAGCTTCAGAGGAGGTCCTCAGCGTGCACAGGAGGCCGGCGATGTTCGTCGGTGTCGAGTTCTTGGAGGACTCTCCTCCGCCGTCGATTCAGCCTTGAGCTCCAGTTTTGATCCAGGTCGTCTATTTGAGGAGCAGCAGTCCATCGTTCCATCATTTGAGGCTTGATCTGGACCGTCCGAGCTAGCGAAGGGGTGCCCTTGATCCATCACTGTCAGATCTTCCACGTGGCACCCCCTCAGCCTTCCGATAATAGGGGGTAATCTATACTTAGGCCCCTACTTTTTTTGTATTTCTTCTTTAGTCCTGCAAATATTAGATATAGTTGTTTTTATTTTGGTTAAATTGCATAGAGGACCTGGATGTTTATTGTATTTGCATATCAGTCCCTGTGAGTGTGGACCACATGCTTCGACACGTGAGGACTTGGATTTTTTGCATCATATACACTGCAGTTCTTGTGTGTTATTGTTTACATGTTTTAAAATAGGAATTGCAAGTAGGTCCCTCCGTGCCTGGATCACGTGCCTTGCGCGTGAGTTATTGGAATTTTTGCACGAGGGCCCCCACACTTTTCTGCCGTGTTATTGTTTGGACCCCGGACATGTTTTTATGACATATAGGTCCCTATGCACTGTGACCCTCTTTTTTATTTAAATAAAATATCAAACTTAACCCAAATTACGTGAAATTTGGACATGTGGCTCCTGCCACTGTGTAAAAAATTCTCTAATTTTTGGGTACATTTTTTAGGTTTTTTATTATTTTTAAAAATTCAAATATTGTTGTTTTGAGTCTGTCCAGATTAGAAATCATAAAAAAATATAAAAACTCTTTTAAAAAATTATAAAAAATTAGGTTTTGTTAATTTTGTTGTGTTTGATTTTTTTGTACTTTTGGTAATTTTTGAACATATAAAAACCCTAAAAATTGAAAAACTCTTAAAACCTTAGAAAAATTCAAAAAATTGTAGAAAACTCCAAAAATAATAAGCTCTTTTCCTGAATTTTCTTTATTATCTCTATTTTTCATAAAAAAATACCTTCAGGCTATAATAGGATCATTTGATATTTTTCATGGCCCTTCCAAGCATGGTTGGATAGTATCTCTCTATTTCTGCATTGTTTGATTTTTAGAAAATTCCATAAAAATTATAAAAATCTCAAAAATTCACTAAAATAGTAAAAAACCTATAAAATATAAAAATATTTTTGTCTAAATTTTTGGAGCTTTTTGGAGCATTTAAATAATTTGTTGAATATGCTTGTATTTACCTTTTTCTCATTTTCCTTCATTAGTAAAAATCCAAAAAAAATATAAAAATAATTAAAAACCACCAAAAATACTTGTTTTTGCTTTATTTCATTCTTGACTACTTCGTAGGCCGCAAGGCCAATTCGTGCTCCCTGAGTCCGACCCTGGGTGCTACACCAGGCTAATCTCATAGCCAGGGAAACTATTTTTGCTTTCATTGTTTTGCATGTTTGATTGGTGGTCTGAGTCTTTTTTTCTTGATTGAGCCGAGTCTCTTCTCGATCCGGGTCGCAACGACCCTTGAGTGATTATTTTTACCAAGCCCAGATTGATTAGTTCAATTTTCGACTCATCAAGGGCCCAGCCATCCCCTTCCCCCAAGCACTTGGCTTGGTTAAGGGGAATAAAAAAGAAAATCCTAAAACGTCCCATCACCTAGAGTTCAGCCAGCAAATGATAGATAGATTCCAGATACAACTGACTCTACAGGAGGCCTTGGAGCACATCGCTCTCTTCTAGAGGAAACTTAGAGAGAGGACCACCATTCGTAGGAAGAGGAACCACCAGTCAGAGATCCATGTTCCCACTCGTGCCACCTACTTCGCCATCTAGAACCATTTGCCAGCCAAGAGGCCAGATGCAGGAGCTCCCTATGTCAGATGCCACATACATGAGCAGAGGTTCAATCGGACTCTATTAGACAGCGGTTCTTTGATTAACCTACTTCCGGTAGCCATACTCGACCGCTTCGTGTTTGGCCTTCTTAGACAGAGCAGGATGATCCTTTAGTTTGTTGATCGATCTATCAAGAGGTCGAAGGGGTTACTGAAGAACGTGGTCGTCACAATTCAGGGCCTGCAATTCCCCGTGGACTTCGTAGTGTTGGACATGGAGATCCCTGAGTCTGTGACTGATACCCCCATCATTCTAGGTCGCACGTTCTTGGACACTGCCAAGGTAGTGTCCGACCATGATAGCGGGAAGGTATACTTTCGCATCGAGGGTGAAAGTATACAAATAGAGACGATCGATGAGACTAGAGCGCGAGATTCAGCTTGCTCAGAGCTGCTCACAGATTCAGAGCAGATGATAGAGGCAGAGCTAGATGTCCACCAGGAGTGTGATTTTGTGCTCATAGATGATGAGGCGGTTTGGGCAGACCCTATTTCACGAGTCCTCCCAGATTCAGACCCTGTTGATGCATAGATTCTAGTAGAGGAGAGCTCGAAGAGCACATTCCTAGCAGAGGATATTTTTGAGGCAGCAGACCAGGTTCCTAATTACGAGGCAGTTGATTTATTTGATTCAAATTCAGATCCCTCAGAGTCAGACATTGATTGGGCAGAGTTTGATGATATGATACCGTTTCTGATTTCTACAGAGCCAGCAGGTAGGGTGGACCGAGCCGATTCAGAGTACAGATACACCAGCAGAGCAGTCTTCACCAGATCGTGATTTTCAATGAGAGTTCTTATTTTCCCATGCAGATTTGGTCGCATTCACTCAGACTTTTCAGAGACCAGATCGCCAGCTCCCAGTTGCCCAGAGTAGAAGACCTTGCCGCAGTCGTTGAAGTATAGGTTCCTTGCGGGTGAGCATGAGATGCACCCAGTCATTATCTCAGCAGATTTGACTGGAGAGCAAGAGTCTCGTCTGATGGAGATTCTTGAAAATAACCGCAAGATGATAGGATGGAGCGTAGACGATCTCCAGGGGATAAGTCCGGTCCTGTGCTCCCACCATATCTATCTCAAGGAGGATGCGAAGCCGTCGCGAGATTTCTAGCGGTGGCTGAACCTGAATCTTCGAGAGGTTGTCATGAAGGAAATTTTGAAATGGTGGAGCGCCGATTTTATCTACCCCATCTCCGACTCCAAGTGGATCAGTCCATTACATGCGGTGCCCAAGAAGATGAGCATCACTATCGTTGTAAGTGAGTCAGGAGAGGAGATCGCTACCCGGGTACCCATTTCTTGAAGGGTCTGTGTGGACTATAGACGATTGAAAAAGGCCACCAAGAAGGATCATTTCCTGCTGCATTTTATTGATCAGATTATAGAGATGCTAGCAGGGAAGAGTCACTATTGCTTTCTTGACGGGTACTCCGGATACAATCAGGTGGCCATTGCGCCAGAGGACCAGGACAAGACCACATTCACATGTCCCTTCGGGACGTATGCTTTCAGACGCATGCCCTTTGGTCTATGCAACGCTCCGGCGGCATTACAGAGGTGTATGTTGTCCATCTTTTCGGACATGGTGGGTGAGTGCTTGGAGGTCTTCATGGATGACTTTTCGATCCATGGTGATGGGTTTGATGCTTGTCTTGAGTGGCTTGACCGCATCCTACAACGATGCATTAAGGTCAACCTTGTATTATCTTGGGAGAAGAGTCACTTCATGGTGACTCAAGGGACGGTGCTTGGCCATATCATCTCCAACATGGGCATGGAGGTTGATCCAACCAAGGTGGATATCATTAGAAAACTGGATCCACTGTCCAACTTGCGAAATTTACGATCTTTTCTGGGATACGTCGGTTTCTATCGACGATTCATTCATGATTTCAGCAGGATTGCCCGACCGTTGACTGATTTGCTGACTAATGACACCGAGTTCATAGTTGATGATAAGTGTCTTGCGTCATTTGAGACTCTCAAGAGTGTAGTTGTTGAGGCTCCTGTCCTGCAGCCGCCTGATTGGTCTCTCCCATTCGAGATCATGACGGATGCCTCTGATTTTGCCGTAGGGGTTGTGCTGGGACAGAGGAGGGATGTATTGCCTTTTTCCATTCACTACGCTTGCCGTACAATGGATGCCGCGTAGAGGAACTACATAGTCACAAAGAAGGAGATGCTAGCCGTAGACTTTGCCCTAGATAAGTTCATATGGTACATCATTCGATCTAGAGTGACTATTTACACTGACCATACTGCCATCAGGTACCTCATGGCAAAGAAAGATTCCAAAGAAAGATTTACTAGATGGATCCTTCTACTCTAGGAGTTTGATATTGAGATTAAGGATAATCTTGAAGTCAAGAATGTGGTGGTGGATCATCTCTCCCGATTAGAGCATCTTGAGGATTCTGAGCAGATTGATCCTATATGTGAGACGTTCCCAGATGAGGCGATCCTTGCTATCGCCTCACTCCCGTGGTATGTTGATATTCTGAACTATCTTGTTGCCAAGAAAGTTCCATAGGGTTGGCCCAGGCAGAGACTTGAGACCTTCCTAGCGAAGGCCAAGTCTTACCATTCGGAGGATCCCATCCTTTACCAAGAAGGAGGGGATAGTGTTTGGCGACGGTGCAATCCTCAGGAGGTGCATCATAGCGTCCTCACCTACTGCCACAAGCTGGAGGCAGGAGGACATCACTCTGGGAGGAGAACCGACACAGAAAGTGCTCCAATCCGGCCTATGGTGGCCTACTCTCTTCAAGGATTCTGATGAATTCGTGAAGAGGTGTACTGACTGTCAGAGGATGGGCACTTGTGCACAGCGTGATATGATGTTGATGCAGTCCATTCACTTCTGTGAGGTTTTTGACGCATGGGCATCAATTTTAGGGGTCCATTCCCTAGGAGTCAGGGATTCGAGTACATTTTGTTGGCCGTTGATTATGTGAGTTGTTGGATTGAGTCCATCCCCGCCCGAACCGCAGATGCTAGGACTGTATGCCGATTTTTGAGGAAGAATATCATTTCATGGTTCGGGGTACCTCGAGTGTTGATATCTGACGGGGGGTCTCATTTCGTCAACAACAAGGTAAAGGCCCTTGCTAGTGAGTTCAACATAGATCATCGAGTAGCCACTCCATACCATCCTCAGACCAATGGTCTTGCTGAAGTGTCGAACAGGGAGATCAAGACAATATTGCAGAAGGTCATCCGCCCTGATTGAAAGGATTGGTCACAGCTTTTGGACTCGGTCTTGTGGGCATATAGGATGTCCTTCAAGACTCCTTTGGGTACATCTCCCTTTTGCCTCGTTTATGGCAAGACCTGTCATTTACCTGTTGAGCTGAGACATAAGTCACTTTGGGTTGTTACAGAGATACTTTTGGATCCAACGAGTGTAGGAGATCAGAGGAGGGCAGAATTGGCAGCCCTGAAGGAGCTTAGAGATGAAGCCTTTTCAAGCAGCCTACATTATAAGGAGAGAGTGAAGAAGTGGCACGATTCTCATATCAACCACAAGCAGTTTGAGCCAGATCGGAGAGTATGGTTGTTTGATGCCATGCTTCGATTATTTCCTGGGAAGTTACAGAGCAAGTCGAAGGGACCATACCTGGTCCAAAAGGTACATGACAATGGAAGCATTGACATATCTGAGTTGTCATCTGAATCTACCTTTCGGGTTTACGGGAAGCAACTCAAACCATATCTAGATCATGAGCCGTTGGTCGTGACGTCGCCCCTATTCATTTTGTGTGAGATGTGGTCTTTGACTCACATCTATAGCGTCTCACTTCCGATTATCACTATTTTCAGCCTTGTATAGATCCAGTTGTCCATATCACTCCATGCTTTTGTCCCACGCCCCATCCTCATCCTATGATTATGCTATACTTAGGGTGTACTTTACCCTAAGTATAGGGGGTGTAGGACTCTTGGGTTTTCTTTTGATTTTTTCTACCTCTGTTTTGCTTCATATACTTAGAGATATTTTACTCTAAGTATAGGGGAGGTAGACCTTGTACATTTTTCCAATCGGATTTCCCTTCATGTACATCTTGCTATACTTAGGATTACTTGATCCTAAGTGTAGGGGGAAACACCGAGTCCTCTTCATTCTATTCTTTGATTCGTCATTGTAGTATACCATTGCTTTTCACTTCCCTATACTAAGCACGAGTTATGTCTTCTTCATGGCTCTTGATTCACTCTGAGGACATCGTTCGAGCTAAGTATAGGGGGTGTCGTATATATTTCATATATACTTTAACCATAACTCGTACTTTGTGTGAGTGTGTTAATAAATAAAATGGCTAAAATTCATAAAAATTTAAAAATTTTCTTGTACATAAAATTCTTTATTGCACATACATAGCTATTTATAAAACTTACTTTTTGTACAAATGTTTGTAAAAATCTTTTGCGCGTAAATAGTTTGTAAATATTTTGATATCAAAATTATGTATATAGTACAAAATTTTTGTAAAATGTTTGAAAAACAAAAAGTTCGCAAAAACCTTGTGTAAATGTATGTAAATATTTTGCAAAACTTCTGCATTCATGCATACATGCATGTTTTCAATCATTTTCAAAAATTTTGCACATTTTCAAAAATTTTGTAAAAATTACATGTTTGTAAATATGTGTACAAGTTTTTCTGAATCTTGATTGACATTTAAACAAGCCTGGAATTAAATTGTAAAATGGAGCTTGGTTAAGACCATAATCCACCTAATTCTAAGAGGAACCTTATAGGGCCTTGGGTTAAGATTTTTCAGGTCCATTTGGGACTTAATTCTTTAAGTCCACTAGGCTATGAGCATATGTCATCTTGATGAGCCTAAGTAAAACACTTAACAACGGACACATGACTCTCAGAGACAATGGCTTTACTTGCACCAGCACATTACACATAGCTCTCCACGGATGAGGTGGTAAGCAGGCATTTTCCTTTGGCTTGGGGTAGCTTATAAAGATAGTACTTCTAGGCGGAACCTCTCTTCTTCTTATAGTGAAGGAAGTGCGTCTCAACTAGGTCTGGTGGTGATGAAGTCTAAATACAGGAGTTGTGGATTGCAATAATGTTTCAAAAGAGGGATAGTCTACTGGCTCAAGAGGTAAAACTCCTTATGTATATATGTTGCACCATGTAGATATGTTGTACTATGCACTTAAAAAAATGTGCAAATAAAGAAAAACTTCAAAAAAGTGGTGGGTCTGATTGAAAATAAAATACCCACCGGAGTGTATATAGTCAAATAAAGCAAAGCTTATGTTACACATGACCATTTCATGAAGCTTGCAGCAGGAGACTTAGCTACACTGGTTGGGCTCCCAAGGATACATGGCTACACTGGTCATGGTCCATTCTCTTCTTCCCCCTTTTCTTGAGCCGGATGTACTTGAACTTAGAAAGGAATACCCCGCTCCTCGAGGAAAGAGTTGCTAGACTGAGGCATTAGAGTTACCTTGTTAAGGGGGGTTGTTGCTTTGTCATTTCTGAGGTGGGGATCTACATCTCACTTACACAGTAGAAGAAAAGATTCATGGTCACTAGAGTTTATGTATGTAGACTTGTTCTGATCTGGATTGTTGAGGAGTCTTGACCAAAGATTGGTGGAACTTAAAGGCTGTTGAGTTTTAAGCTAAAGTCCAAATAAGGTTCCGACAAATTAATAATCCAAAGGTCTGACTGAGCTCCATAATTCAATTTAATGAAGGAATGTTTAATAATCAACCTTGATTTCCCTTCATTTTCTTTTTCTTTCTTTTTTTCACTTCTTTTTCAAATAAGTGTTCGCTAAGGTACTAGCAAAAGTAAAGTATAGGGGGGTGATGAATCCCCATTCATCACTTTTTATTCTTTTATTTTAGCTAAATATTTTGGCAAAACACCATGTATATAATTGTAAATACAATAAATTATCAATAAGCATGTATTTGTTAAATACCAATAATTAGCATGCATTTGTGCCAAAAATAAAAGAATAAAGAATAAAATAAAAAGAGTGAAATATTTAGAATAAATACTTAGTGACCCGAACCCAAGAGAGGGCACAACATGGGCCTGATAGCCAAATAAAATCAATAGAGAGAGATAGGGTCACTTATCCCTGTACATATCCCTTATATGTATATATGTATATATAAATATTTTATTTTCACAAAAAAAATAAAAATGTGTTCTAATCCCTTGTATATATTTCTAAAAATGATATACAAATGATAAAATAAAATTAAAATAAAAACAAAATAATTTTTCTCTCTCTCTCTCTCCACCTTGTATATACCATGTATATATGTATCCATACACTATTTATTTAATACTTGTAAATAACTCATAAAAATAAAATAAAAAGTATTTTATACTCCAAATTTTATGTTGTAAAAAAATAAACAAAATAAAAATTAAAATGAAAATAAACAAATATTTTATATATGCACATAATATAATATATCGTATACACCTTAATTTATTTTTCAAAAAATGAATGAAAATCACTAAAAACTAATTTGAAAAATAAGTAACAGTTTTCATGTTGAACATATTTCTAAATAAAATCATTTTTTATTTTTAAATTATTTTATAAATAATTTTGACCCCTGATTTTTCTGATTGGTCCACGGGGGACTGTTGACCTTGGTGAACTCCCCCTACACCACTCCTCTCGCGGATCCGGTTCTCGCTCGTTCTTCTCTGAATTTTCCCGACTCGATATGCCTCCCATTTTTACCACTCCGAGGCTCCGAATACCGAGGAGCAATCTGTGATTCTCGCTCGCCGCTTCCAGTAGGGATCCGCTCCTCGGATTGCGCGCCCGAGCCCCCATCTTCTCGGACCTCGTTGAGTATAAGGCTTCCTGGAGCCGTCATTGCTTTCCATCTTCGGCCATTGCTTTCATCTCCTGGGAGCTCCATCTCCTTCCTTGAGTGACAACGAGTGTAGGAGAGCGTTGCAGCGAGGATTTGAGGTCCTTAGCCCTAGGTCTGGCGAGCTTCTCGTCGTGCTCCGCCACCCGTTGAGCTAGAGCCTCTGGAGACGTTGTTCCATCGAGGCGAAGAACCCAGGAGGTAGCTAACCTCCAGCACAGACAATCCCCTCCATCAGGTAGCTTAGATACCATTTAGCTTGTTTTAATTTTGATCTTTTCGAATCCGGTCACCCGAGCTTCATCGGACCATCGTACGCGATCGAACCACCCATCTAACCCATCGACTATACCATCATCTTCGTGAGACCTCTCTCCACCTTCAGCGCCCCTCCATTCCCCATAGTTCACCGAGGAACAGGATTTAGGCCCTCCTTTGTCGTCGCTTCGCCGGAGGGCCCCGCTACGGCTCGCCCCGTCACCCATTTCACATGTTAATGTGTCGAGGCAATTTGCCCTCGACCCAGTGATTCACCTATGCAAGTTTGGAAGGAAAAGGACCTCATCTGGAGGTCCAAGCACTGAAGCAAAGGAGATCCAGGTGTTGACCGTCGTTGGGGCACTCCAAGCATCCCCGACCTCATCGGAGTAGATTAGTAGTTGCGGACCGTCATCGGCTTCATTTTCCCATCCTAGCAGCCTCAGAGGACCTCCCAATCGTGTGTATCGGTCGATTGAAGCTCGCTGGAAGCGAGTTCATTGGAGTTCTTCCAGGGAACGTCTCCATCGTCGGATCGAGCTTCTCCGCCAGTTCTAATCTCAACCATCCATCATCCAAGGATTTCGACCATCTGATCCATTTGAGGATCAGATCAGAGTCGTTCATCGTCGAAGGGGTATCAGCCGCACTGAGCTGTTCGATCTTAAGTGATGATTCCTCGACCGTCGAATCTGTAATAAAAGGGTAATTTACACTTAAGCCCTTCGCATTGTTTACATTTCCATTTAGTCCTGTAAATATTTTTTGCCGTTGCTTTTATTTTGGATAATTTGCATTCAGGACCTCGTGCTTCTTTTATTTGCAAAATAGTTCCTCTGTGTGTGTTTCACGTGGGATGTCACGTGTTCTCTGGATTAATTGCACATTACTCCTTGAGCTTTATTGTAGTTACCGTTTGAATTTTTATAAATTGGAATGACACTTGTACCCCTGTATGTCTGATTCACGTGTCGACCTCGTGATGCCTTAGGTATTTTGCATTTTCAGCCCTATACTTCTTCCACATGTTATTATTTGGCATAATACTTTCTCATATTTGCAAGTTGGTCCCTGTGTGTCGTATGTGTTTGATTGGTTGAATAAAATAGAAATTCTAATCCAAACTCCATGAAATTTGGAGCATGGCTCCTGCCATGATGTAAAAATTTATTTGAATTTTTGGACTCGTTTTGTATTCATTTGATATTTTTAAAAATTCAAAAACCCAAAAATTTGCTTCTGTTTAGTTTTAAAAATCAACTAAAAATATTAAAAACCCTCTAAAAAATCCAAAAACATTACTGTGTATTTTTTATGTGCTTTTACTTGTGTCCAAGTTTTGTTGCTTTTGGATTTATAAAAACTCTAAAAATTAAAAAACATAGAAAAATCATTAAAAATTCTTAAAAAATCAAAAAATGCAATTTCAGTTTCTTTAGTTAGGGTTTTATTTAAAGTTTACAATAAAATTGTTGCTTGAATTTTATAGGCTATTTAGATATTTTTAAATAGCCTTTAGATTCTGGCTGCACAGTAGCTTGCATTTTTGGACTTGTTTAAATTTTATAAAAACAACTAAAAATCAGAAAAATCCAATAAAAATATCAAAAACATCTGAATATTTCTAAAATCAAAAAATATTTTTATTTGAATTTTCTGAGTGTTTTTGAGGTAGTTAATAATTATTTGATTGAGGTTTTCTTAGTGTTTTAGCCTTTTTCCTAATATTGCAAAAATCCAAAAATAATAAAAAACATAAAAACATAAAATTAAAAAGTACTTGTTTTCGATTTTCGACTACTTCGAAGGTTTTTCCAAACTGTGCTCCTTGTTTTCGACCCTGGTAGCTATACTAGGTCAAATAAAATAGCGAGACCGCTATTTGCCTGATTTGTTTGATATTTTGATTGGTGGTCTTCTTTGTTTTCTTGATTGAGTTCGATTCGAGAGGGTGAGGTCGCATTTTTATATTGATACCTTCTTACCTTAGTTGCTCGGGTCGCTCACCAGTTACCTTACAGGATGTGTTGCTTATTTATACGTGAGTTCTTAATTAATTTTTTTATTGATATGATCAATATAAAAATTACTAATACAACTTGTTAATCAGGTGTGGATGATGGAGTGCTGCTGCAAAGATTTTGTTGTGAGCAGAGATCTGAGACCAAGGATTAGGAAGTGGGCTGGTCCAATACAAGGGGTTTGCAAATCCTTGGTTTCGATTAGCAGTGAACATGTAAGTAATGTTAATAAGAAAAATGATACATTGTATGTTTAATAATTTAAATAGGTTAAAGACTATGTCCTTTTCTTTATGTAGATATTGCCTGCTTTGCAACTATACAAGAATGAAATAGTTAAGATAGGAGCAGACGAATATATTTTTCCATTCAAAAAATTTACCATGGGTTATTTTACAGTGAGGAGACCACATATTGTGATAATGAAACACATCCCAGTACCACAAGATATGTCAGCAAGGAAAGGAGGAATCAAGAGAGATAAAGTGTGTGTCAAAAAATCTGTTGTTAGTGTTCAACCTGAAGACGTCATAACAAAAAAACATCCAAAAAAAATGTATGTGTGAAGCATTTGCATTTAAGATAGAAGAGCTGAAGGAACTCATTAAAGAGATGAGTGAGACCTCTAGAAAAAAGGATGTAGAAAACATAAGAAAGACTTCTAAATTGAAGGTTGTGATTGAGAAATTGAAATATGAGAATATGGAGTTGACTGATAAAATAAAAACATTTTATTTTCAGGAGAACAAAAATATTGAAAAAAATGATTTCCAAGCAATAGATACCTTAGAGAAAAATAATGAAAGTGCAATTGAAGGTAACATTGATAATTATGATGGAGACATGGATACAACGACATGCAAAGGAGCTGATATGAAAGAAGGAGTTTTGGAAGATAATGACACATACATTGGGGAAAGGCTTGAACATTTAATATCAGAAATATGTGATGAACATACAATTGAGAAATCCTTAGATACAACTAATAAAGCTTCAGCTATGATCATTGACATACCTTCAGTTGATTTGAAAATTGATGATAATGCACATTCGGAAAACGTGCAAACAAAAACAGTAACAAGGAAAAGAAAAAAAGATAAGGTCACAGTGCAACAATATTCTATAATTAAAAGGTTAAAAGAGAGAAGAGAAGGCAAAAAAGCTTTAGAGGATTCTATGAGGGAAGGCAAGCAGGAGCAAGAAGCAAAATCTATTCTCGAATGTTACAATATTTGTGGAGAGAAGAGAAAGGAATCAATTGTGGATGATACGACAACTGAGTAAGAAAAAAATATATTAGAACTTATTTTACCTTCATGACATGTACTACAATAGAATGATTGATTTTTACTATGTCACAAAAAGCATACGTGATTCTGTATATTTATAATAGTAATTTCCTCTAACATTATTTGTAATAAATTGTTTGAGTATCAGTATCTTTGCGATCTCGTGACTGATTTTATTGGTTACGAGAGGGTATCAGAACATACAAAGAAAAAAATTCAAGAATTTCTACGAGATCATGCTGACAAGTAAGAATTTTTATCTATTTTAAACGGTTAAAGTTAAGTATTTTTAACTGTAAAAAGAAAATGATATTAAAATATAATTCATTCAGATTAAATGCAACATACTTTACTCCGGGGAATCGTAATTGTAAAGGGTGAGAGATTGATGAATCCCCATTCATCACTCTTTATTCTTTTATTTTAGCTACAAATCTTGGCAAAATACCATGTAGATAGCTGTAAATACAATAAGTTACCAAATAGGCATGCTTTTGTAAATATCAATAATTAGCATATTTTTGTGCAAAAGTAAAAGAATAAAGAATAAAAGAAAAAGAAGGAGATATTTAGAATAAATATGGAGTGACTCGAACCCAAGGGAGGGCCAAGCAGTGGCCTGACCGCAAAATAAAATAAATAGAGAGAGATAGGTCTATTCACCTTGTATATATTCCTTCTTTTTGTACATATTTTATTTTTCACAAAACAAAATTAAAAATGTGTTTCTAATACCTTGTATGTATTTCTAAAAATAAAATAAAAAATCAGAAAAATAAAATAAAAAGAAAAAGAAAATCATTTCTCTCTCTTCTTGTACATATACCATGTATATAAGAATAATTCATCTATTTATTTCAATCTTGTAAATAAACAATAAAAATAAAATAAAATTTATTTTATACTCTAAATTTTATGTTGTAAATAAATAAAATATAAAATTGGAGTATTTATACAAAAATAAAATAATAAAAATAAAAGTATAAAATACATAGGTATTTTATACCTGTATATAATATAATATAATATAATGTATATAACATAATTTTTTTCAAAAAAATAAATAAAAATCAATATAAAATAGTTTGAAAATAAAAAAATTATTCTGTAAATATTTTTAAATAAAATCGTTTGCTATTTTATTTGAAATTTCTAAATATTTTTGACTCGGAATAATCTGATTGGTCCACGGGGGACCGTTGACCCCGATCAACTGCACCCCCTGGACCACTTCCTCCGCGGACCTTGTTCTCAACCCGATTTCTCTGATTTCTACCGAATCCATTCAACCACCATCCCATCTCATTTCAATCCGATTATCAAGGTCTAATCCATGACCATCGCCTGATATCATCTTTAGGGGTCCGTTCCTCGATCCGCGAGCTTTCGCTCCCATCTTCTCGGACCTCACGAGGTTTATAGCCACCTGGAGCCGTATTTTCTTTCTTATCTTTGGCCCTTCCCCTCCTCTCCAATGACCTCCTCCTCTTCGTCTGAGTGACAGCTGACGCGAGAGAGATTCGCAGCGAGGTTTAAAGTGTCAGAAGCCTCTGATCCGGCGAGCATCTCGCCGCGATCTGCCACCGGCGAGCCCGAGCCTCTGGAAGCATCGAACCATTGAGGCAAAGACCCCCGGAGGTCCACGACCTCCAGCCCAGACGAATGCATCCACCAGGTAGTCAAGATAAACTTTAGTTTCCTATGATTTCGAGTTTTTTAATTCCGGCCACCATACCTTCATCGGACCACCTAGCGTACTCCGACCACCCATTCCTCCGACCGACCACTCCATCACCTTCACCAGACTTCTATCCACCTTATTCTCCACTTCATTCCCCCGATTCGTCCCGTAATAGGAAGCCGACCCTCCTCCATCGTCGCTTCATCGAAGGGTGCCGCCACACCTCGCCCAATCACCCACTTAGCCCGCTAACGGGTCGAGGCATTTTTCCCTCGACCCAGCTTTCGTCCTGTGCAGATTTGAATGAGGTGCCAGTCGTCGCCGAGCCACTTCAGGTGTCCTTGGTCTCATCGGAGCCAACCAGCAACTGCAGACCACCTTCAGCTTCATTTCGCCCATCCTAGCAGCTTCAGAGGACCTCCAGCAGTGCGTATCGATTGAGTGAAGCTCGCCGGTGGCACATTCTTCGCGCTTCTTCCAGGAGCGGTCCCAACCATTTGATCGAGCGTCCTCGCCAGGTCTAGTCTCAGCCATCCGTCTACGGGGAGCTCTCAGCCGTTGGATCTATCTGAGGATCGAATCTCGTCCGCTCATCGTCGAAGGGGTATCGCTCGCCCTAAGTCGTTCGATCTCAAGTGAAGACCCCTCGACCATCGGATCTGTAATAAAGGGTAATTTACACTTAGGCCCTCACACTTTTGGCATTTCAGTTTAGTCCTGTAAATATGTGTTAGCTGCTGTTTTTATTTTGGACAATTTGCACTTAGGACCTCGTATTTATTTTATTTGGGCTTTAGTCCTTATGTATGTGAAGCATGTGGTCTAGCACGTGATTTGTGGGTTAATTGCATATCTTTTCCTGAGCTTTATTGATGTTATTGTTGGAACTTTTATAAATAAGAATTGCATTTATACCCCTGTTTGTGTGTTTCACATGCCTTCCTCGTGCGATTTAGGATTTTTACGTATTTGACCCCATACTCTTTACACGTGTTATAATTTAGCACCCTGGAACTTGTTTTCTTTACACTTAGGTCCATGTGCTGCTAGTATTTGATTGGTTGAATAAAATAGCAAACTTAGCCCAAATTTCATGAAATTTGGATACGTCTCTCCTATCACGTTGTAAAATTTATGTGAATTTTCGGTCTTGTTTTATTTTCATTACATTTTTTAAAAATTCAAAAACCTAAAAATTTGCTACTATCTAAATTGGAAAATCAACTAAAAATATTAAAAACACTCTAAAAAATCTAAAAAAATTATTGTTGCCTTGTTTGTTGTGTTTTTGATTCTGTCCAAGTTTTGTTTGATTTGGATTTATAAAAACACTAAAAATTGAAAAACACTAAGAAACTTAGAAAAATCATTAAAAATTCTTAAAAAATAAAAAAAATGCAATTTCAGTTTCTATAGTTAGTGTTTTCTCCTTAATTTACAATAAAATTGTCTCTGGAATTTATAGCTATTTATATATTTTTAAATAACCTTTAGATTCTGGCTGCACAACATCTTTTATTTTCAACCTTATTTTATTTTTATAAAATCAAATAAAAATCAGAAAAAACTAAGAAAAATACCAAAAACATTTGAATATATCTAAAATCCAAAAATATTTTTACTTGAATTTTCTGACTTATTTTGGTGTGTCAAATAATTGTTGGTTTGAGCCTTTTTTATTTCCTTTATTCATTTTCTTGATAATTAAAAAATCACAAAAAAATTAAAAATCTAAAAATCCACCAAAAATACTTGTTTTTGAATCCCGACTACTTCGTAGGATTTCCAATCCGTGCTCCTTGTGTTCGACCCTGGTAGCTATACCAGGTAAAATAAAATAGCGAGACCGCTATTCGTTTTATTTGCTTGATTTATATTTGGTGGTGTTGATTTTCTTGATTGACTTAGCCTCACGGTTCGGGTCGAAACGACCCTGATTTACACCTTAAACCAGACTGTGAGATTTTTCAAGTCATCAAAGATCCACAATTTTCTTTATGAAAGAATGACAGAAGATTTGGTACGTATATGTATATTAATGACTTTTTTAAATTTATTTATGAATCAAATATTTTTTACATTATAGATAATAGACATGTTTATGGACGTGCTGTCACATAAATACTACACCAAAGATGACCATGTTCCGTATCTTTTCACTCCAATATTTTGAATGATGAGTTTCTATAAATTGAGATTGATTTTTTAAAAAAATTATAACATTAACTATCATAATATGTTAGGGTTAATTATATTTTAAGCAATATTTTGTCAATCTTGTGGTTAATGCTACCGAACACAAATTTGATAAACTCGAAGAACTACATGATGAAGCAATACATATATCAGAGCTGGAGAGGATTTTCACAGTTATTCATACAAGGAACCACTGGCATCTTCTTGTCACTGATTTTACGACAAGAAAGTTTCTTTCATGTAATTTTATTAGGGGAACAAGATTCCATAAAAAGGATATGGGTATGAGATTAAAAACTTTTAAATTTTATTACATAATTTATTTCAATGGTTATATTTTTTTTTGATTTAAATTTCAGGATGGATGGCTTTCTAAGTATTTCATGGACAGCATGCTAGACGAATGCCTTGCAGGATGGGAAATTATGTATGTGCTAGATTGCCCGCAGCAACCATCGTAAAGTCTTGACTATGTTGTCTATGTCAAGAAAATGTTGGAGTACCTGCGAAGGGAGGGCGTTGGATTTCAAGTATGAATATATTGACAGATTTAGAGCTGAAATAGCTTCAACTTTGTTAACATGCGGTCACATTGAGAACTCAACGACACTGTGATGAAACTAGACAGACAGAATATCAAGTCACCTTAGATTTTTTTGCAATTTACATTGGATCTATTTTTTATTGTGATGTCTGAAATAATTTATGTTAATAGATTTTCTTTTTCATACTTCTTCTTTAAACTCAAACACTTATATAACACTTACTTTTGAAGTGCATGATTATCATGTGTTATAGTTATGACAATGGCCTGCATTTTCTTAAACAAATTGATTGGCTGTTGATGTGGTACTGACTATATATATTTGACAGGTAGAAAAACTATGCATATTGGTGGTCGAAATGTATGTATGGTATGTAAAAGATTGTATAGAGTTTTAAAATATTGCATAGATGTGTAAATTATTGCATATAGTTGTAAAATGTATAACTCGATAGTAAAATAAATGTAATATGGTATTGAAAGGTCTTCTTATACGTTAAGGATTCACATCAACAAAGCGCTAAAAGGTCTTCTTGTATGCTAATATAAGTTATATGTATAAGGGTTGTTGCTAACGAAAAAATTATACATGTAATCTCGAAATGTATCTATATTTTGTAAAATATTGTATATAGTTTTAAAATATTGCGAAGATAAGTAAATTATTGCATAGAGTTGTAGAAGGTACAGATAGGATAGTAAAATAAATGTAATTTGACACTAACTGATCTTCTTGTACGTTACGCATTCACATTACCCAAGCGATGAAAGGTCTTCTTGTATGTTAATATAGGTTGTATGTGTAAGGATTGTTGTTATCGTAAAATTCATATATATTAACGAAATGTACGTATAATTAAAATAAAACACTAATAAACCATTGAAAGGGCTTGTTGTACATTACATATTCACATTACCCAAGCATTAAGGACATAGTTAAAAAAAGCATAATACAAAGATTCAGAAAAAAGGGAAAGAACTTATAACACTGAAAGTTCTTATTGTACGTTACTCATTCAAAATACACAAGCATTGAACGGTCTTGTTGTATGTTACGTGTTCACATTACCAAAGTGTTGAGGGATCTTCTTGTATGTGTAGGGAATGTTGTTAACATAAATTTTATAAATGTAATATTGAAATGTATGTATGGTATGTAAAATATTGCATAACATTTTAAAATATACATATATGTGTAAATTATTACACAGAGTTGTAAAATGTATAGTTGGATGATGAGCCGCCCGAACGACTAAGGTATAGGAATAACTAAGGTCGTTGTGACCTCAGTCACTCGGGACTCAGAGCTCAACAAGAAAAGATCAGACCACCAAACAAAGATCAAAACACGATAAAAATCAAGTAGCGGTCTCGCTATGATATTAACCTGGTATAGCACCAAGGGTCGAACTCGAGGAGCACGTGATGGCCATGCGGCCTACGAAGTAGTCTAAGAATGAAGAAAAATATAAACAAACAAATTTTAGGTGGATTTTTAATATTTATATTTTTTTTTGAATTTTTAATTATAAAGAAATTAAGAAAAACAATACAACAAGCAACTTGCAACAATTATTTAACTACTCTAAAAAGCTCCAAAAAATCAAGCAAAAATATTTTTAGAATTTTGTATTTTTTACTGTTTTTGTTGAATTTTTGGTATTTTTCTGATTATTAGGGAATTTTATAAAAATGAAACAAGGCAGAAAACCAATGAAACTGTCCAGTCAGGCTTCTACAACCATTTAAAAATACTAAATGGTTGTTTCAAGGCGTGGAGGTAATTTTCCTGTAAAATATGAATAAAATGAATAATCAGGAAAAAGAATTATTAATTTTTGGTTTTTCTATGAATTATTAAAATTTTTATAAGTTTTTCAGTGTTTTTCAATTTTTATATTTTTTATAAGTCCAAAAATGACCAAAACTGGTCCGAAAGTCAACACAACAAAACAAACAAGTTCTGATTTTTTTGTAATTTTTAAAGATGTTTTAATATTTTTTATGAAAAGTGGCTCCAAAAATTTCAAAAGAGGTGTTTTTGAAATTTCAAAAATAATAAAAGGGCTCCAAAAATTTCCCAAAAATTAGTGAAAATTATACACAATGGCAAGAGCCAAGTGTCAAATTTTCACTTAATTTGGATATAATTTGATATTTTAGTTAAAACAACCAAGAGCCCACAGTGCACAGGGACCTGATCGTAATAAAAATATCTTTCAGGTGCCTAAAAGTAACAAAACTAGAAACCCAGGAGGTCCAGGTGCAAAAAGACCAGGTTTGCATGCGCGAAGCACGTGACCTTGGCACTCAGGGACCTCAATGTAAATAAAATAGTTCCGAGGGCTTTGTAGCAACAGGTGCTAAAAGCCCAGGGCACTATTTGCAATTAACCTAAGAAATTCGGCACACGTGGAAATAAAACACTCACAGGGATATATGTGCAAATATCTAAAAAGACTTTTTCAATCAATAACCATCATAAACACAGGACCATCCATGAAATTTCACAAAAAAATACACGTGTCGATGCACGTGACCACAACAAGCAGGGGTAGAAATGCAATTAACCAAGACTACCAGGTCCACTATGCAATTGTACCAAAATAAAATGAACTACTTAAAATATTTACAGGACTGAACAATAAAAACAAAAGGAGAGGGAGCCTAAGTGAAATTACCCCTTATTCTAATCCAAGGGCTGCGATGGCGCCGCGTGGCGAATCTGACAGTCGAGGATGACGGCGCCTCAACGAAGAAGCCTCTGCTCGGATCTGACGGCAGAGAGCTAGCCACGTGGAAGATCAACGGCTGTTGTAAGCCGTGGCTAACCCTCGCTGATCTGACGGTCCAGATCTATCCTCCAATGATCGGATGGTGGTGGCTACTCCTCAAATGAATGGTTGCGATCTAATCTGGAGCTAGAGGGCTAGATGGACGACTCTGGAGGATCCACGAAGAACAGGTAGTCGACGAACTTCATCGGGCCAGCATGCGCATGGTGGTCCTCCTCGGGGACTACTGATGATCGGAGAAGAAGCGCCAGAGCCTCTCGCGTCTGAAGAGCCCTTTCGATGATGCCGAGGAGCTCCGATGAGCCCAGGCGACGACAGCGGAGCTCAAGCTCCTGTGCTGAAGATGGAGGACCTCAGATGGTCCTCCTCAGACCTGCAAAATGGCACAAAAGCACTCTTGGGTCGAGGGCAAAGTGCCTCGACCCGGTTAGAGGCGAGGGGGATGGTCGGTGCGTCGGAATGGACGAGCTCCAGTGAAGCGACGGTGAGGGAGCTCGAATCCCAGTTCCTGTGTGAATTGGGTTGGATGAAGGGGTGGAGAACGTGTGTGGGAGAACGGCGAAGGTGAGGGTGTCGTCCGATGATCGAAATGGTGAGGGAAGTGGTCGGAATCGACGGTCGACGGCGAAGGGGCGATTTGGGGGTAAATGGAAATTAGCTAAAGATAGAAGGAACTACGGCTACCTGATGGTCGACGTCGACTGGGGACGAGCTGACAGAGCTCTGGGTCCTAGCCTCGAGGGCCGTCAATGCACGAGACTTGAGCACCACGTCTGGGCGGTGCACGACGGCGCTAGGTCGTCGGATCGATGGTCCGATCCTCCCTCCTAGCTGCAACACAGCCAATCGCGAGCTGTCACTCAAGAGAGAGCAATGGAGGTCCTGGGGTGGAGAAATAGGGAGCCAAGGATGAGTGAAAGTGCGGGCGGAGCTAAGGCTATATAGTCCTAGGGGTCCGGCTAAAAGGTGATCGGGCAAGACACTCGGAGCACGGACCCCGATAACCCACCACGGGCGAAGGTGTCGGATCTGCAAGGAAGAGATGGAGCTCGGGGTTTGTGAATTTGGGTGTTGGATCGAGTGGCGAAAATGTCGAGAAATCGGGTCAAAGACTCGGATCCGGAACTCTGTGGTCCGGGGGGGAGTTGACCGGGTGTTAACATCCCCCATGGACCAATCAGAGCCCGCCAATTATTCCAATTTTATAAATTAAATTATAAATAGAAAATGGTCGAATTTCACAAAACTCAAAACAAAAAAAATGTTTCTTTTATTTTAAACTATTTTTTTTGTGATTTTTAATTATTTTTTTGAAATAAAATATAGGTATGTACACTATAGTATAATATATAGGTATATACATTATATATATTTTTGATTTTTTATATTTAATTATTTATTTTTGTACATTTTTATTCCAATTTTATATTTTTCTTATAGGATAAAATTTGGAATATTTTGGTATGTTTATTTTATTTTTATTATTTATTTACAAGGGTAAAATAAATAGAAATATACAAGTATGTACATGGTATATACACAATATTTATTTTGATTTTTATTTTTGTTCTTTTTATTTTATTTTTGTTTTTATGGTTTTTATTTTATTTATTTATATTATGAAGTTAGAATATGTACAATTTTTATGGGATTTTAATTGATTTATTTATAGGGATAAATAAATAGAAACATGATTCTACGTACATAGTGAATATACACAAGGAAGGTTATTTTTATTTTCTTTTTAATTTTTCTTATTTTTATTTTAATTTTGTATTTACAAATATACACATAGAAACCCATTTTTATTTAGAGGAAAATATTTTTTTATTTATACACAGATATATTTACACAAGTGTGAGCTTCCTTATCTCTCTATACTTTGGTTTTTATGCGGTCAGGCCATGCTAAGCCCTCCCTTGGGATTAGGTCGCTCAATATTTATTCTAAATATCTCCCTCTTTTTCTTTTATCTCTTTATTCTTTTATTTATGCACAAAAACATACTAATTATTTATTTTTACACAATGCATGCTTTTTGATAATTATTTGTATTTACATGAATATACATGTGTTCGGCAAAGGTTTTGTAGCTAAAATAAACGAATAAAGAGTGATGAATGGATATTCATCACCCCCCTATACTTAACTTTGCTAGTCCCTTAGCAAACACTTATTTGAAAAAGAAGTGAAAAAGAGAAAGAAAAAGAAGAGGAGAACATACATGGATTAAGGCTGATTATTAACTTGCCTTCATTAAATTGCAATATGGAGCTCGATCAGATCTTTGGATTATTAATGTGTCGGAACCTTATTTGGACTTAAACTTAAAACTCAACAGCCTCTAAGTTCCACCAATCTATGGGCAAGACTCCTCAATAATCCAGATCAGAACAAGTCTACATACACAAACTCTAATGACCATGAATCTTTCCATACGGTGTAAGTGATATGTAGCTCCCCACCTCAGAAGTAACAAAGAAACAACATCCCCCAACCTGGTAACTCTAATGCCTCGGTCTAGCAACTCTTTCCTCGAGAAGCGGGGTATTCCCTTCTAAGTTCAAGTGCAACCGGCTCAAGAAGAGGGGGAAGAAGAGAATGGACCATGGCCAGTGTAGCCATGTATCCTTGGGAGCTCTAACCAGTGTAGCTGAGTCTCCCGCTGAAAGCTTCATGAGATGGAATATGTATACCATAAGCGTTGCTTTATTTGACTATATGCACTCCGGTGGGATTATTAAATTTTCAATCCGACCCACCACTTTTTTGGAGTTCTTTTATTTTTGCACACATTTTTTTGTGTGAATTGTACAACATATCTACATGGTGCAGCATATATACAAGGAGTTTTTCCTCTTGAGCCAGTAGACTATCCCTCTTTTGTAGCTTTATTGCAACCCACAACTTCTGTCATTAGACTTCATAACCACCAGAACAAGTTGAGGTGCACTTCCTTCACTAGAAGAAGAAGAGAGGTTCTGCCTAGAAGTACTACCCTCATATGCTACCCCAAGCCAAAGGAAATTGCCTCCTCACCACCTCATCCGTGGAGAGCTATGTGTAAAGTGCTGGTGCAAGCCAAGCCATTATCTCTGAGAGTCATGCGTGTGTTGTTAAGTGCTCTACTTAGGCTCATCAAGATGACATATGCTCATAGCCTAGTGGACTCAAAGAATTAAGTCCCAATGGACCTGAAAAGCCTTAACCCTAAGCCCTCTTAGAATTAGGTGGATTAAGATCTTAATCAAGCTCCAATTCCCAATTTAATTCCAGGCTAGTTTAAATGTCAACTATAATCCAGGAAAAACTATACAAATATTTACAAAGATGCTATTTACAAATTTTCACTTTACAAATATTTACAATCATGCAAAATTTTTGAAAAATGTTTGAAAACATGGATATATGCATGAATGCGAAGTTTTGCAAAATATTTACAAACGTTTACACAAGGTTTTTGCAAACTTTTTGTTTTCAAAACATTTTACAAAAATTTTATACTATATATATAGATTTTGTTATGAAAATATTTACAAATTCTTTACACAAATCTTTTTACAATCATTTGTACAGAAATAGTTTGTATAAATAAATAGGTATGTGCAAAATGAATTTTATATACAAGGGAAAATTTTTTAATTTTTATGGATTTTTAGCCATTTTTATTTATTCACACACTCACACAAAGTACGAGTTATGGCTAAAGTATATATGAAATATATACACACCACCCCCTATACTTAGCTCGAACAATGTCCTCAGAGTGATCAAGAGCGATGAAGAAGACATAACTCGTGATTAGTATAGGGAAGTGAAAAGGAATGGCTAGATACAGAGATGAATCAAAGAATAGAATAAGGAGAACTCGGTGTTTTCCCCCTATACTTAGGATCAAGTAATCCTAAGTATAGCAAGCTGTACATGAAGGGAATTCCGAGTGAAGGATGTACAGAGTCTACCCCCCTATACTTAGGGTAAAATATCCCTAAGTATAGGCAGCAAAACAAGGGTAGAAAGAATCAAAAGAATACCTGAGAGTCCTACATCCCCCCTATATGTACACCCTAAGTATAGCATAATCATAAGATGAGAAAAGGAATGTGGGACTAAAGAATAGAGTGATATGGACAACTGGATCTATACAGATCGGAAGAACAGTGATAATCAGGCGTGAGATGCAATAGATGTGAGTCAAGAGACCACATCTCACGCAAAATGAATAGGGGCAACATCAACGACCCGCGGCTCATGATCTAGATATGGCTTGAGCCGCCGGCCGTTCACTCGAAAGGTACTCTCAGAAGACGACTCAGATATATCAATACTCCCATTGTCATGTACCTTTCTCAGTAAATACGATCCCTTAGCTTCCCTGAGAATAATCTAAGCCTAGCATCAAACAGCCATACTCTTTGTCCGGGCTCAAAATGCTTGTGGCTGATATGAGAATCATGCCACTCTTTCACTCTTTCCTTATAATGTAGGTTGTTTGAAAAGGTTGTATCTCGAAGCTCCTCCAGGGCTGCTAACTCTGCCCTCCTCTGATCTCCTACACTATCTGGATCCAAAAGTATATCAGTGACTGCCCAAAGTGACATATGTCTCAGCTCAACAGGTAAATGGTATGGCTTTCCATAAACGAGGCGAAAGGGAGATGTACCTAAAGGAGTCTTGAAAGACGTCTGATATGCCCACAAGACCGAGTCCAAACACTGTGACCAATCCTTTCGGTCAGGGAGGATGACTTTCTGCAATATAGTCTTGATCTCCCTGTTCGACACATCGGCTAGACCATTCGTCTGAGGATGGTATGGAGTTGCAACTCGATGGTCTATGCCGAACTCGCTAGCAAGGGCCTTTACCGTGTCGTTGACGAAATGAGACCCCCCGTCTGATATCAACACTCTAGGCACCCCAAACCGTGAAATGATATGCTTCCTCAAAAATCTGCAAACAGTCCTCGCATCTGCGGTTCGGGCGGCGATGGACTCAACCCAACGACGCACATAATCAACGGCCAACAGAATGTACTCGAATCCCTGACTCTTAGGGAATGGACCCATGAAATCGATGCCCCACGCGTCAAAAACCTAACAGAAATGAATGGACTGCATCGACATCATATCACGCTGTCCACAAGTGCCCATCCTCTGACAGTCAGTACACCTCTTCACGAACTCATTAGAGTCCTTGAAGAGAGTAGGCCACCATAGGCCGGATTGGAGCACTTTCTGTGTCGTTCTCCTCCCTGAGTGATGTCCTCCTGCCTCCAGCTTGTGTCAGTAACTGAGGACGCTGTGGTGCTCCTACTGAGGAATGCACCTACGCCAGATACTATCCCCTCCCTCATGGTAAAGGATGGGATCCTCCCAATGGTAAAACTTGGCCTTCGCGAGGAAGGTCTCAAGTTTCTGCCTGGGCTAATCTTGTGGAACTTTCTTGGCGACAAGATAGTTCACAATATCGGCATACCATGGGAGCGAGGCGATAGCAAGGATTGCCTCATCTGGGAAGGTCTCACAAATGGGGTCAGTCTGCTCAGAATCCTCAAGATACTCCAATCGGGAGAGATGATCCGCCACCACATTCTTGACTCCAGGCTTATCCTTAATCTCTATGTCAAACTCCTGGAGTAGAAGGATCCATCTGGTCAATCTAGCTTTGGCATCCCTCTTGGCCATGAGGTACCTGATGGCGGTATGATCGGTGAAGATGGTCACTTTAGATCCGATAATGTACGATCTGAACTTATCTAAGGCAAAAACTACGGCTAGCATCTCTTTCTTTGTGACTGTGTAGTTCCGCTGCGCGGCATCCAATGTATGGCTAGCATAGTGAATAGCAAAAGGGACTCTATCCCTCATCTGTCCTAGCACGGCCCCCACAGCAAAATCGGAGGCGTCCGTCATGATCTCATATGGGAGAGACCAATCGGGTGGCTGAAGGACAGGAGCCTCTATCACACATCTCTTGAGAGTCTCAAATGACGAAAGACACTTGTCATCGATAAGGAACTCGGTGTCTTTCGTCAGCAGATCAGTCAACGGTCGGGCAACCCTACTAAAATCACGAATGAATCGCCGGTAGAAACCAACGTGCCCTAGAAAAGACCGTAATTGCCGCAAGTTGGACGGTGGTGTGAGTTTGCTAATGACATCCACCTTGGCCGGATCAACCTCCATGCCCCTGTTGGAGATGATGTGGCCAAGCATCGTCCCTTGAGTCACCATGAAGTGACTCTTCTCCCAAGATAATACCAAGCGAACATCAATGCATCACTGAAGGACTCAGTCTAGGCAGTTAAGACAGGAGTCGAATCCGTCGTCGTAGACTGAGAAATCGTCCATGGAGACCTCCAAGCACTCTCCCATCATGTCTGAAAAGATAGACAGCATGCATCTCTGAAAAGTTGCAGGGGCATTGCATAGCCCGAATGGCATGCGTCTGAAGGCGTATGTGCCGAAGGGACGGGTGAAGGTGGTCTTGTCTTGGTCCTCTGGTGCAATGGCCACCTGATTATATCTGGAGTACCCATTCAAGAAGCAGTAATGGATCTTCCCTGCCAGTCTCTCAATGATCTGATCTATAAAGGGCAGGGGGAAATGATCCTTCTTGGTGGCCTGGTTGAGTCGTCTGTAATCCACGCAGACCCGCCAAGAAGTGGGTACCCGGGTAGCAATCTCCTCTCCGAACTTCGTAACCACTGTAGTGATGCCCGCCTTCTTGGGAACCACATGTAACGGATTGACCCACTTGGAGTCGGAGATGGGGTAGATAAAATCGGCGCTCCACCACTTCGAGATTTCCTTCTTGACAACCTCTCTCATATTCGGGTTCAGCCGCCGCTGGAACTCACGCGACGGCTTTGCCTCATCCTTGAGATAAATGTGGTGAGAGAACAGAGCTGGACTGATCCCCTGGAGATTCGCTACACTCCATCCTATCGCCTTGCGGTTCTTTTCAAGAACCCCCATCAGACGGGATTCTTGCTCTCCAGTCAAATCAGCGGAGATAATGACTGGGTACATCTCATGCTCACCCGCAAGGAACCTGTACTTCAATGACGTAGGTAGTGGCTTCAGCTCTGGACAAGTCGGTGCTGGCAAATCTGGCTTCTGAAGAATCCGAGTGTATGCGGCCAAATCTGCTCGGGAAAATGAGAGCTCTCTCTCGCAAACTGGATCGGGGGAAGGCTGCTTAACTAGACTGTCTCTGCTCTGTATGGCATCTACCTCCTCCCTGTCTGTAGGTTCAGTGGAAGTCATATCTGGTATGAAATTCTCAAACTCTGCCCAATCAAAATCTGACTCCGAGGGATCTATATCATTCATGGTGGCCTCAGTACAAAACAAATCAGTGTCGCGGTCGAGAACTGGCTCTGTTGCCTCAAAAGTATATTGGACCAGGAATGCGCTCTCCAAGCTCTCCTCTGCTAGCATCTCTGCATCAGCGGTCTCTGAAAGTGAGAGGATAGCATGTACGTCTGGATCTGCCCAAACTGCCTCATCATCTGTGATCACAAAGTCACAGTCCTGGTGGATGTCTGACCCGGCATCTGTCATCTGCTCTGTATATGTGGATGGCTCTGAGCATGTTTAATCTCTGACTCTGATGTCCTCAACTGTCTTTATTTGTACACTCTCACCCTCGACTCGAAAGTATACCTTCCCGCTATCATGTTCGGTCACTGCCTTAGCTGTGGCCAAGAACGGGCGACCTAGAATGATGGGGGTATCGGTCACCGACTCAGAGATCTCCATGTCCAACACTACGAAGTCCACGGGGAATTGCAGGCCCTGAATCGTGACGTCAACGTCCTTCAACAACTTCTTTGGCCTCTTGACAGATCTATCAGCAAACTGAAGGACTGTCCTGCTCTGTCGCAGAGTGCCCAACTCGAAGCGGTCGAGAAGGGCTATCGGAAGTAGGTTGATAGATGAACCACTGTCTAATAGAGTGCGGTCGAACCTCTGCTCTCTAATGTGGCATCTGACATACGGGGCTCCTGAATCTGGCCTCTTGGCTGGTAGACGGTTCTGGATCGTGAAACAAGTAGCTCTGGTCAGCATATGAATCTCTGTGTGGTGGTTCCTCCTCTTCCTCCTAACTGTAGTCCTGTCTCTGAGTGAACGCTAGAGTAGAGGGATGTGCTGCAAAGCCTCCTGAAGAGTTAACTGAATCTGGAAACGGTCTATCATCTACTGGATGAACTCTTCCTGCTGCTTTTTTTGGTATTTTCAATTTTCTTCCCCTTCCCCATCTGAAGGGCTCGAGGGAAGGGGATCACAGGGTCCTTCTCAGATGAAGGACTAGGAGAGGTCTAGACGGCTCGACGGCCGGATCCACAAAGACATTGAGCACCACAGTGGTACCAGAAGAAAATAAACCCTTTCCTTTATTGCCAGAAATGTCTCGAGGTACATCAGCAGAAGGAAAAACTACAGGAATCTCAAAAATAAAATCGGTGGCATTAGCACCACCATCGGCTGGTAGACCGGCGGCCTCAGTACCGCGCTCTGGCTTGGCAACATGGGTGGCCTCAGTGCCACCTCCTCCAACTGGTGAAACGACGGCATCAGTACCGCCGGTGGGATCATCATCCGTGGTGGCATCAGTACCACCGTCATCATCTCTAGCGGCCTTAGTACCGCTCTCCTCCTCATTGGGCGCTCTGAAGGTATCCTCGTGGTGTAGCTCAGACGAGGCGCCGCCTGCTGGCATCCTACCGCTCCTAAGTGTAACAAAATCAGTATCAAACAAATATGCAGACATATCTCCAAATGTATCACTAGGAGTGGCATACTCAGTACAAACTACCTGCTCAGACTTCCTCTTGAGGTTGTTGGGGTTCGGCTCTATCTGGGCAGGGATGGCAGCCTTCCCTCTCACTATGTCCCGCATCTCCTGGCGGAACTCATCCATCTCCCGTCGAAAGATAGCCTGTTGATCTGTAAGGAGGCGGTCTATGTCATCCAAGGCGGGGTTCTCATAGGATGGCCCATGAGAACCTGATGAGTAGCCTCTCTAGTAGTGAGGCTGCTGCTGCTGGTGCTGAGAGGGGTATGTCTGTGGCTGATGCTGAGGCTGATGAGGCTAATCACGCCTCCAAGACTGTCCCTGCTGGTAGGGACGAGGACCATATGACGGTGACTGCTGCTGGTGCTGGTGGTACACTGGGGGCTGTTGCTGCTGGTGATCTCTCTGATGGTTGTACTGGCCACCCTGTCCTGAGGGCTGCTGTTGGGGCTAGGCACCTCCGGTAGCCCAACGGAATCCGGGATGGTCTCGTCGGATACCGGGCTGGAGGCGGTCATACCAAATCCCGTTGACATCCATCAACGGCTCTGAATCGTACTGGGGTGGCGGAAGCACTGCCAGAGGCTGATCCGGTTGGTAGACCACCATCTGGGTGTCAGGAGATGGTGGTGACTAGTAAGAGGGCTGCGGCTGCTGGTACGGCTCCGCATGTACAAGGTGAACCTGTCTAGGCTGCTGGTGGCTGGAGCGTTGGGACGAGCTGCCGGAGCTACTCGGATCGCCTCGTGCTTGAAGACGAGGATGGGAAGTCGTCTGGGCCTCCTGGAGACACATGAGATGTGTCTTCAGGTCACTCAGAGTCTGTGCCATCTGCTCCATCTACGTGATACCCTGGCACTGCTTCTTCTCAATGATCTCCATCCGGTCCAGCTTCTCACTGATGATGCCCATGTCACCGGCTGTGGACTCGGCCTGTGCTGCTGCCGCTGACGAACTGGATGGACCAGCGTCAACCCGTGCGATCCTCTGGTACTGCACGGTCTGTGGCTGGGGGCGTCCCTGAGTGTACAATCTGGTGTGGGACATCACCATATAGTTCTCTGCCATCTCCTCATAGATGGCCCAGACGTGATCGTGGTCCTTGACGAAATAGGACCCCCCACAAGAAGCGTTCACCAGGCCCTGTAGCTCTGGTGTCAACCCACAGAAGAAGCTCTGAACAAGGTTCGGCTTCGAGATGTTGTGGTGCGGGCATCTGTCTGTAATCTCTCTAAACCTCTCCCATGCCTCGTGAAACTGCTCGTTGGGGAGCATGGAGAAGTTGCTGATCAGGGCCCTCGCTGCATTGGTCCGCCCGAGTGGATAGTACTTGTTCAAGTACTCGGTGCGGAGCTGCTCCCAGGTATATACAAATCTCCCCAGATGCTTCAGCCAGGTGGTTGCTCTGTCTGCTAGTGAGAAGGGGAAGGCAATCATGCGGATGGTATCCTGGTCCACCTGACGGTCGTGGACAGTGCTGCAAATCATCTCAAACTCTTGAAGGTGGAGATGGGGCTCCTCAGTAGCCAGCCCATGGAACCGGGATAGAAGCTGGAGAGTGTTCGGAGGGAACTTGAAGTCCCCCACGATCGCTGGAAGTACCACCCAACGGTGCGTCAAAGTCGATCCGGGGTTGTGCAACTCCCACATCAGTCTCAGTGGCTCTGCTCCTGCTGCTGTCGTGGCTGTTGCTGCTGCGGCTGCTGCCGCATCATCGGGTCCACCCCTTGGGTTGTGCTGCTCGTGGTCAGCTCTCATCTGCTCCATCTCGCGCCTCATCTCGATCATGAATGCTCCCTGATCCCTCAATTGTTGTTGAACTGAATCTAGGGAGGCGATCAGGGTGGAGTTGATCGCACCCTGGTCCAAGACGAATGTCTGCTCTCCTCGGGGACCTGTGGTGCGGTCGTCACTGCTGTCGGCCATGGTCTCTGCAAAGGCAAAAGACCCAAACTCAGGTGTCGATAAATCATGTGACTGTAGTCTCTCATCTGGCACTGGTATCTGATGAATACCCATTCATCACTCTTTATTCTTCTATTTTAGCTACAAAAGCCTTTTCAAATACATGTAGATATGTGTAAATACAAATAATTACCAAAAGCATGCATTGTGTAAAAACCTATAATTAGCATGTTTTTGTGCACAAAATAAAAGAATAAAGAGCAAAAAGAAAAAGAGGGAAATATTTAGAATAAATATTGAGCAACCTAACCCAAGGGAGGGCTCAGCATGGGCCTGACCGCATAAAAGCCAAAGTAGAGGGAGATAGGGGCTCACATATGTGTATATACTTCTGTAAATAAAACTATATATTTTCCTCACCCAAAAATATACTTGTACATATTGTGTGTATATACTATTAAAAACAAAATAAAAAGATAAAAATCAAAAATTCAAAAATACCCTTTTTCACCATGTGTATAAACCACATCATTGCATTTATTTAACCTTGTAAATAAATTCATTTATTTTCTAAACTTTTTGTGAATATTTTATGACATATTTTGTAAATAAAATTAATAAAAAGAAACAAAATAAAAATCAAATAAAAATTACAAAATTGAAAATACAAAAATACATTGTACTAATACCATGTATATAAATGTATTCAAACATTTATTTCACCCTTGTATATAAGTAATAAAAATAAAATAAAAATATTCTTTTATTCCATATTTCATGTTGTAAATAAATAAAATACAAAATAAGCATAAAAATACATAAAAATAACAAATAAAAAAATCAAAAATAAAATCCATATAGTGTACATATACCTATATATAGAGCTAACCTCTTTTTATTTCCAAAAATTAATTAAAAATCACCAAAAAATAGAAAAAAATAAAAGAAAAATATTTCATGTTTTGAGTTTTATTTAATTCGACCTATTTCTACCCTAAAATAATAAAACAAAAACCGGGCACACGTGGCAGCTTCTGGTTGGTCCACGGGGGAATGTTGACCCCGGTCAACTCCCCCGCGACCTACTTCCTTTTCTGGAAGTCGCGTGCCGCGCCTTCTTCCCCGATTTTTCCCACGCGCTCCAGGCTGTCACCCACTCAACCCCCGCGCCCGGATTCTTCGCCATTCATCCCTCTCCCTCGCCGGATCCTTCGCCACGAAATCGAAGCTTTCCATCGCTGTCCACCCTCAACCCTAGTCGCCCGGTCACTCTATATATTCTTCCCCTCCGCCGCCTCCGCGCCGCATCTTTGGACCCTCTCCTTCTTCCCCGTGACCTCCATTGGCTCCGCAAGAGTGACAGCGAGCGTCAGCCCTTGTTGCAGTGAGGTGAGGAGGCGTATCCTTTGATCCGGCGTACTTCGCCGTTCTTGCTCCGCCGCCGGCGTTGAGCACCGAGCTTCAGGCCTTGACGCCCTTCGAAGCTACGACCCGGAGATAGCCACGCTCCAGCACAGTCTCCAGCATCCATCAGGTAGCCTTAGTTCTTCCCCATTTCTTCTAATTTTAGATTACGCCCAAATCACATCTCCGACGCATCTCGCCGATTTCGGCCACCTCGCGTATCATCTCGACCTTCCGACCCTACCATCACCTTCGCCGTACCCTCACGCACCTTCTTCACCCATTCGCACAACCCAGATCGCACAGGATCTGGGATTCGAGCTCCACCGCCGTCGCCTCGCCGGAGCTCTTCCGCCCCACAGCACAGACCACCTTCACTCCGCCTTCTTGGGTCGAGGCACTTTGCCCTCGACCCGCGAAGCGTTCTGGTTGCTTTGCAGGACCAAAGGGAGGCGTCTGAGGCTTCCCAACTTCAGGCCAGGAGCTTCAGCTCCGCCGGCCTTGCTCGAGCTCCTCGGAGCTTGGCTCGCCCGTCGGAGACCACCAGCAGACGCGGGAGCCTTCCGCGATTCTTCTCCGATCTCCAGAAGGCTCACCGGAGGATCCTAGCGCAAGCACGAGCCCGGCGAGTCTCGCCGGGGAACTGTTCTTCGTGGACCCTCCATCGCCGTCCGATCGTCCTCACCGCTCCAGATCAGATCTTGGCCGTCCGATCGAGGAGAAGCTTCCACCGTCAGATCCGAGGAGACGCCATCTGGAGCGCCCACCATCTGCAGCCGTCCGATCCACACGTGGCGCGCATCCAACGACTCCATTTAATAAAGGGTAATTTACCCTTAGGCCCTTATCTTTGCTTTATTTCGTTTCAGTCCTGTAAGTCGTCGAGTCAGTTGTTTAATTTTTGGGTTATTTGCATCAAGGACCTTGCGCTTTATTTTAATTGCATTTATACCCCTGCCAGTAGAGACCCACGTGCTTTGGCACGTGTTTTGTTGGGTTATTTGCATAATGAATCCTGTAGTTCTGATTGTTATGTATTGAATGAAAAGTTTTGTTTATTTGCAAATATACCCCTGTGAGCACTTTATATGCGCATGTGCGTTTTATATTTGGGTAAATTGCATATAAGCCCCTGGACTTTTGATACGAGTTATCAATAAGTCCTTGGAACTTATTTTTATTACATTTAGGTCCTTGAGTGCCCCAGGCACGTGCTTGGCACGTGACTTCTTGGGTATTTTGCACCAGGACCCCAGAACTTTTGGGTATTTGCACTTAGGTCCCTGTGCACAGTGCCCCCTTGTTCTTTTTGAATAAAATATCAAACGACCTCCAAATCCAATGAAATTTTGACACATGGCTCCTGCCATGGTGTAGGAATTTCTATGATTTTTGGGGACATTTTTGATTTCATTTATTATTTTTAAAAATTCAAAAACACTCTTTTTTGCCACTGTTTGACTTTAAAAATACCAAAAAAATATAAAAACTCCATTAAAAATTCTAAAAAAATTAGACATTGTTGTTTACTGGTTGTTTGATTTTCCAGCCATTTTTGGTGGTTTTTCATCACCTAAAAACCTTAAAAATTGAAAAACCCCTAAAAACCCATAAAAATCGTAATAAATAAATTAAAAATCCAAAAACAATAATTAGGGTGCCTAAATTTTCCTTGTTCTTCATAGTTTATAGGAAAATTACCTTCAGGGCTTTTTGAGAACCAAAATTATTTTATTTTTGGGTCTTAAGCCTTGCTGGACAGTACCCTATTTTTGTTGCATTGTTTGATTTTTAATAAATAATTCACCCATTAGAAAATTTCCAAAAATTCACCAAAAACAGTAAAAAACTTGAAAAACCTAAAAACCAATTTTCTGGAATTTTTGCTTCATTCTTGTGTGTTGTATAAATTGTGGAAGTTGCATTGTTTTCCCTTCCCTCTTATTTTCTTATCTTTTAAAAATCTAAAAAAATTTATAAAAACAAATAAAAACCAAAAAAAAGACTCTCTTGGATTTCTGACTACATCGTAGGCTTTTTAAGCCAATCTGTGCTCCTTGTGTTCGACCCTGGGAGCTATACCAGGTTAATCCTATAGCTAGATCGCTCTTCCTTGTGCTTGCTTGTTTTTATCTTATTTGAGTGATTGATTTTTCTTGACTGACGCATTCGAGTGACTGAGGTCGCAACGACCTAATTTTCATACCTTTACCTTAGTCGCATCGGTTTTCGCGTCGTCAGAATGGCGCCGTTGCCGGGGAGCACGGCTTTGTAGTCAGTTTTCATTTTTCTATTTTTGTCTCTCTACATTATTATTGTTTTCTGACCATCTCTTTTTGATTTTTGTGCGAGGTACTACTTGGACGACTTGGAGCTTACTATTTAGAGGACCCGCGCAGGAGGAAGAGAGAGAAGAAGAAATTTTCTGTTTAGAGAGAGAGAGAGAACTAAACTTGTTGTAATAATTTAGACTCTCAGACTGTGGACACTTGTAAACTTAGCGGGTCTGTTTCGCCGAGCACCGGTGTGCTCGGGGGACCCATTCGGATTTTCGCGGCTTTTATTGTGGTTTTGATAGCTAGCTGCCTTTTCCGGTGTTTACGCGGTTTTACTCGAGCCCCTAGATTTAGGAATTTCTGTTGATTGTGACGTAGATATCTAAGGCCCAACACTTAATAGAATATCTGTTCCTATAGAACGTAATTGGACCTTGATAAAATTCACTGAAAAAGTTAGTTTAATTGGATTTGAGACCACGTGCCGTGAGGAGTCACATACAGCGCTGGCAGGACCCGTTGTAGCGGGCACCGAGTGACTCCCAAGATCGGACTCCGGACTCGATTCCGTTAGCTAACTATTGTTCTTCACGATCAATAGAAGTTGCTCATCTAGGACTCGGTTTCTCCTCGTTGCATCATTTAGGTAGTTTAATTCTGTATTTAAATTCTGCGCGGATCACTTGCATGTAGAGTGCTGGAGACAAGGTACGCGTTTCTTTCTCTGCATGCATCATTGATTTTCTCGCGCATCGGCTTTTTCGTCTTCTCCCCCTGTGTTTCGGCTTAATCATCAGGAGAATCGGAAAAACCGTTAGGCCGCTTGTATTTATTTTTGAAAAAATTAAAAAGAAAAACAATAAAAATTGGGACTGGATAACATTATTGACCCTAAAAGACACTCACATTAAAAATTTGTCTTGGGGAGAGCAACCCCCTCATTGTTTGGTTTGATTGTGCGAGAGAGTGACCCGAACACTAGGTAAAGCCCTCCGGTGCTCATCTTGACTGATTACCGACTCTTCTGTGCGGGACAGTCGGTTGAGAGAGTATCGGGTATCCCAGCAGGTCACGTAATCGCTCTGATATCTTGTGTGTTCACCAAATAAAAATTGACAAGAAAAATTGACCGAGCTTTCACGGTCTTCAGATTGTGTGGAGTTGGTGAACAAGGGGTTTGCTTGCAATCATATTTTCTCCAGATCTCATCCGCCCAACTCGCCAAGATCAAGATGATGGGTATACGATCTCTTAGGCAGCCTCTGGCTGCACCGCTTTCAGGCGCATCTCCTTCATCATCTAGGTTGGCCCGTGAGAGTCGAGACCCGCTCTCCGGTCCCGAGTTCGATTCCACCCTGTTCCCCCTCGACCCCCTTTCTTTTCCTACTGAGAGACATGAGCCCGAGGAAAGACTAATTGATTTGACAGAACCTGAGTTGGGCTCATCTGATTTTGCAGACGTCACTATGGCTGGAGCCGGTAGTTCAGACGATCGCCAGCCCGAACATTTTGTCTTAGACCAGGGGGCGATCAACTCCACCCTGATCGCGTCATTAGAGACGGTTCAGCAACAGTTACGCGATCAGGGGGCTTTCATGATAGAGATGAGAAGGGAGATGGAGCGTCTCCGAAGAGAGCGAGAAGAGCCGAGCGAGCCTGAGGACATTCCTGACGCTGATGCAGAGGCAGCAGCCGCAGCAGCAGCTGCCGCAGCGGCAGCCGCCGCCGGAGGAGGACCACCGAGAACGATGCGGGAGCTACACAACCCCGGATCTACACTGATGCATCATTGGGTGGTTGTACCTGCCATCGTGGGGGATTTCAAGTTCCCTCCGAACACCCTGCAGATGCTCCCCCATTTTCACGGGCTTGCCACTGAGGAACCCCATCTTCACCTCCAGGAGTTCTTGATGATCTGCAGTACTGTCCACGACCGTCATGTGGACCAAGATACGATTAGAATGATGGCCTTCCCTTTTTCACTGGCAGATAGAGCAGCCGCCTGGCTGAAACATCTAGGGAAGTTTGTTTACACCTGGGATCAGCTCCGCACCGAGTACTTGAACAAGTACTATCCACTCGGGCGGACGAATGCAGCGAGGGCCCTGATCAACAACTTCTCCATGCTCCCTAACGAGCAATTTCACGAGGCATGGGAGAGGTTCAGAGAGCTTCTGGATAGATGCCCACACCATGACATCTCGAAGCCGAACCTAGTTCAGAGCTTCTTTAGTGGGATGACACCAGAGCTTCAGGGTCTGGTGAATGCTTCTTGCGGCGGGTCCTACTTTGCCAAGGACCACAACCAAGTCTGGGCCATCTACGAAGAGATGGCAGAAAATTACATGGTGATGTCCCAGACTCGGTTGTACACTCAGAGATCTCAGCAGCCGCCAGGACCCGTGCAGTATCAGCGGATAGCACGGGTTGATGCAGGTCCATCCAGTTCATCCACAGTTGCGGCCGCACAGGCAGAGTCGGCCACTGCGGACATGGGGATTATCAGCGAGAAGTTGGACCGCATGGAAATCATAGAGAAGAAGCAGTGCCAGGGCATAACTCAGATGGAGCAAATGGCACAAACTCTGAGCGACATGAAGACCCAGCTCTTGTGTCTTCAGGAGGCACAGACGGCTCCTCAGCCCCGTCTTCTGTCGCGAGGCGATTCCGGCAGCAGCCGCAGCTCGTCCCAGCGCTCCAGCTCCTTGCAGCAGCCTAGACAAGTTCACCTTGTACAGGCGGAGCCGTACCAGCAGCAGCAGCCTTCTTACCAGTCACCACCATCTCCGGACTTACAGATGGTGGTATATCAGCCGGATCAGCCTCTGGATGTACTCCCACCAGCCCCATACGATGCAGAGCCGTTGATGGATGTCAACGGGATTTGGTATGACCGTCCTCAACCTGGAATCCGACGAGACCATCCCGGATTCAGGTGGGGGAATGGGGGCAACCAACCCCAGCAGCAGCCAGCCGGTCAGGGAGGGCAGTACTCCCAGCAGAGAGATCACCAGCAGCCCCCTGCATATCAGCCACACCAGCCATCATCCTTCGTACCTCGTCCCTATCAGCAGCAGGGACAGAATTGGAGACGTGAGCAGCAGGCTCACCAGCAGCAGCATCATTCCTCTTACCCCTCTCAGCCTCAGCAGCACCAGGTCCAGCAGCCTCATTACCAGAGAGGCAACCCGTCGGGCTCCCATGAGAGCCCCGCCACGGATGACTTAGCCCGCCTCTTCACAGAGCAGCAGGCTACATTTAGACGGGAGATGGACGAGTTCCGCCAGGAGATGCGGGACCTGATGAGAGGGAAGGCCGCCATCCCTGCGCAGATCGAGCCGAATCCGAATAATTTGAAGAGGAAATCTGAGCAGGTAGTTCACACTGAGCCTACCACTTCTAGTGACTCATTTGATGATACATCTTCGGATTTATTTGATGCTGATTTTGTCACACTTAGGAGCGGTAGAAGACCAGCAGGCGGCGCCTCATCTGAGCGACCACACGAGGATCCATCTAGAGCGCCAGATGAGGAAGAGGAGAGCGGTACTGAAGCCGCACATCATGATGACGGTGGTACTGATGCCACCCGAGATGCTGATTCCACCGGCGGTACTGAGGCCGCCGTGTCACCACATAGAGGAGGTGGTACTGACGCCACCAGCAGAGCCGAGCCAGCCCGCGGTACTGAGACCGCAAGACGTCTAGTCATGGAGCCAGCTAGAGGTGGTACTGAGGCCACCAATATTCATGTTGATAGAAATGTTGTTTTTCCTCGCATGAATGTATCTCGGAACTCTGATTTGAATAAAGGAAAAGGTTTAGTTTCTTTTGATCCCACTGTGGTGAATGATGTTTGTGAGGATCCGGTCATCGAACCGTCTAGGCCTATTCCTAGTCCTTCATCTGAGAAGGACCCTGTGATCCCCTTTCCTAGAGCCCTTGAGTTGGGGAAGGGGAAGAAAAAAGAAAAAGATCCAAAAAAGAGAGAGCAGGAGGAGTTCAGCCAGAGCATGATAGACCGATTTCACATCCAGCTGACCCTCAATGAGGCTTTGCAACACATCCCTCTTCTTCAGCGATCCTTGAGAGATAAGACCACAGTCAGAAGGACGAAGAGGAACAAGACCGCAGAAATTCATGTGTTGACAAAAGCCACGTGTTACGCGATCCAGAACCATCTGCCGACTAAGAGGCCAGATTTAGGGGCCCCGTATGTCAGATGTCATATTAGTGAGCAGAGGTTCGACCGTACTCTCTTAGATAGCGGATCGTCGATCAACCTTCTTCCGGCAGCCCTTCTCGACCACTTAGAGTTGGGCACTCTTGTACAGAGCAGGACATACCTTCAGTTTGCTGATCGGTCTGTCAAGAGGCCAAAGGGGTTGTTGCGAGACGTTGTTGTCACGATTCAGGGTTTGCAATTCCCCGTGGACTTCGTAGTGCTGGACATGGAGACCCCTGATTCATTGACCGATTCCCCCATCATCCTCGGTCGCCCGTTCTTGGCCACAGCCAAAGCGGTGACTGACCATGATAGTGGGAAGGTATTCTTTCGCGTCCAGGGCGAGAGTGTACAAATAGAGACGGTTAAGGACCACAGAGCCAGAGCTAGATCCCGCTCACATGGCAGTACAGATTCAGAGCAGCTGACAGATGCAGAGCCAGACATCCACCAGGACTGTGATTTTGTGATCACAGATGATGAGGCCGTTTGGGCAGATCCTGCAGCACAGACCATCCTCTCATATTCAGATACATCTGATGCAGAGATGATAGCAGAGGATAGTCTGGAGAGCACAGCCTTGGTTCAGGATACTATTGAGTCAGCAGAGTCGGACCTCGATCGCGACACGATTTCTAGTGATGGTGGTACTGAGGCCACCCTGCTCTATGGTGGTGCTGATGCCACCTTGTTCTCCGGTGGTACTGATGCCACCGAGTCTGATATAGATCCCTCGGATTCAGAATCTGATTGGGCAGATTGTGATGATCAGATGCCAGATCTGGATCCATCTGAGCCTATAGATGAGGAGGAGGTAGAGGCGGAGCAGACCAGAGACAATATAGAGGACCCGCCTTCTCCAGATCCAGTTTGTGAGAGTTCGTTATCATTTTCCCAGGCAAATTTGGCAGAATTGTCCGCATATGCACATCTTCTTCAGAAGCCAGATTTGCCAGCACATAGCTGTCCAGAGCTAAAGCCGCTCCCTACTTCGCTGAAGTATAGATTCCTTGCGGGAGAGTCTGAGATGTACCCAGTCATCATCTCTGCTGATCTGACTGGAGAACAAGAATCCCGTCTGATGGAGGTTCTTGAAAAGAACCGCAAGGCAATTGGATGGAGCGTAGCAGATCTCCATGGGATTAGTCCCTCGTTGTGCTCCCACCATATCTATCTCGAGGAAGGGGCGAAGCCGTCACGTGAGTTCCAGCGGCGCCTGAACCCCAACCTAAGAGAGGTTGTTATGAAGGAAATATCAAAATGGTGGAGTGCAGATTTTATTTATCCCATTTCCGACTCCAAGTGGGTGAGCCCCTTGCATGTGGTGCCCAAGAAGACGGGCATCACTACTGTGATCAGTGAGTCGGGAGAGGAGATCGCTACACGAGTACCCACCTCTTGGCGGGTCTGCGTTGACTACAGGAGACTCAACCAGGCCACCAAGAAGGACCATTTCCCCCTGCCTTTTATTGATCAGATCATAGAGAGACTGGCAGGGAAGAGCCATTATTGCTTCTTAGATGGGTACTCAGGCTACAACCAGGTAGCCATCGCTCCTGAGGATCAGGAGAAGACCACCTTTACCTGTCCCTTCGGTACCTACGCTTTTCGACGCATGCCATTTGGGCTATGTAACGCCCCTGCGACTTTTCAGAGATGCATGTTGTCGATATTTTCGGACATGGTAGGGGAATGTTTGGAGGTCTTCATGGACGACTTCTCGGTTTACGGCGACGGATTCGATTCCTGTCTTGACTGCCTAGACCGAGTGCTTCAGCGATGTATTGCTACCCGGTTAGTTCTATCTTGGGAGAAGAGTCACTTCATGGTGACTCAAGGGACGGTGCTTGGCCACATCATCTCCAACAGAGGCATGGAGGTTGATCCGGCCAAGGTCGATGTCATTAGAAAACTCACACCGCCGTCCAATCTGAAGCAGTTACGGTCATTTCTGGGGCACGTTGGTTTTTACAGGAGATTCATTCATGATTTCAGCAAGATTGCCCGACCGTTGACTGACCTCTTGACGAAAGACACCGAGTTCCTTGTCGATGACAAGTGTCTTTCGTCCTTTGAGACTCTCCAGCAGTGTGTTATTGAGGCTCCTGTCCTTCAGCCACCCGATTGGTCTCTCCCATTCGAGATCATGACGGACGCCTCTGATTTTGCCGTAGGGGCCGTGCTAGGACAGAGGAGGGATGGAGTACCATTTGCGATACACTATGCTAGTCGCACATTGGATTCCGCCCAGCGGAATTATACAGTCACAGAGAAGGAGATGCTAGCAGTAGTGTTTGCCCTAGATAAATTCAGATCATATATCATTGGATCCCGAGTGACCTTGTACACAGATCACACCGCCATCAGGTACCTCATGTCAAAGAAGGATGCCAAGGCCAGACTTACTAGATGGATCCTTCTACTCCAGGAGTTCGATATTGAGATCAAGGATAAGCCTGGAGTCAAGAATGTGGTGGCGGACCATTTATCCCGATTAGAGCAGCCTGAGGATTCTGAGCAGATTGATCCCATTTGTGATACCTTCCCAGATGAGGCGATCCTTGCTATCGCCTCACTCCCGTGGTATGCCGATATTGTGAACTTTCTCGTTGCTGGGAAAGTCCCACAAGATTGGCCCAGGCAGAAGCTTGAGACCTTCTTTGCGAAGGCCAAGTCCTACCACTGGGAGGATCCCATCCTTTACCACGAAGGAGGGGATAGCATCTGGCGTCGGTGTATTCCTCAGGAGGAGCATCATAGTGTCCTCACTTACTGCCACAAGCTTGAGGCAGGAGGACATCATTCTGGGAGGAGAACGGCACAGAAAGTGCTCCAATCCGGCTTGTGGTGGCCTACACTCTTCAAGGACTCTGATGAGTTCGTGAAGAGGTGTACTGACTGTCAGAGGATGGGCACTTGTGGACAGCGTGATATGATGCCGATGCAGCCCATTCATTTCTGTGAGGTTTTTGACGCATGGGGCATCGATTTCATGGGTCCATTCCCTAAGAGTCAGGGATTCGAGTACATTCTGTTGGCCGTAGATTATGTTAGTCGTTGGGTTGAGGCTATCCCCGCCCGAGCCGCAGATGCGAAGACAGTTTGCAGATTTTTGAAGAAGCACATCATCACGCGGTTCGGGGTTCCACGAGTTCTGATTTCTGACGGGGGATCTCATTTCATCAACGACCAGGTGAAGGCACTTGCTAGAGAATTCGGCATAGACCATCGTGTTGCTACACCATACCATCCACAGACGAATGGTCTAGCTGAAGTGTCGAATAGGGAGATCAAGAATATTTTGCAGAAAGTCGTCCGCCCTGACCGAAAGAATTGGTCACAGCTTTTGGACTCGGTCTTGTGGGCATATCGGACGTCTTTCAAGACTCCATTGGGTACATCTCCCTTTCGCCTCGTTTATGGCAAGCCATGCCATCTACCTGTCGAGCTGAGGCACAAGTCACTCTGGGCAGTTACAGACATATTGATGGATCCAAATGGTATAGGAGACCAAAGGAGGGCAGAGTTAGCCGCCTTGGAAGAGCTTAGAGATGCAGCTTTCTCAAGCAGCCTACATTATAAGGAGAAAGTCAAAGAGTGGCATGATTCTCATATCAGCCACAAGCATTTTGAGATTGGACAGAAAGTATGGCTGTTTGATGCAAGGCTTAGATTATTTCCAGGGAAGCTACAGAGCAAATGGAAAGGACCCTACTTAGTCAGAAAGGTACACGATAACGGTAGCATTGATATATCTGAGTTATCTTCTGAGAGTACCTTCCGAGTGAACGGCCAGCGGCTCAAACCATTTCTAGATCATGAGCCGCGGGACGTTATTATTGCTGCTATTCATTTTGCGTGAGATGTGGTCTTTTGACTCACATCTTTTACATCTCACGCCTGATTTTCACTGTTCCTACACCTGTATAGATCCAGTTGTCCATATCATTCTATTCTTTAGTCCCACATCCCGTCTTTCATCTTATGATTATGCTATACTTAGGGTGTACTTTACCCTAAGTATAGGGGGATGTCGGACCTGTGAGTATTCTTTTCATTCTTTCTGCTCTTGTTTTTGCTGCCTATACTTAGGGATATTTTACCCTAAGTATAGGGGGGGCAGATTCTGTATCTTCTTCACTCGGCTTTCCCTTCATGTACAGCTTTCTATACTTAGGATTAGTTAATCCTAAGTATAGGGGGAAACCACCGAGTTCTTCTCATTCTATTCATTTATTCGTTCCTGTACTTAGCCATTCCTTTTCACTTCCCTTTTGCTAAGCACGAGTTATGTCTTCTTCATCGCTCTTGATCACTCTGAGGACATCGTTCGAGCTAAGTATAGGGGGGGTGTGTATATATTTTATATATACTTTAGCCATAACTCGTACTTTGTGTGAGTGTGTTAATAAATAAAATGGCTAAAAATCACAAAAATTAAAAAATTTTCATGAACATAAACCTCTTTTATTCTTGCACATACATAGCTAGTGTATAAAGTATTTTTGTAAAAATGATTTCAAAAATCTTTTGTGTAAAGCTTGTGTAAATATTTTGTATCAAAATTATGTATATAGTACAAATTTTTTTCAAAATGTTTTGAAAATCAAAAGTTTGCAAAAATCTTGTGTAAATGTGTGTAAATATCATTTTGCAAAACTTGCACTTCATGCATCATTCATTCATGATTTCAAAACATTTTTCAAAAATTTTTGCATGATTGTAAAATATTTGTAAATAGCATCTTTTGTACATATATGTATATAGTTTTTCCTGGATGAGAGTTGACATTTAGACTAAGCCTGGAATTAAATTGAGAAATGGAGCTTGAATAAGATCTTAATCCACTTAACTTCAAGAGGAACCTTGTAGGACTTAGGGTTAAGGCTTTTCAGGTCCATAAGGACTTAATTCTTGGAGTCCACTAGGCTATGAGCATATGTCATCTTGATGAGCCTAAGTAGAGCACTTAACAACACACGCATGACTCTCAGAGACAATGGCTTCACTTGCACCTGCACTTTACACATGGCTCTCCATGGATGAGGTGGTGAGGAGGCAGTTTCCTTTGGCTTGGGGTAGCATATGAGGGTAGTACTTCTAGGCGGAACCTCTCTTCTTCTTATAGTGAAGGAAGTGCACCTCAACTTGGTCTAGTGGTGTTGAAAGCTAAAGACAGAAGCTGTGGGTTGCAATAAAGCTTCAAAAGAGGGATAGTCTACTGGCTCAAGGGGAAATTTCTTATATATGCTGCACCATGTAGATATGTGTACAGAAGTCTTGAAAAAAAAAAATGCAAAAAGAACTCCAAAAAAGTGGTGGGTCGGATTGAAAATTTAATAACCCCACCGGAGTGAAAAGCAAAAGCTTATGGTATCATGTTACATCTCATGAAGCTTGCAGCGGGAGACTTAGCTACACCGGCTAAGCTTCCAAAACTCTATACTTCTACCCCCTCTTCTTGAGCCGGTTGCACTTGAACTTAGAAGGGAATACCCCGCTTCTCGAGGAAAGAGTTGCTAGACTGAGGCATTAGAGTTACCAGGTTGAGGGAGGTTGTCTCTTTGTTACTTCTGAGGTGGGGAGCCACATATCACCTACACTGCATGGAAAGATTCATGGTCATTAGAGTTTGTGTATGTAGACTTGTTCTGATCTGGTTTATTGAGGAGTCTTGTCCATAGATTGGTGGAACTTGGAGGCTGTTGAGTTTTAGGCTTAAGTCCAAATAAGGTTCCGACACATTAATAATCCAAAGATCTGATCGAGCTCCATATTTCAATTTAATGAAGGAAAATTTAATAAGTCAACCTTGATCCATGTACATCCTCTTTTTCTTTTCTTTTTCTTTCTTTTTCACTTCTTTTTCAAATAAGTGTTTGCTAAGGGACTAGCAAAGTTAAATCATAGGGGGTGATGAATACCCATTCATCACTCTTTATTCTTCTATTTTAGCTACAAAAGCCTTTTCAAATACATGTAGATATGTGTAAATACAAATAATTACCAAAAGCATGCATTGTGTAAAAACCTATAATTAGCATGTTTTTGTGCACAAAATAAAAGAATAAAGAGCAAAAAGAAAAAGAGGGAAATATTTAGAATAAATATTGAGCAACCTAACCCAAGGGAGGGCTCAGCATGGGCCTGACCGCATAAAAGCCAAAGTAGAGGGAGATAGGGGCTCACATATGTGTATATACTTCTGTAAATAAAACTATATATTTTCCTCACCCAAAAATATACTTGTACATATTGTGTGTATATACTATTAAAAACAAAATAAAAAGATAAAAATCAAAAATTCAAAAATACCCTTTTTCACCATGTGTATAAACCACATCATTGCATTTATTTAACCTTGTAAATAAATTCATTTATTTTCTAAACTTTTTGTGAATATTTTATGACATATTTTGTAAATAAAATTAATAAAAAGAAACAAAATAAAAATCAAATAAAAATTACAAAATTGAAAATACAAAAATACATTGTACTAATACCATGTATATAAATGTATTCAAACATTTATTTCACCCTTGTATATAAGTAATAAAAATAAAATAAAAATATTCTTTTATTCCATATTTCATGTTGTAAATAAATAAAATACAAAATAAGCATAAAAATACATAAAAATAACAAATAAAAAAATCAAAAATAAAATCCATATAGTGTACATATACCTATATATAGAGCTAACCTCTTTTTATTTCCAAAAATTAATTAAAAATCACCAAAAAATAGAAAAAAATAAAAGAAAAATATTTCATGTTTTGAGTTTTATTTAATTCGACCTATTTCTACCCTAAAATAATAAAACAAAAAACCGGGCACACGTGGCAGCTTCTGGTTGGTCCACGGGGGAATGTTGACCCCGGTCAACTCCCCCGCGACCTACTTCCTTTTCTGGAAGTCGCGTGCCGCGCCTTCTTCCCCGATTTTTCCCACGCGCTCCAGGCTGTCACCCACTCAACCCCCGCGCCCGGATTCTTCGCCATTCATCCCTCTCCCTCGCCGGATCCTTCGCCACGAAATCGAAGCTTTCCATCGCTGTCCACCCTCAACCCTAGTCGCCCGGTCACTCTATATATTCTTCCCCTCCGCCGCCTCCGCGCCGCATCTTTGGACCCTCTCCTTCTTCCCCGTGACCTCCATTGGCTCCGCAAGAGTGACAACGAGCGTCAGCCCTTGTTGCAGTGAGGTGAGGAGGCGTATCCTTTGATCCGGCGTACTTCGCCGTTCTTGCTCCGCCGCCGGCGTTGAGCACCGAGCTTCAGGCCTTGACGCCCTTCGAAGCTACGACCCGGAGATAGCCACGCTCCAGCACAGTCTCCAGCATCCATCAGGTAGCCTTAGTTCTTCCCCATTTCTTCTAATTTTAGATTACGCCCAAATCACATCTCCGACGCATCTCGCCGATTTCGGCCACCTCGCGTATCATCTCGACCTTCCGACCCTACCATCACCTTCGCCGTACCCTCACGCACCTTCTTCACCCATTCGCACAACCCAGATCGCACAGGATCTGGGATTCGAGCTCCACCGCCGTCGCCTCGCCGGAGCTCTTCCGCCCCACAGCACAGACCACCTTCACTCCGCCTTCTTGGGTCGAGGCACTTTGCCCTCGACCCGCGAAGCGTTCTGGTTGCTTTGCAGGACCAAAGGGAGGCGTCTGAGGCTTCCCAACTTCAGGCCAGGAGCTTCAGCTCCGCCGGCCTTGCTCGAGCTCCTCGGAGCTTGGCTCGCCCGTCGGAGACCACCAGCAGACGCGGGAGCCTTCCGCGATTCTTCTCCGATCTCCAGAAGGCTCACCGGAGGATCCTAGCGCAAGCACGAGCCCGGCGAGTCTCGCCGGGGAACTGTTCTTCGTGGACCCTCCATCGCCGTCCGATCGTCCTCACCGCTCCAGATCAGATCTTGGCCGTCCGATCGAGGAGAAGCTTCCACCGTCAGATCCGAGGAGACGCCATCTGGAGCGCCCACCATCTGCAGCCGTCCGATCCACACGTGGCGCGCATCCAACGACTCCATTTAATAAAGGGTAATTTACCCTTAGGCCCTTATCTTTGCTTTATTTCGTTTCAGTCCTGTAAGTCGTCGAGTCAGTTGTTTAATTTTTGGGTTATTTGCATCAAGGACCTTGCGCTTTATTTTAATTGCATTTATACCCCTGCCAGTAGAGACCCACGTGCTTTGGCACGTGTTTTGTTGGGTTATTTGCATAATGAATCCTGTAGTTCTGATTGTTATGTATTGAATGAAAAGTTTTGTTTATTTGCAAATATACCCCTGTGAGCACTTTATATGCGCATGTGCGTTTTATATTTGGGTAAATTGCATATAAGCCCCTGGACTTTTGATACGAGTTATCAATAAGTCCTTGGAACTTATTTTTATTACATTTAGGTCCTTGAGTGCCCCAGGCACGTGCTTGGCACGTGACTTCTTGGGTATTTTGCACCAGGACCCCAGAACTTTTGGGTATTTGCACTTAGGTCCCTGTGCACAGTGCCCCCTTGTTCTTTTTGAATAAAATATCAAACGACCTCCAAATCCAATGAAATTTTGACACATGGCTCCTGCCATGGTGTAGGAATTTCTATGATTTTTGGGGACATTTTTGATTTCATTTATTATTTTTAAAAATTCAAAAACACTCTTTTTTGCCACTGTTTGACTTTACAAATACCAAAAAAATATAAAAACTCCATTAAAAATTCTAAAAAAATTAGACATTGTTGTTTACTGGTTGTTTGATTTTCCAGCCATTTTTGGTGGTTTTTCATCACCTAAAAACCTTAAAAATTGAAAAACCCCTAAAAACCCATAAAAATCGTAATAAATAAATTAAAAATCCAAAAACAATAATTAGGGTGCCTAAATTTTCCTTGTTCTTCATAGTTTATAGGAAAATTACCTTCAGGGCTTTTTGAGAACCAAAATTATTTTATTTTTGGGTCTTAAGCCTTGCTGGACAGTACCCTATTTTTGTTGCATTGTTTGATTTTTAATAAATAATTCACCCATTAGAAAATTTCCAAAAATTCACCAAAAACAGTAAAAAACTTGAAAAACCTAAAAACCAATTTTCTGGAATTTTTGCTTCATTCTTGTGTGTTGTATAAATTGTGGAAGTTGCATTGTTTTCCCTTCCCTCTTATTTTCTTATCTTTTAAAAATCTAAAAAAATTTATAAAAACAAATAAAAACCAAAAAAAAGACTCTCTTGGATTTCTGACTACATCGTAGGCTTTTTAAGCCAATCTGTGCTCCTTGTGTTCGACCCTGGGAGCTATACCAGGTTAATCCTATAGCTAGATCGCTCTTCCTTGTGCTTGCTTGTTTTTATCTTATTTGAGTGATTGATTTTTCTTGACTGACGCATTCGAGTGACTGAGGTCGCAACGACCTAATTTTCATACCTTTACCTTAGTCGCATCGGTTTTCGCGTCGTCAGTATCTCGGAATCGGTAGAAGGGTGATCGAGGGGGAACAAGGCGGAATCGAACTCGGGTTCGGAGAGCGGGTTTGAGCTCCCACGAACCGACCTAGATGAGTGGGCTGGAGTGCTAAAAAGCGGTGCAGCCAGAGGCTGCCTAAGAGACCTCCTGCCCATCATCGTGATCTGGCGAGTCTGGCGGATGAGATCTGGAAACAGATATGATCACAAGAAAACCCCCGATTCACCTACGCAACGCGAGCTGAAGACCGTAAAGGCTCGGTCAATTATCTTGTCAATTTTATTAGGTGATCAGTCAGGATAGCAGAGCGATTAACGTGACCTGTTGGGTAATCCGATATTTTCTCAACCGACTGTCTCGTACAGAAAGAGCTGGTAATCAGTTGAGAAAGATATCGGATCTGGCTCTACCTAGTGTGCGGGTCACTCCCTCGCGCAAGCAAACCAGACAATGAGGGGGTTGCTCTCCCCAAGACAACTTTTTCGATGATCGTCTTTTAGGATCGATAAAGTTAGCAGTCCCAAATTTTACTGTTTTTCTTTTTAGGTATTTTTCAATAATTAAACAAATCGCCTAACGAATTTTTCGGTTCTCCTGTTTATTTTAATCCAAAACAGGGGGAGAAGACGAAAAAGCCGATGCGCGAAAAATCAATGATGCATGCAGAGTAAAAGATACGTACCTGACTCCATCAATCTACATGCAAAATGATCCGCGTAGAATTTTAAAAACTGAAAATAAACTACCTAAATGGTGCAGGAGGAAAACCGAGCCCTAAGCAGTAAATTTCTACTCGAAAGAACGACTAGTCGACCACCAGCCTCCAATCCAAAGAGTCCGGTCTAGACCCACCCCTCCTCTTCTCGACAAATCGAGTTCAGGAGTAGCACTTGACGGGATGGGCTCACGGCGTGTAGGCTCGGAGGTAGTGGATCGGCTATTTTATTAATCTTTTTATTATTGGTCCAATTACCGATCTATAGGTATAGGCAGATATATATATGGGTATTTGGATCCTATTTATTACGTCACAGTCAAGTAGAAAATCCTAAGGTTAGGGGCTCGAAAAACCGCGAGAAACCGAATAAGCAGTAAAGAAATCAAAAGCCGCGAAGAAAAACCGCGTAAAAGTGAGGGGTCCCCCTAGCACACCGTTACTCGGCGAAATAGACCCCGAAAGTCTCAAAAGTCTACTGAGTGTCCTGTTGTCCCTATATTATTACAACTATAGTTCAAATAATGCCAAAATAAAAACTAATCTAATCCGCGACTATTCCGCGGCTTCCCGCACTTAGTTGTCTCCTCGCTCTCTCCTGCGACTCCGTACAGAAGGGAGCTGCCTCCGATTGTCGCCGTTGCGTCGGCTCCTCGAAAGTTACCGCCTCGATCCTCGGGCCCTCGTAAGAAAACAGCAGAATGTGATCAGACCAGGTTATTGTAAATAAGTCAAAAAAATATATATACAAAAAATATATACAAAAATTCTAAACAAAAAGACGCGAAAAAGAAAAACCGCGGAAAAATACAACTACTAAGCTGTGCTCCCCGGCAACGGCGCCATTTTGATGAGCCGCCCGAACGACTAAGGTCTAGGAATAACTAAGGTCGTTGTGACCTCAGTCACTCGGGACTCAAAGCTCAACAAGAAAAAGATCAGACCACCAAACAAAGATCAAAACACGATAAAAATCAAGTAGCGGTCTCGCTATGATATTAACCTGGTATAGCACCCAGGGTCGAACTCGAGGAGCACGTGATGGCCTTGCGGCCTACGAAGTAGTCTAAGAATGGAGAAAAATATAAACAAACAAAATTTTGGTGGATTTTTAATATTTATATTTTTTGGAATTTTTAATTATAAAGAAATTAAGAAAAACAATACAACAAGCAACTTGCAATAATTATTTAGCTACTCTAAAAAGCTCTAAAAAATCAAGCAGAAATATTTTTAGATTTTTTGTATTTTTTACTATTTTTGATTATTTTTGGTATTTTTCTGATTTTTAGGGAATTTTATAAAAATGAAACAAGGCAGAAAACCAAAGAAACTGTCCAGTCAAAATTCTACAACCATTTAAAAATACTAAATGATTGTTTCAAGGCATGGAGTAATTTTCCTGTAAAGTATGAATAAAAATAAATAATCAGGAAAAAGAATTATTAATTTTTGGTTTTTCTATGAATTAATAGAATTTTTATTAGTTGTTCAGTGTTTTTTAATTTTTATATTTTTTGTAAGTCCAACAATGACCAAAATTGGTCAGAAAATCAAACACAACAAAACAAACAAATTCTGATTTTTTTGTAATTTTTAAAGATGTTTTAATATTTTTTGTGAATTTTATATCTGGACAGACAGAAAAAGAGGTGTTTTTGAATTTTCAAAAATAATAAAAGGGCTCCAAAAATTTCCCAAAAATTAGTGAAAATTCTACATAGTGGCAGGAGCCACGTATCAAATTTTCACTTAATTTGGATATAATTTGATATTTTATTTAAAACAACCAAGAGCCCACGGTGCATAGGGACCTGATCGTAATAAAAATATCTTTCAGGGGCCTAAAAGTAACAAAACTAGAAACCCATGGGGTCCAGGTGCAAAAAGACCAGGTTTGCACGCGCGAAGCACGTGACCTGGGCACTCAGGGACCTCAATGTAAATAAAATAGCTCCGAGGGCTTTGTAGCAACAGGTGCTAAAAGCCCAGGGCACTATTTGCAATTAACCCAAGAAATTCGACACATGTGGAAATAAAACACTCACAGGGGTATATGTGCAAATATCTAAAAAGATTTTTCAATCAATAACCATCATAAACACAGGATCATCCATGCAATTTCACCAAAAATACACGTGTCGATGCACGTGACTACAACATGCAGGGGTAGAAATGCAATTAACCAAGACTATCAGGTCTACTATGCAATTGTACCAAAATAAAATGAACTACTTAAAATATTTACAGGACTGAACAATAAAAACAAAAGGATAGGGAGCCTAAGTGAAATTACCCCTTATCCTAATCCGAGGGCTGCGATGGCGCCGCGTGGCGAATCTGACGGTCGAGGATGACGGCGCCTCAACGAAGAAGCCTCTGCTCGGATCTGACGGCGGAGATCTAGCCACGTGGATGATCAACGGCTGTTGTAAGACGTGGCTAACCCTCGCTGATCTGACGGTCCAGATCTATCCTCTAATGATCGGACGGTGGTGGATGCTCCTCAAATGAACGGTTGCGATCTAATCTGGAGCTAGAGGGATAGATGGACGGCTTTGGAGGATCCACAAAGAACAGGTGGCCGGCGAACTTCGCTGGCCCAGCATGCGCACGGTGGTCCTCCTCGGGGACTACTGATGATCGGAGAAGAAGCACGTGAGCCTCCCGCGTCTGAAGAGCCCTTCCAATGATGCCAAGGAGCTCCGATGAGCCCAGGCGACGACGGAGGAGCTCAAGCTCCTGTGCTGAAGATGGAGGACCTCAGATGGTCTTCCTCAGACCTTCAAAATGGCACAAAAGCACTCCTGCGTCGAGGGTAAAGTGCCTCGACCCGGTTAGAGGCGATGGGGATGGTCGGTGCGTCAGAATGGACGAGCTCCGGCGAAGCGACGGCGAGGGAGCTTGAATCCCAGTTCCTGTGCGAACTGGGTTGGATGAAGGGGTGGAGAACGTGGGTGGGAGAAGGGCGAAGGTGAGGGTGTCGTCCGATGATCGAAATGGTGAGGGAAGTGTTTGGAATCAACGGTCGATGGTGAAGGGACGATTTGGGGGTAAATGGAAATTAGCTAAAGATAGAAGGAACTACGGCTACCTGATGGTCGATGTCGACTGGGGACGAGCTGACGGAGCTCTGGGTCCTAGCCGCGAGGTCCATCGATGCACGAGGCTTGAGCACCACGTCTGGGCGACGCACGACGGCGCTAGGTCGCAGGATCGATGGTCTGATCCTCCCTCCTCGCTGCAACACAGCCAATCGCGAGCTGTCACTCAGGCGAGAGTAATGGAGGTCCTGGGGTGGAGAAATGGGGAGCCAAGGATGAGTGAAAGTGCGGGCGGAGCTCAGGCTATATAGTCCTAGGGGTCCGGCTAAAAGGTGATCGGGCGAGACACTCGGAGCACGGACCCCGATAACCCACCCCGGGCGAAGGTGTCGGATCTGCAAGGAAGAGATGGAGCCCGGGGTTTGTGAATTTGGGTGTCGGATCGAGTGGCGAAAATGTCGAGAAATCGGGTCAAAGATCGGATCCAGAACTCTGTGGTCCAGGGGGGAGTTGACCGGGGGTCAACATCCCCCGTGGACCAATCAGAGCCCACCAATTATTCCAATTTTATAAATTAAATTATAAATAAAAAAATGGTCGAATTTCACAAAACTCAAAACATAAAACATGTTTCTTTTATTTTAAACTATTTTTTTGTGATTTTTATTTATTTTTTTGAAATAAAAATTAGGTATGTACACTATAGTATAATATATAGGTATATACACTATATGTATTTTTTATTTTTGATATTTAATTATTTATTTTTGTACATTTTTATTCCAATTTTATATTTTTTTATTTATAGGATGAAATTTGAAATATTTTGGTATTTTTATTTTATTTTTATTATTTATTTACAAGGGTAAAATAAATAGATATATACAAGTATGTACATGGAATATACACAATATTTATTTTGATTTTTATTTTTGTTATTTTTATTTTATTTTTGTTTTTATGGTTTTTATTTTATTTATTTATATTATGAAGATAGAATATGTACAATTTTTATGGGATTTTCATTGATTTATTTATAGGGATAAATAAATAGATACATGATTCTATGTACATAGTGAATATACACAAGGAAGGTTATTTTTATTTTCTTTTTAATTTTTCTTATTGTTATTTTAATTTTGTATTTACAAATATACACATAGAAACCCATTTTTATTTAGAGGAAAATATTTTATTTATTTATACACATGTATATTTACACAAGTGTGAGCTTCCTTATCTCTCTTTACTTTGGTTTTTATGCGGTCAGGCCATGCTAGGCCCTCCCTTGGGATTAGGTCGCTCAATATTTATTCTAAATATCTCCCTCTTTTTCTTTTATCTCTTTATTCTTTTATTTATGCACAAAAACATGCTAATTATTTATTTTTACACAATGCATGCTTTTTGATAACTATTTGTATTTACATGAATATACATGTGTTTGGCAAAGGTTTTGTAGCTAAAATAAAAGAATAAAGAGTGATGAATGGATATTCATCACTGGATATTAAAATAAAAGTAATTTGACACTGAAACATCTTCTTGTACAATAAGGATTCACATTACCAAAGTGCGGAAATGTCTTCTTGTATGTTAATATCGATTGTATGTGTAAGGATTGTAACGAAAAATTTATACATGTAATATCGAAATGTATGTATAGTTGGTAAAATATTGTATATAGTTTTAAAATATTGCGAAGAAGTGTAAAACTGTATATTATTGCATAGAGTTGTAAAATGTGTAGCTAGGATAGTAAAATAAATGTAATAAGACACTAAAAGGTCTTCTTGTACGTTAAGGATTCATATTTCCAAAGCGCTAAAAGATCTTCTTGTATGTTAATATAGGTTGTATGTGTAAGGATTGTTTTTAACGAAAATTTTATATATGTAATTTCGAAATGTATATATAGTTTGTAAATATTGAATATAGTTTTAAAATATTGCGAAGATGTGTAAATTGTTGCATAGAGTTGTAAAACGTATATCTAGGATAGTAAAATAATTGTAATATGACATTGAATGGTCTTCTTGTATGTTACGCATTCACATTACCCAAGCGATGAAAGGTCTTCTTGTATGTTAATATATGTTGTATGTTTAAGGATTGTTGTTATCGTAAAATTCATATATGTTAATGAAATGTATGTATAATCAAAACAAAGCACTAATAAACCATTGAGAGGGCTTCTTGTACGTTACATATTCACCTTACCCAAGCATTAATGACATAGTTAAAAAAGCATAACACAAAGATTCAGAAAAAGGGAAGGAACTTATAACACTGAAAATTCTTATTCTATGTTACTCATTCACATTACACAAGCGGCTGAAAGGTCTTCTTGTATGTTACGCGTTCACATTATCAAAGTGATGAACTTCACCAAGGAAAATTACATTGTATTTGTGATTTATAATATATGAATAAAGTATAACTAGCAACAAAAAATACATAAAATATTAAATATAAGGCCTGAAAAATAACTAAAGGAGGAAACTCCAAGGAAGCTGCAAACCTAATCGTAAGATGCAAACCTGCATAAAAAATTAGATATTAATAAGAATATAATAAGCGACAGACTTCAGTTTTTATAGCTGAATTATATATAAAACGTTCAATATTACATGAAAAGAAAAAATAAAATAAAATATAAATATAAATATAAAAGAGAATGAGCAATATATCTTACTCTCTGAAAGCAAAAGAATTTTGATTAGACGAATTTAAAAGTATTTTAGAACTTTATGTTGATGTCGGACCGTCATTGGCTGCATAAGTGAGAAAAAAGATTAATAAAATGCTACAAAATATTGATCAATAAAGAAGGTTAAAAATATATGAGGTAACGTAGAATTGTTATTAGGACAATTTCTGGAGTCGTGCCCAACATTGAATTCGAGGCAAGATTTTCATTGTCTTCCTCTATTTCTTCTCAACTCAGATTCAGATCTAATATGATTGCCAACACCCTTGGGGCTTCCACCACGACCACTTCCTTTTATTCTCGCAACATTTGGTTCTTTAACACATGGTTCAATAATGAGATCTGGATCATTTGAAGTATTCCTACTTGTAGAGCTGGAAGAATATTTGTTACTTATCAAAAGATTAATATTGCAGTATAAATCACTTAATTATTCTTTAGCAAACAAGAATATGTCCTCATCCTGATCCACTGAAGCTGAAATAATATGCGAACAAATCTGATTCAGCTGTGACGACCTTTCTTTATGTGCAACTTGAACATAAATAGGATAATTTCTTGATTTTTTGATGCTCCTTGTCCATCTTTTTAATATATTTTCATGACTAGAAGCTCCACATTCTGTATTTTCAATACTGCAAGTATGTGCCTACACGGATATCTAAAGAATTGCATATTCTTGCATTCATAAGAAAAAGATCCTCTTGGCATAGAAGAAGAAACACATAATTCTTCTTCAGGTTTCCCAATATATGATACAAAAAATTGTCTGTAATTTAAAGAGTTCGACTGAATTCGAACATTCAAATCTTTTACTTCGCTCAGTTCAAACCGAAATTTGTAAAATATGAACTTAGTGTAAACATAAACCATTTGTTCCTCCTTCCATTTGAAATTTATTTTTGGAGTGTATACTTCACCAATGTTATCCATGTCATTCTCTCATTCTCTACGTCGTTGAATTGCGCTTTGAAATCTACAAACAAATGCCAACAATGAGTTCTGTTTAGTGATGTGGTGTTGTAAGAAAGCATTCATACTTTCACTCCTCTAGATACTATGTTGTCCAGCCCAAAAAAATCCTTAAGATATAAACTAATCCATTCATATCCAATGCTATATTTCTTATTCAACTAAATGTTTGATGATAAATCATATTGATCAATAACCTTGCACTGGTTTTGCTCAAATTCCCTTATAGTTATATTTTTCCATACAACTATGGATAATGCTGAAAGGACTTCATTTATGTCTTTAATCTTTCCAAACTTACTTTTAAGTTAGCCATAATATGCCAAGTGTATAATTTATGAACAGTTTGAGGAAAACAATTCCTAACAGCTGCACAAATTGCCAGATCTTCGTTGATGATTAAAGAAATGGGATGGTTCCTCATTACTTTCAGAAATCTCTCAAATAAACATGAGAATGACTCAGTTGTCTCTCTGCTCATGAAAGAATTTCCAAAAAAAAATTGTATAGCCATGATGATTAACCCCACAGAAAGATCCAAATACTAGATTGTATTCGTTGGTCCTATATGTTGTGTTGAATGATATTGTATCACCGAATAATGTGTAATCTTCAATAGAGGCACTCTCAATCCATATACACTGTGTAAGTATGTTATCATCATCAGTTGTGTAAGCATAGTAAAAATCCGGAGTAGTGGCCTTACAACTTGTAAAATGCTCAATTAGTAGGTGAACATCCATCCCAATACGCTGTTTTTTACTTTTCTATTTAGGTTGTAAATATCTCTGACTATACTACCAACTTGATCGTTGGACATGTTTATAAACGTTGACTATTCGGATACATATATATTCACATCATTCATCGACTTCACTAGCATTTTTGTAGCCTTTGAAAAACGTCTATTTGATCTGAGGCATCGACGTTTTGATGGAGAAACGAGATTATGATTGTGTCCTACGTCAAAATGAGAAACAATCCAGTCCTTGAGATCAGATCTAAAGGAAATTGACATGAAAGCTTTGCATCCAGTTCATGATAATCCAACGTGGCGCTCGTCCTTGTAAAATATGCAATCATCGCCATCATCACTTCTTGCATTAACATTGATCAATGTTTTGTTTCTAACTTTAGAAAACTCCTCTTTCCAGCAAACAAAGGATTTGAAGATAATTATCTTTTCCTTACAAAGCTTATCTTTACCAACCCTAGAGCTTGCTTTCCTAACATTGAATCATATTTCTGTTGCATATGTCTCGTAAAATTTATACGCTTGAATAGATCCAAAAGTTTGGCCTATACGAGGTGTATGAACATTGAAAGTTTCATTGATTGTGTAATCAGAACCTACTATTAATTTTAAAAATTGAGCTGTATTAGAAACTAGTTAATATAAACAAAAAACCTCAAATTATATAAAATGATGATTTTTTCTTATACAACCTAACGAGATAGGAAAAAACTTTAAACTATATGTTTAAATATATATCGTAAATAATAAAAATGAAATGTAATATATTGATGTTTATTGTAAAATTTGATTCTAGATGTAAATAAAATATATTGATATTTATTGTAAATAAAATATGGTTCTAGACTATAAATAAAATATGGTTCTAGATTGTAAATAAAATATATTGATGTTTATTGTAAAATGTGGTTCTAGATTGTAAATTATGGTTCTTGATTGTAATATAAGTTCTGATAAAGTAAAATATAGAGTCATTCGAAAAAATGTCAAGAATATATGTAAAATTATACAGTATACGAAATATGTATAAGTGATATAGGAAATCAGTTTAAAGTATATATGAACTATGATGATTTGCAAATCTGCGGATTTGAGAAAATATGATGTATGTTTATTGTAAAATATGATTTAATATTGTAAATAATGACCGAGAACTGTAATATAAATTATCTCAATGTAAAATATATGATAAGGAAGACTTTAAGATATACCGTAATTTAAAGTAAAATGTTATCTGAGAAAGTAAAATAAAAAGATCATTCGTAAAAATGTTAGGAATATATGTAAAACTGTACAGTATACGAGATATGTATAAGAGATATGGAAATCGAGTTCAAGTATATATGAACTATGATGCTTTGAAATTCTGTGGCATTGAGAAAACCTGATTGATGCGAATTAGTATCAATTGTCTCCAGAAGTCCATTAACCTCATCATCTTCGACAGACACCTGAATAAATTTATATATTAGTACTGCAAATTACATGTGAAAAATAGAATTCAATTACCTGACATATTTCTCTATTAAAAGAACAAGTTGCTTTTTTATCGACATTCATTGAAGATCATGTTGGATGCTAAAAAATCGTGGAATAAGAACTAGAGATAGGTAGAAAATTTTTCGAAACCCGAAATGTCAAACATGGAAAGATGTAATTTAGGAAATATGGAAAAATAATGAGAAAATAATTAAAGCGCTAACACCGTGGGATCTGATTCATTAAATTAAATATAATCAACGATATGATATAGTAAGTTTCTAAAAATAGAATTTAAACTATTAGTCTATTAGTGGTCTTGACTATCAGATTGGTGGTTTTGAAGGGAACCGTAGATTACAATCGGATCGATGAAGAGGCTTGTCGCACGATGATTGAAAAGAGGTGCCACTTCAATTCAAGTTTTTCCTATATATATATATGAAAAAATATTTTTTCAGGAATAAATCCAATTCCGCTTCTTTCTTCCTTTTGTATTGTTTTTTTTTCAACCATTTTTATTTTTAATGTTTGATGATCCTATGTAAGATTCACATGACTTGATTGTTGTTTTTTTCTTGATTCATATATATAGGGTAAAATGGGGCTGCCCCCATGGGGGGAGCTAACTTAGCTCCTCCCACCCCATTTCATCTTTTTATTTTTTTTAAATTTCTTCCGTGAATTTTCGTTAATATATCCCTATATTATGTCATTAAAACTTTGTGCGAAACAGAGACTCCTACGGCCTCCATCCAGATAGGGTCGTTTTTACCAATTCTGTTACCATTAAAAAATGACTGTCTGGATGGAGGTTGTAGGAGTCTCTGTTTAGCATGAAATTTTAATGACATAATATAGAGATATATTGATGAAAATCCACAGAAAAATTTTCAAAAAAAAAATCGGCAAAATATGGCGGGGGGAGCCAAGTTAGCTCCCCCCAGAGGGCAGCCCCATTTAACCCATATATATATATATATATATATATATATATGGGAAAATGTGTATGCCCCCTAGGGGGAGCTAACTTAGCTCCCCCCGCCCCTTTTTGACATATTTTTTTATTTTTTTTGAAATCTAAAACCGTGTAAATTCATTATTAAATCCCTATATTATGCTATTAAAATTTCGTACGAAACAGAGACTCCTACGACCTTCATCCAAACGGGGTCGTTTTAAAAAATCCTGTTACCGTTAAAAAATGACTGTCTAGATGGAGGCCGTAGAAGTCTATGTTTCGCACGAAATTTTAATAGCATAATATAGGGATATAGTGATGAATATTCATGGAAGAAATTTTCAAAAAACAAATAAAAAAATGGCGAAAATAGGGCGGGGGGAGCCAAGTTAGCTCCCCCTAGGGGGCAGCCCCATTTATCCCTATATATATATATATATATAGAGAGAGAGAGAGAGAGAGAGAGGATAGGGAGTATGCACCCAGGTGCATGTAATTCTACATGCACCTGGGCCTATAACTCTCACATTTTTTGCTTTTCTGAAAAATACCGCCATGTATATTCATCTATATATCTCTCATATATGTCATTCCAATTTCGTCAGAAACATAGACCCCTACGGTCCTCCATCTAGAACACATTATTTTAACGGTCTTAGAATTGCTATAATCGACCTACCTGTTCTGGATGAGGATGTAGGGGTCTCCATTTCTGACGAAATTGGAATGACATATAGAAGAGATATATGGATGAATATACATCGCTGCATTTTTCGGAAAAGTAAAAAAATGTGGGAGTTATAGGCCCCGATGCATGTAGAATTACATGCACCTGGATGCATACTCCATATATATATATATATATATGTGTGTGTGTGTGTGTGTGTGTGTGTGTGTGTGTGTGTGTGAGGAAAGGGAAGCTACATCATGGTGTAGCTAACCTTAGCTACATCAAAGGCATATTCGTCTCGTTTTTTTCCCGAAAATATTACGGTGGATTTTCATAACTATATCCCTCTAATATATCATTCAAATTTCGTCAGAAACAGATAATCCTACGGCCTCCACCAAGAACAGGTAAATATAGCAAATCTATGACCATTAAAAAATGATTGTCTGGATGGAGGCCGTAAGAGTCTTTGTTTCTGACGAAATTTGAATGACATATTAGAGGGGATATAGTTGTGAAAATCAACCATGGTATTTTTGAAAAAAAAAGATGAAAATGCCCCTGATATAGCTAAGGTTAGCTACATCATGATGTAGCTTCCCTTTCCTCTCTCTCTCTCTCTCTCTCTATATATATATATATATATATATGGAAAAAATGGGGCTGCCCCTTGCGGGCAGCCAATGTTGGCTGCCCCGCCCTTATTTTTTCCACATTTTTTTTATTTTTTGAAAAATAAAACCATGTATATTCATCCCTATATCCCTCCTATATGTCATTCAAATTTCGTCAGAAACAGAGACTCGTACGGCCTCCATCGAGATGGCGTCGATTTAAAAAATCTTGTTACCGTTAAAAAATGAATGTCTGGATGGAGGCCGTACGAGTCTCTGTTTCTGACGAAATTTGAATGACATGTAGGAGGGATATAGGGATGAATATACATGGTGAAATTTTTCAAAAAAATAAAAAAAATGCGGAAAAAACAAGGGTGGGGCAGCCAACATGGCTGCCCGCAAGGGGCAGCCACATCAAACCCTATATATATATGTGTATATATATATATATATATATATGGATCATATGTGGTTGCCCCCTAGGGGCAGCCAACATGGCTCCCCCCGCCTTATTTAGACAAAATTTTTTATTTTTTTGAAAAATAACACCATTTACATTCATCCCTATATCCCTCCTATATACCATTCGAATTTTGTCAGAAACAGAGACTCCTACGGCCTCCATCCGGACAGTAATTTTTTAACGGTAACAGGATTTTTTTAAATCGATACCATCGAGATGGAGGCCGTAGGAGTCTCTGTTTCTGACGAAATTCGAATGGCATGTAGGAGGGATATATGGATGAATATACATGGTTTTATTTTCAAAAAAAAATAAAAAAAACGCCGAAAAATGGGGCGGGGGCAGCCATGTTGGCTGTCCCCAGGGGGCAGCCCCATTTTTTCCTATATATATATATATATATATATATATATATATATATATATATATGAGGAAAATGGGGCTGCCCCTAGGGGGAGCTAACTTAGCTCCCCCACCCTATTTTCTTCATTTTTTTATTTTTTTTTTTTTGAAAATTTTTTCCGTGAATATTCATCACTATATCCCTATATTATGTCATAAAAATTTTGTGTGAAACAGAGACTCCTACGGCCTCCATCCAGACAGTCATTTTTTTAACGGTAACAGGATTTTTTAAATCGACCCCATTTGGATGGAGGTCGTAGGAGTCTCTGTTTCACATAAAATTTGAATGACATAATATATAGATTTAATAATGAATTTACACGGTTTTAGATTTCAAAAAAAAACTTGTGAAAAAATGGCGGGGGGAGCTAAGTTAGCTCCCCCTAGGGGGCATACACATTTTACCCTATATATATATATATATGGGTTAATTGGGGTTGCCCCTTTGGAGTATCCAATTTTGCTACTCCCATCCCTATTTTTCCCTTATTTTTTTTATTTCTTTGGAAAATAAAAATTTGTAAATTCATCATTATATCCCTCTAACATTCTATTAAAATTTTGTCAAAAACAGAGACTCCTACATCCTCCATCCAAACAGGATCGATTTAAAAAATCATGCGACCGTTAAAAAAATGACCTTTGGATGGAGGGTCTAGGAGTCTCTGTTTCTGACGAAGTTTTAATACAATGTTATATATATAGGGTAAAATGGGGCTGCCCCCTGGGAGTAGCCAACTTGGCTACTCCCACCCCTATTTTCCCTAATTTTTTTATTCCTTTGGAAAAATAAAAATTTATATATTCATCACTATATCCCTCTAACATTGTATTAAAATTTCGTCAGAAACAGAGACTCATACGACCTCCATCCAAACAAGGTCGATTTAAAAAATCCTGTGACCGTTAAAAAAATGACGTCTGGATGGAGGGCCTAGGAGTCTCTGTTTCTGAAGAAATTTTAATAGAATGTTAGAGGGATATAGTGATGAATATACAAATTTTTATTTTTCCAAAGAAATTAAAAATAAGGGAAAATAGAGGTGGGAGTAGCCAAGTTGGCTACTCTCAGGGGGCAGCCTCATTTTACCCTATATATATAGGGTAAAATTTTCCAAAGAAATAAAAAATGAGGGGAAAATAGGGGTGGGAGTAGCCAAGTGAGCTACTCCCAGGGGGCAGCCCCATTTAACACACACACACATATGTGGGAAAAGGAAGTATGCACCAAGGTGCATGTAATTTTACATGCACCGGGGTTTATATCTTTCTCATTTTTTTACTTTTTGGAAAAATATCACCATGTATAATCATCTCTATATCTCTCCTATACGTCATTCCAATTTCATCAGAAATAGAGACTATTATGCCTTCCATCTATTACAGGTAATTTTAATGGTGTTAGAATTGTTGTAATCGACATGTTCTAGATGGATGGCGTATGAGTCTCTGTTTCTGACGAAATTCGAATAGTATAATGGAGAGATATATAGATGAATATAATGGTGATATTTTCCTAAAAAGTAGAAAAACGTGGAAGATATAGACACTGGTGCATGTAAAATTACATGCACCCAGGTCCATGCTCCCATCAACCCCCTATATATATATATATATATATATATATATATATATATATATATATATATATATATATATATATATAGGGGGTTGATGGGGCTGCCCCCTGAGGGCAGCCAACATGGCTTCCCCGCCCTATTTTTGGGCAATTTTTTTTATTTTTTTGAAAAATATCGTCATGTAATTTCATCCTTATATCCCTCCTATATGCCATTCGAATTTCGTCTGAAACAGAGATTCCTACGGCGTCCATCTAGACAGGGTTGATTTAAAAAATCCTGCGACCGTTAAAAAAATGACGCCTGGATGGAGGTCGTAGGAGTCTCTGTTTCTGACAAAATTCGAGTGACATATAGGAGGGATATAAGGATTAATATATATGGTGATTTTTCCAAAAAAATAAAAAATTTTTGCGAAAAATGGGGTGGGGGCAGCCATGTTGGCTTCCCCTAAGGGGCAGCCCCATTTTTCCATATATATATATATATATATATAGGGTAAAATGTGTATGCCCCCTAGGGGAGCTAACTTAGCTCCACCCACCCGTTTTTGACATAATTTTTTTATTTTTTTTGAAATCTAAAACCGTGTAAATTCATTATTAAATCTCTATATTATGTCATTCAAATTTCATGCGAAATAGAGACTCCTACGACCTCCATCCAAACGGGGTCGATTTAAAAAATTCTGTTACCGTTAAAAAAATGACCGTCTGGATGGAGGCTGTAGAAGTCTCTGTTTCACACGAAATTTTAATGACACGATATAGGCATATGGTGATGAATATTCATGGAAGAAATTTTCAAAAAAAAATTAAAAACATGGAGAAAATGGGGCGGGGGCAGCTAAGTTAGCTACCCCCTGGGGGCAGCCCCATTTTACCCATATATATATATATATATATATATATATATATATATATATATATATATATATATATATATATGAGATTAATGGGGCTGCCCCTTGCGGGCAGCCAAGATGGCTGCCCCCGCGCCGTTTCGGCGCGTTTTTTATTTTTTTTTTGAAAATATCGCCATGTATATTCATCCCTATATCCCTCCTATATGTCATTCGAATTTCGTCAGAAACAGAGGCTCCTACGGCCTCCATCGAGACAGCCATTTTTTAACGGTAACAGGATTTTTTAAATCGACATCATCTCGATGGAGGCCGTAGGAGTCTCTGTTTCTGACAAAATTTGAATGGCATATAGGAGGGATATAAGGATGAATTTACACGGCGAGATTTTTCAAAAAAAATAAAAAACACGCCGAAATGGCGCGGGGGCAGCCATTCTTGGCTGCCCGCAAGGGACAGCCCCATTATTCTCTCTCTCTCTCTCTCTCTCTCTCTCTCTCTCTCTCTCTATATATATATATAATATATATATATATATATAGGGTTGTAGTTCCTCTTCTCATTTGGTTTATTTCATAGGAGTGTGTTCAACTGTCGTTATCAAGAAGTAGGAGGATCTCACAAAATATGGGAGATGAATTGCATGGCCTACACAAGTGGTTCAATAATTCTCCCATCTAACACAGGATTTCATTATATGACAAACATAAGTGGTGCATTGTCATTTTTCTTTTATTAATGTAATTAAAACAAAATTTTCATATATTTCTTATATTTAACATCGATGAGGATAGGGGATAACAATTCTACACGGGCATTTGGATGGCATTCTCCTGCAACACGGGTGAGCACATATATGCTTGTGTGAAAAGTTTTATATTGATATTTTTTTCTTGCTTGAGAAAAAGTGAAGATCATATTTGTGTAAAAAATTTTATATTACAAGTTGAAATTAATTTAAATATCATAGATAAATGACATTGTACAAGTTGAAATTCTCATTACAGACGCATCCACCACATCTATAAAAAATGTTACAATAATGGCACCACAAAATTTTCAATAAGCGACTCTTTTGTGTAGACACATTTGTTTCAACATCTTCATGTCTCTTGCTTGAAGCCTTTTTTTGAATTTCAACACCAAATTGTAGTTCATCCAACTTCTTTAGCAATCATCGGATAACTTCTTTGCCTCTTGCACATATCGGCGGATCATGGCATTTAAAAAAGTTGCATCCACCATCACAAAAGTGTCAATAACCATAAAATCTACGACCAAGTTTTTCGATGGTCTATGATGTTCTCAAATATGCTTCTTGACCGCATTCACAATATTCAATAGTGTTTTAACTTGCTGTGTCTGATTTCATTGGCCTTCGTTCGTAACATATGGATGACAATGACATTAGTACCTAAAGCATTACAATAATGAAAATGTTAGGACGTACAACTTACAACAGTAGTATATTTTAAATGAAATTGTCAATTCATTCTAAGGCCACTATGCTTTTCAGTACATAAACCTCTCTAATCTGATAAACAAAATCGTCTAAAATAGGATGTCAAACCAACATCTTCCATACTAAAGATTCTACTTGACATCACACGTAATATTAATTACAATGATCAAAACTCACCCATGAAATCCACAAGATGCAGAAGCCAATGTTCATCTATCTGTTGCATCTTATTCGTCACAATCTTTGAAATCGGCTGAAAATGTAACCCGTAGCTTGAAACAAAAGCAGCAACAGGGTGGACGTTCAATACCTCAGTGAACTCGTCCTGTGCGGAGGCTGTGGGCGAGAGAGGTTGGCGGCTGGGAAATGCGAGGGCTGCAAGGGAAGGGTGGTGGGGGGAGAGGTGGCGGGAGCTCTACAAGATTTGGGAGGCGGATGGAGGAGGATCGTGTTTGCACGGAGGCTGTGGGCGGGAGTGGTGGGTCGCGGGCAGGGGTGTGAGTGCTGCAGGTGGGTGGAGGAGTACCGCCGCGAGGGGAGAGGCGGCGAGGGTTGCGAGATGTGGGATGGGGAAGGGGGGGAGGGGCGTGTTAAATGGTGAGGTTCTAGGGCGGGGGTGCGAGGGCTGCGGGAGGGGATGGGGGGAGGAGGGGTGTGTTCGGGGGAGAGGAACCGGGGCATGTGCATGCGAGTGGCGTGCGAACTGGGTTGATCATCTACCTACCATTCGTCTGAACACAATCCGACGGTTGGGAGGCCGGGTGCAGCCAATTGGCTGCACCATCCGGCTCAGCTTCCCTTTCCCCATATATATATATATATATATATATATATATATATATATATATATATAGAGAGAGAGAGAGAGAGAGAGGGCCCTTCCAATGAGGTGCACCTTTCCTTGGTGCTTGGAAAGCCACTCATAATGACCATAAGATGGGGATCTAATGGATGAGATTAAAACCACCAAGGAAAAGGTAGGAGTGGTATTTGAACTAACTAATTAGCTAAGATTAAGGAGGACAACGAGCGTTTAACATAAAATTAAATATTTTGAAATATTTTGAAATCTAAACAGTTCTACAATTAATTCGAATTTCTAATATAAAACATACCTAAAATAAATTATAACCTTACCAAAAACGTACGACCTGTATACATAATCGCATCTGTTATTATCGTTCTGTGTACATTAAATTTCTAAGATTTACAAATTAATAACACACAATACAAAACACTGCAAAATAATACAACAAAAATCCAGGACTTTTGTGAATTGTTGCCAGTTATAACGAAATTGTAAACAAATATATGATATAAAACACTTCCAATTACAATATAACAATCCACAACACATTTTCTGCATTTACAATTTCAACTCTTACTACCATAACCAATTGAAAAATTCCTAAAACATAGCTTCACAATATAAGTAAAACTTACCTTAAACCTACGACTTGTAATCTGATAAGCTCAATTTGTTACTTTAAATTACTAATAATTACAATAATATGTACTACAATACAAAACAATGCAAAGGAATACAAAATAAATATTCACATATATGCAATACTTGTCATTTAATTTACATTTTTTATCAAACTAATGCGATATGTCTCCGGAAAATACTATATGAGAACGCATAACACAATATGTGCATACAAGAGCTCTACCGTTGTAAACAAGTTTGAAAGAGAAATATTTCTATAAAAAAAACTTAACAGTATTAATCGAACTTGAGTAAAATTTTGAATTCACAAGTGATAATAGCGTTGCTTTTGCTTTAATTTACATAGATTTATAAATTATAATAATACAATACATTAGAGTTCATTAAAACTATTACAAAACGAACCAGTAAATTATATCCCGTACATTACTATTTGTAACTTTGAAATACAAAGTTGCTCGACCAAATACATTTTATAACATAAAAAATACAATATCAAAATAAATTTTAAAGTTATTAATCTTAAAATAATTAAAGGATGAAATTTACTATATAATAAATCATGAACTTGTTAAATAAATGAATTACTTAAATATTAATTATTTTTTATAAAAAATACATTATCTAATAGAAAATAAAACGATCCCTTAACATGGGTTTGATTTAATAGATAACATCTTCTGATATATAAGAAATTTTGAAAAACATTTTATTAGCATGATATAAGACAAATTGATCTTACGAAAATTAACTAATAAATCTATTTTTGAATGAACCAATGAATACTATGTACTAACAACGATGCAAAAAAAATTCTTCTAAATTTTTATAAAGAATAGCATTGAAAAATTGGAAGAAGGATGAAAGAATTCATACCTGGAAACGTGAAGAAGCTAAAGACATTGTGGAATGAACATTGACGGCAAAAATTTTGAAATTTGAGAGTATATGACTATTTGAGAATAATAAGTTTCTATTTTTAGCTAATACAATCATCTATTAAATATTGATTATACAGCTACATAATTAATTTGACTTAAATAACTTAAAGTAATATATAGGAAGACTTTATCACCGTGATTTCCGCCTTCAGTTACAAGGTGACAGTAACAGAGTTGGCTCCCTCACCGAACGACTTTGGCGACTCAAGAACCCTAGGGGTTTTGACACCTTCGATCCACACCGGCAAAGGCACGAAGAGGACGAAACTAAGAAGAAGACAACCAGGTCAGAAATATCTCTAAAATGCTATTTTGATTATACTTTAACCATCTGATTATCTTTAAATTGCATAGGATGGATTTTTAAATCATCATATTATTCATATCTCGTTACAATGATCTTTGCAAAGTTACGACAGGAAAAAAACATGTAAACAATAACACTTAGTTGAACTGCTGCGCTAACGCAAAAGAAAAAATGATACCAACAACATTCATGTCTGCTGTGTAATATTAAAATTACAGTTGCATATTTTATACGTTTATTCATGGTGTTTTAACATATATGAAATTATAATGTAAATATTGTAGAGATGAGCTGCAGTGAATCTGATTTTGATGAAATAAGGGGACCAAGAAAAATGAAAGAAAAATTATGCGGAAATTCTTCTGATGAGGACAATGTGCCCGGATGAAGGTAATAAGACAAGGGTCGTTGCGACCCGGATCTCAGAGGATAGGTATATCAAGAAAAAAATGAACCACTCACAAAATACAAAATCAATCAAGCACAAAAGCGGTCCTGCTATGATATTAACCTGGTATAGCACCCAGGGTCGAACACAAGGAGCACGGGTTGGCCGAAGGCCTACGAAGTAGTCAAGAATCAGAGAAAAAGGGAAAACATTTTTAGTGGTTTTTAATTGTTTTTAAATTTTTTTTGGAATTTTTAAGATATGAAGAAAATGAGAAAGACTAAAAACAATCACACTTTATCAATTTATTTAAAGCATCAAAAAGCAAGCAAAAATTCAGACAAAAATATTTTTGTGTGTTTTATATTTTTCTATGTTTTTGGTGAATTTTTGGGATTTTTCTGATATTTATTTTAATTTCTAAAAATCAAACAGTGCTAAAAAGACAAGGTACTGTCCAGCCAGGTCCAAAATCCAAAGATAAAATATCTAAGGATCTCAAGAGGGCCTGGAGGTAATTTTCCTGTATACTAGAGAAAACAAGGAAAATTCGAGCACCAAAATTATTGTTTTTGGGTTTTTAGATTATTTAATATGATTTTTATGAGTTTTTAGGTGTTTTTGAATTTTTAGGGTTTTTAAGCAATGAAAAATAGCCAAAATTGGCTAGAAAATCACGAAACACAACAGAAACAACACCTAATTTTTATGGAATTTTTGGGGGTGTTTTTATATTTTTTTGTAATTTTTAAATCTAGACAGTAGCTAAAATGATGGTTTTTGAATTTTTAAAAATAACAAATAAACTCAAAAATGTCCTCCAAAATTCTCAAAAATCCTACAGCATGGCAGGAGCCATGTATCAAATTTTCATCGAATTTGGAGGTGATTTGATATTTTATTCAAAATCAAAAAGAGGGCACAGTGCACAGGGACTTAAGTGCAAATACCCGTAAATCTGGGGGTCCAGGTGCAATTTGCCCAGCAAATCACGCACGTAGCGCGTGCCTGGGGCACTCAGGGACCTTCTGGTAATAAAAACCAAGTCCTAGGACCTTTTGGTAACTCGTACCAAAAAGTCCAGGGACGGTTATGCAATTAACCCACTAAAAGGCGCACATGTGCAAATAAAATGTTCACAGGGGCATAAAAGAAATTACCAAAAAGTTTCTAATCATTCATGAACCAACCAGAACTACAGGATAATAGTTGCAAATAACCCAGACAAAGCACGTGGCGAAGCACGTGGATCACACATACAGGGGCATAAATGCAAATAAAAACAAGCACGAGGTCAATGTGCAATTTACCCTACGTAGATAAAATGCATAAAATATTTACAGGACTGAAATGTAAAGCACGAACTACGAGGGAGCTACGGTAATTTACCCTTTTATTAATGTCGAGGGACGGATGCGCGACGCGTGGCAGATCGAACGACTGAGTTGACGCGCCGCACACCAAAGGGGACCCTCGAATCGATCTGATGGTTGTAATGCTCCCACGTGGCAGATCCAACGGCTCTGGTGCGTTGTGGGGCTGCGAAGGACTCCTGGCTCGGATCGGATGGGCGAGGTGCAGCCACGTGCTCGATCGGATGGCTGAGAGGCGTTGTGGCTTAACCTCGCGGCTCAACGGTGAAGATCGATTCTCGTAAGATCTGGCGGTGGATGCTGCTCCGAGGATGGACGGACACGATCTAATCTGGAGCACCAAGGTCGATCTGACGGCGGACGAGGATGCTGCAAGAACTGGTCGCCGGCGACTTTCGCCGGCCCTCCGTGCGCACGATGGTCTTCGTCTGCTGCTTCTGAGGGGCTGGGGAGCTTCGCCGTGAAGTCCCGCACCAGATGCTCTGCTCCGATGGAGGCGAAGAGCTCCAGAGAGCTCCGGCGACGTGGATGACCTGGAGCGGCTGTGCTCTGAAGTTCCGACCTCCAGATGAGGTCGATAGGCCTGGACACCTGCACAGGAAGAAAGAGGGGTCGAGGGCAAACTGCCTCGACCCGTCAGAGCGGGCGGAAAGTGACTGGTGGTGCGATGCGACGGCCCTCCGGCGAGCGGCGGATGGAGGAGAGTTGATACCCTGCTCCGGGGCGAGCCAGGGGGAATGAAGGGGCGGAGAAGGTGTGTAGGAGTCAGGCGAAGGTGGTGGTGGTGTCGGATGGTCAAGTGCTTCGACGGAGACGGCTGGCGGAGGCGGCGGAGCTAAACAACCGGAAATCGAAGAATCTAAAGCTACGCTATTCTACTGGCTAAAGAAGCTACCTGATGGCTGCTGTCGACTGGGCTGGAGCCGATGAGGCTCCCGGTCGTTGCCTCAAGGGGCCGTCGAGTTCCCCGAGGCTCAGCGCGCTTGCGGCGGCGCACGGCGGCGATTACCACCGGATCAATGGATTCCGTGCAACTCGGGCCTCGCTTCCACTCCAAAATACTCGCCTGTCACTCGGGTGGTCTGGAGGAGTTCCTTGGCGGCGAGCAGGAGTCCAGAGATAGCGTGAATAGGTCGCCGATGACGACACTAAATAGTGTGGAAGATCCGAGAAGAAGGAGGTCGGGCGGGTGGCACGGAGCTCGGATCCTCCAAACCCACCCCGGGCGAGGATCCTGGATGTTCAGCGTGCAATCGGAGCCCGGGGTTAGAGGTGATGGCGGTCGGATCGAGCGTGTGGAATTTCGAGCAATCGGGTCCGGTTGCTTGATCCGCGAAAGAGGAAGGTCCGCGGGGGAAGTTGACTGGGGTCAACAAACCCCCGTGGACCAATCAGGAGCCGCCAATTATTGCATTTTTATTTCTTTATTTGAGGCCAGAAAATGACCGAATTTCTAAAAACTAAAACATAAAAAATATTTATTTTATTTTTCTCTATTTTTTGGTGATTTTTAATTAATTTTTCAAAATAAAAATAAGGTATTTACAATATATAGCTATACATAGGTATATGTACAATATAGGGTTTTTTATTTTTAATTTTTAATTATTATTTTTGTACAATTTTATTCCTATTTTATATTTTATTTATTTATAGAATAAAATGAGAATAAAAGGATATTTTTATTTTATTTTTATTATTTATACACATAGGTGAAATAAATAGATATATACAACTATGTACATGGCATATGTACAATATGTTTTTGTAATTTTAATTTTTGTTATTTTTATTTGATTTTTGTTGTGTTTCTTTTTATTTATTTTATTTACAAAATATACCCTAGAATATTCACAAAAAGTTTTGAAAATAAATACATTTATTTATAGGTTAAATAAATAAAGGATTATGGTCTATGCACATGGTGGAGGGATATTTTTGCATTTTTTATTTTTAAATTTTTATTTTGTTTTTAAGAGTTTCTAAATACATACAAAATATGTACAAGAATATTTTTGGTTGAGGAAAATATAATTTTATTTATTTACATAAATCTGTACACATGAGCCCCTATCTCCCTCTACTTTGGCTTATGCGGTCAGGCCCATGCTGAGCCCTCCCTTGGGGTTAGGTTGCTCAATATTTATTCTAAATATTTCCCTCTTTTTCTTTTTCATCTTTATTCTTTTATTTTTGCACAAAAACATGCTAATTATATGTTTTTACAAGATGCATGCTTTTGCTAATTATTGATATTTACATATATCTACATGTATTTGCAAAGGTTTTTGTAGCTAAAATATAAGAATAAAGAGTGATGAATGGGTATTCATCAGTTGCTGATTCAAACCGCACAATTTCATTGGTGATGAAAGGTACATGAAATTAATTAAAAATTAAATCATTATGTGTCTTCTAAAAATATTATGTATTTGTTATCTGTGAATTACAGGGAAGGGTAAAGTCATGAGTAAAAATCCTGACATAGAAGATGCAACTATTGAAGAATGCATGACTGAAAAATATGGCAGTAATATACAAATTACATATACCTATAGATAATTTTCTAAATTCTTATTGTTTAATCTGTTTTATGTGTTTTATACACAATTATTATAAGAATGTGTTTACTTCATTAAAGGTAAGGGATATATACAGCACAGATGCTTTGTGGAGCATTTTGTTCAATTTATAGATGCTCATAGACCAACAGCAAAGCAACAATGTCTGATAAATAAGACTGCATTCTCGAACTTAATAAACATTGGGAAGGTTGATATCCAAAGGAGGATTCTTCAATGGATTGTTGAACAATATCAAGGAGGACGCCAATTTAAATTTGGGAACCGGGTTCTTAACTTCACGGACGAAGACATAGGAGCAATATTAGGCATTCCAAGCACAGGCTTTGCAGTGACTGTGAAGGGCAGACACCTACTGTGAAGGGCAGCACAGGATTCTGGAATGATTTTCAACAGGAAGAAATTAGTCAATATTTTTGATAGATTTCTACGATAGAGATGATGATGACTCGGTGGCTGTTTACGTTACTTGCTTGATATTGTTCATGTTTTCCACATTCTTGTTCTCAGATTGTGGATACTCTTTCCCAAGAGACTTACTCCATTACGTAGAATCTTTGGAAGATACCCGATTTTTTAACTGGTCAGACGCTGTAGCAAAAATGATTTTGTTCAACATGGAAGATGTATTGCATAGAATATATCAGAGGAGGCAAGGATCGTCCAGAACAAAACTTGGATATCTTACGGGTTGTGTAGCATGCCTATACGTAAGTAAACATGTTATTGTAAAATATTTTATAAAATCGTAACTAATCAGATATTTTTGAAAATTATAATAGGTCTGGATGTTAGAATACTGTTGCAAAGATCTTGTCGTCAACAGAGATCAACGTCCAAGGATACGGAAATGGGCAGGCTCAATATAAGGTTTGTCAAGGAGAATCGCTTCACTCACCAATGAACAGGTATGAAATAGTATATGCACATAAATAATACTATATATGACTGAATGTTGTAATTGATAGTAATTTAAAGTTGACATACCTTTTTTTATAAACTACAAATGTATCAGATTGTAGGAGGTTTGCATCCACAAAAAAATGAAATATTTAAAATAGGAGCAGATGAATATGTTTTCTCGTATGAAAGATTCATTCAATACGGATTCTCATTGAAAAGGCCACAGATAAACCTCCAATCCCGAATAAAAGTGCCTGAGGATGGACCTGCAAGGAGAGGGAGATACAGAGGGCAGAATTTCAAATTGTAAAAAGTATAAATCAAGAAACTAACATTCGTGTTGGAAAAGGGACTGACAAGCAATGCATGTGTGATGAATTTTTCAAAAGAAATAGACAGGTTGCAGGAGCTAATAGAAGAGCTGAATGATAAAAATCATGATAAGGATGCCAAAATAAAAGCTTATGAAATTCAGTTAAGATTGTTGGAAATGGATAATGAAGAATTGAGAGGGAAACTGGAAAAGACAACTCTAGCTGAAGTGACCAAGGAAATCAATGAGAAATTGATTATGGAAGGAGAGAACAAACTGACCGAGGTTGATGATCAGAAAAATACACTTGTGGTGGAAAGCAATTCTGAAATTATCACCAAGATGGATACAAGAAGGAGAAATTAATTTATCCTAAAAAGAGTGTATTCCATGTTTTGATCTTGGAATTGTGAGCATGAGTCCGTTGTCACAGATAAAAATAAGATGGCACAAAGGAAGAGAAGAAAGGAGAGATCAGAAGTACATCCTAGCTCGTTGACAAAGAGAGTCAAAGAGAGGAATGCAGCAAAAAGAGATGCAAGGAAACAAGAGAAAATATTACAAGTGAAACAGAACACGAGGTGTGTATTTGAACTAGATTATTAATCATACAATGATTTATAGTTCTTCCAGATAATATATATGACATATTTACATTTTTAATGATTAATCTTCTAAAAATGATATATATATATATATAAACATTACAGTATCTCTGTGATCCTGCGACTGACTTTATCGGATATGCTAACATAACCGATGAACAAAGGAGATTGATTCAGGATTTCCTAAGAGACCCGGCGGACAAGTAAGTTGTGATTCATGACAAGAACTTATGTTTAATAGAAATTTGTAATTACAATTTAATGATATTCTACTCAAAACTGCAGGTTCAACGCCACGTACTTCACACCTCTTGGAATTTTTTGCAAGGGGAAAAGAGATACATCATTTCTTATATGAGAAAATGATTGAAGATAGCGTAATCACATAATTTTAATTCATATTTCTATATAAACCATAAAATACTCTGATGATTTATTTACTTGTACTGCAAATTTTGGAAATGTTCATGGATGTTCTGCGACATAGATATTGTACCGGTGACACGATGCCTTTCCTATTCACGCCTATTTATAAGATGGTTAGTCACTTCATTCACATATAAATCTCCAAATAAATCATAATACTTTCAACTTCTACATGCAGCAATATTTTGTAAATACGGTTGATAGAGCTACAAAGGAAGAGATCAATAATCTGGACAGCCTTCATGTATTGGAAGATGAAAGGCTGATTGGATTGTCTAAGGTTTTCACAGTTATTCATACCAAGAATCACTGGCATCTATTGGTCACAGACTTCACAGCGAGGAAATTCTATGCATATAACTCGATGAGAAGGTCAAAATTTCACAAAAAAGATGCTCAAAAATAGGTATGTTTATTTACAATATGTTCTTTATTGAAAACATCTTATGTTTATAATGGAAATTAACAAGTTATTTTGTTTAGCATGGCTGGATGTGCGAATGCTTTGGCATGAACCTGGTGGACGAAATAATGAATGACTGGGAGATAATATATGTGGTTGACAACCCGCAACAACCTCCTTACAGCTTGGATTACGGTGTCTACGTGATGAAGACAATAGAGTACTTGTGTGAAGGGAGGGCTCTGGACTTCAGCTATGAAGACATTCCAAGATTCAGGGCAGAAAAAGCATGTACTCTTTTGACATGCGGACACGTTGATAATGAAGCTGGAAATTAATTGACCGAGGATGGTGCATGGAGTTTTCATGAAAATACCAAAAAATATTTCATAGATGTTGAACAGTGTTGACATTTAACTTTCTGAAACAATATTTAGAAGTTTGTGTTTAAAAGTATTTCCTGGAAAGATAACTTTGGTTTGAATTTAGAAGTATTTGCTGGAATGTTGAAGAATGTTGGTTTGTTTATTTTGTTTACCTTACATAATTCAGCCATGTTACGTCTTTTATACCGTCTATTATGAATGAATTGTATTGTTTGATGATCTCAAATTTTTGTAATATGCAGAATTGTTAACTATAAGAAGGTACCGTTAACTATAAGAAGATAATGCGATAAATAAAACCAATCGACATTTATGTTAACATTACAAAACAAAATGTATTTTCACCTCATAGTTTATTTATTCAATTGTTACATTATAATGTTTAAATTTACTGTATTGGTCTTACATTTCCCACTGCAATAATTAAAATAATATGATATATTTTAATATGTGTTACTATATTTTACAATAACTGCAACATAGTTGCAATAATGAAATTGATTGTTTTACACATCAATGAAATACATTAATAATCCATATTTTTCCATTATATCTAAATCTTTTGATTCATCATAAAAAGTATGATTATGTACCTATAATCATTTAATAGTACGTTTGATATTCACTATTGTAATAACATCATATAAAGATCATTATATATTAAATGGGTTTGAGTACATTGTCCGATATAATGATGAAATTCTAAAATCGAATCTAATGGATATATAGGACTAGTATGTAAAATTAACTTAATTATGATGTGGACAATCTGAAGATAGCGTCATATAAGTCGTTTAAGAAATTAATATATTCCTAAAAATTTAAAAATTACTGCAATTGATCAGTTAGCTTTAACAATCTGAAGATAACTTGAAACATAAATCGGTTGTCATATATTTTATATTATAATACAATAAGAATGTGGATATATAATATGTTGTATAATATTGTACAATATATTCCTTTATTTTACAATATTACACTGCTATTATATTACGATATTTTGTTATATTTTACTATATCTGTATGACAAATACAAAACTGAAAAGGATTCTTAAACATTACCAACCATAAAATCCACGAATGTTATTTATTTAGTTAATCTTGTTTGCACAAATGCAAATGATTGAGTAACATCAACATTTATTTGAGTAACATCAGATCATAACATTACAAAAAATATAACACTAAATCAATAATGAACATCTATTGTTTGAGAAACATCAGATCATACAACCAATATAAATCAATCAACACCATGATTTATGAAAAAAATACATATAAATATAATCTTAAAACACCAGTCTGTATTTTCTAATGGCTGCAACTATGTACTCTTCCATCTTGATCAAAAAGATCCTGCAAATAAAAGGGGCACTACATCAGTAAGCTTGACTGAATATAATAAATCGAAAAAATATACAATTTTAATGTGTAACTTACCATGCTGATTTTAAATAATTGTGTATGTGATATCTGAAATATGTTCTCCTGAGTAAACTCTGTAGGAAAAGGGATATCTAATTATATGAAAAAAAAATATAATAACGAAATAAAGTATAAAAAATTATACCATCTAGCATGCAAGAAATTAGCAATATATTTGTTATCATTCTGACTGTCCTGAAGCATCACTGAATGTAAAAATTATCAGATTTTAAAAACAATAGAAATATATAAAAAATATATACTGTTTAACCGTTCATACCAGTCTGAAGTTGATTGAATCTTGTTTGAAGGGCAATTCCTAGAATCATGACCAAGATTGTAATTCATGCACGCTTTGCACTGCCTGCCTCTATTTCTTTTTAATTCTTGTTGAGATATTCGACGACTACCTAAACCTTTTGGTCTTCCTCCCCTTCCACTACCTTTAGTTTTTGCAGTAACAGGAACAAGAACATGATTATTATTATCATGAGATTCCAATTGAGGTTGATCCTGTGATACATTTGATAATCTTTTTTTTGCATTTAAGCTTTGAACTTCTTCGAGCAATTTCACAAGCTTTGCTTTGACGAGAAAAAAAATGTCATCATATTCTACGCTACTTTCAGCCACAATCTGAGAGCAAATATTATTTAACTGTCCAGACCTTTCATGTTGTGGATTTTGGTTGTAGATTGGATAATTACCAGAACTCTTAATATTCTTCGTCCAACTGGGCAGGATAAAAGAACTAGAAAGAAATGATTCTCCTCTGAACTTGATAACAGCAAGTAAGTGCCTGCATGGTATTCCTTGAAATTTCATTTTTTTGCATTCACAAGATAGATAATAAGAGTGATGCATTTCAGAAACTATTCTATCTTTTACAGACTTATCAATTGAAGTAACATTGTAAAATGGCAATCCATCTTTGATTTCAGCAACACGAACATTTAACATCATTAACTCCTTCAACTCTTTCTGAAATTTGTAAAAAATCTTTTTCGAATAAACATCAACCATTTGTTCTTCCAAAGTTCATTTGGTAATTAACTTAGGCCTTCTAGTCTTTGAATCATGATCCATGTCATTCTCACGTTCTCTTAACCTCTGGATGGCTGTCTGGAATCTGGAAACAAACTCTAAAAGAGTGTTCTGTTTAGTAATAGAATTTTGTAAAAATGAGTTCATACTTTCACTCCTTTGAGTGCTACGCATCCCAGCGAAGAATGTGTCATTTGTATATACATCTATCCATTTGTGTCTTATGTCATACTTCTCTGCTAACCATTTATTCTCAAGCAATCCAAACTCTGATATGGCTGCTGACCAACCATCTTCAAATTGATCAATAGACTCACTCCGCCAAACAAGTCTGCTGAATGTTTTAAGAGCCTTGACAATTTCCTTCATTCTACCCAGTTTAAGTTTCAGCTTTGACATAATGTGCCATGTACAAAACTTGTGAACAATGTTAGGAAAAGAAAGACGGATTGCAGCACATATTGTTGGATCTTCATCAGTAATTATAGAAATGGGGTGTTTTCTAGCAGTTTCAAGAAATTGATTAAATAACCATGTAAAACTTTCAGTTGTTTCTCTATTTATAAATGCATTACTGATGAATACCCATTCATCACTCTTTATTCTTCTATTTTAGCTACAAAAACCTTTTCAAATACATGTAGATATGTGTAAATACAAATAATTACCAAAAGCATGCATTGTGTAAAAACCTATAATTAGCATGTTTTTGTGCACAAAATAAAAGAATAAAGAGCAAAAAGAAAAAGAGGGAAATATTTAGAATAAATATTGAGCAACCTAACCCAAGGGAGGGCTCAGCATGGGCCTGACCGCATAAAAGCCAAAGTAGAGGGAGATAGGGGCTCACTTTTGTATATATTTGTAAATACATTAAACTATATATTTTCCTCACCCAAAAATATGTTGTACATATTGTGTATATTCTATTAAAAACAAAATAAAAAGATAAAAAAATCAAAAAGTCAAAAAGACCCTTTCACCATGTGTATAAACCACACTCTTGCATTTATTTAACCCTATAAATAAATTCATTTATTTTCTAAACTTTTTGTAAATATTCTATATTACCTTTTGTAAATAAAATAAATAAAAAGAAACAAAACAAAAATCAAATAAAAATTACAAAATTGAAAATACCAAAAATACATTGTATTAATACCATGTATATAAATGTATATATTTATTTATTTCACCCTTGTATATAAGTAATAAAAATAAAATAAAAATATTCTTTTATTCTATATTTCATGTTGTAAATAAATAAAATACAAAATGAGCATAAAAACACATAAAAATAACAAATAAAAAATCAAAAATAAAAATCCATGTAGTGTACATATACCTATATATAGAGCTAACCTATTTTTATTTCCAAAAATTAATTAAAAATCACCAAAAAATAGAAAAAAATAAAAGAAAAATATTTCATGTTTTAAGTTTTCTTTAATTCGACCTATCTTTGCCCTAAAATAAATGGTCAAAGTTCGGGCACACGTGGCCGCTCCTGATTGGGCCACGGGGGAATGTTGACCCCGGTCAACTCCCCCGCGCCTCTTTCCTTTTCTGGCCGTCGCGCGCCGCGCCTTCTTCCCCGATTTTTCCCACGCGACTCCAGCTGTCTCCCACTCAACCCCCGCGCCCAAATTCTTCGCCGCACATCCCTCTCCCTCGCCGGATCTTCAGCCATCAAATCGACACTTTCCATCGCCGTCCCCGCTCAACCCTAATCGCCCGGTCACACTATATATCCATCACCTCCGCCGCCCTCGCGCCGCATCTTTGGCCCATCTCCTTCTTCCCCGTGACCTCCATCGGCAAGGCGAGAGTGACAGCAAGCTTTTGCCCGTGTTGCAGTGAGGCGAGAGGGCGATTCCATCGATCCGGCGTAACCTCGCCGTCCTTGCTCCGCCGCCGCGTCGAGCATCGAGCTTCAGGCCTTGACGCCCTTCGAAGCTACGACCCGGAGATAGCCCATCTCCACCACAGTCTCCAGCATCCATCAGGTAGCCGTAGTTTCCTTTAGTTTAGACTAATTTTCGATTACGCCCAAATTCCATCTCCGACGCACTTCTTCGATTCCGGCCACCTCGCTTATCATCTCGACCTCCCGACCCGACCATCACCTTCGCAACCTCCTCACGCACCTTCTTCACCCCTTCACTCAACCCAGATCGCACAGGATCTGGGATTCGAGCTCCCTCGCCGTCGCTTCGCCGGAGCTCGTTCGCCACGCACCACCGTCCACCTTCACGCCACCTAACCGGGTCGAGGCACTTTGCCCTCGACCCGCGAAGCTTCTTGACCATTTTGCAGGTCCAAGGGAGGTGTCTGAGCCTCCAGTTCATTCAAGCCAGGAGCTTCGAGCCGATAGGCCTCGCCGGAGCCCCTCCAGGGCTCGGTTGGGTCCTTGGCCACCACCAGCAGCTGCGCAATCTCACGCCGGAGCTTCTCCGACCTTCAGGCGCAGCTGAGGAGGACCGGAGTTCACGCAGGACGTCGGCGAAGCTCGCCGGCGTCGAGTTCTTCCTCCACCTTCCAGAGCCGTCCGATGCACCCTCTGCTCCAGATCTGATCGTGACCGTCCATCCTTGAAGGAGCAGCAGCCGTTGATCTATCTGAGGAGACATCTGGACCGTTGCATCCGAGGAGAGAGGCACCCGAGCCCCGCACCGCTCGATCTTCCACGTGGCCTCCCTCGGACCGTCGATCGAGTCGAAGAGGAGAAGAGAAGAGTAGCGCCGCGCATCCAGCCGTCAGATCATACACGTGGCGCCCATCCGACCGTCGGCTATTAATAAAGGGGTAAATTTCATAGGACCCCCTCGTAGTTTGTCCATTTCTTTTTAGTCCTGTAATTTTTAATTCAGTTGTTTATTTTCTGGGTTATTTGCATCAAGGACCTCGCGCTTTATTTTAATTGCACTTATACCCCTGCCAGTAGAGACCCACGTGCTTAGTCACGTGTTTTGTTGGGTTATTTGCGATGTATGCCCTGCAGTTCTGGTTGTTATTTATTGAATAAAAGGTTTTGTTTATTTGCAAATATGCCCCTGTGAACACTTTATATGCGCATGTGCGTTTTATTTTGGGTAAATTGCATATAAGCCCCTGGACTTTTGATACGAGTTATCAATAGGTCCTTGGAACTTATTTTTATTACATTTAGGTCCTTGAGTGCCCCAGGCACGTGCTTGACACGTGATTTCTTGGGTATTTTGCACCAGGACCCCAGAACTTTTGGGTATTTGCACTTAGGTCCCTGTGCACAGTGCCCCACCTTTATTTTTGAATAAAATATCAAACGAACTCCAAATCCAATGAAATTTTGACACATGGCTCCTGCCATGGTGTAGGAATTTCTATGATTTTTGGGGACATTTCTGATTTCATTTATAATTTTTAAAAATTCAAAAACCCCTATTTTTGCTACTGTTTGACTTTAAAAATACCAAAAAAATATAAAAACTTCACCAAAAATTCTAAAAAAATTAGATATTGTTGTTTACTGGTTGCTTGATTTTCTAGCCAATTTTGGCTACTTTTCATCACTTAAAAACCATAAAAATTGAAAAACCCCTAAAAACCCATAAAAATTGTAATAAATAAATTAAAAATCCAAAAACAATAATTAGGGTGCCTAAATTTTCCTTGTTCTTCATAGATTATAGGAAAATTACCTCCAGGGTTGTTTGAAGCTCTTAAATATTTTATTTTTGAGTTTCTAACCTTGCTGGACAGTACCCATTGTTTCTTGCCTTGTTTGATTTTTAATAAATATTTTATTCATTAGAAAAATTCCAAAAATTCACCAAAAATAGTAAAAAAACATTTAAAACATAAAAACCAATTTTTTGGAATTTTTGCATCATTTGTGTGTCTTGTATAAATTGTTGAAGTTGCCTTGCATTCACTTTTTCTCATTTTCTCATCTTTTGAAAATTCTAAAAAAATACAAAAACAAATAAAAACCATAAAAAAAAAAAGACTTTTTGGACTCTGACTGCATCGTAGGCCGCAAGGCCAATCTGTGCTCCTTGTGTTCGACCCTGGGAGCTATACCAGGTTAATCTTATAGCAGACCGCTCTATCTTGTGTTTTGATTGATTGATCTCTTTGTGAGTGGTTTATTTTCTTGATTTACTCAGCCCGAGTGATTGAGGTCGCAACGACCTAGCATTTATTTTACACCTTTACCTTAGTCATTTGGGCGGTGATCAGAATGGCGCCGTTGCCGGGGAGCACGGCTTTGTAGTCATTTTTCCATATTTTCTCTCTACATTATAACTGTTATCTGACACTTTCTCTTTCTCATTTTTTGTGCGAGGTACTGCTTGGAATTTGGAGTACACTTTTTGAGGACCCGCACGGGAAGAAGACCAGGAAGAGAGAGAGAGGAGAAGAAATTTTATTTTAGAGAGAGAGAGAGAACATTATTCTTGTTGTAATAATTTAGGACTTGGACTTGGACATTTGTGGACATTTGTAACATTAGCGGGTCTGTTTCGCTGAGCACCGGTGTGCTCGGGGGACCCATTTGGATTTTCGCGGCTTTTATCGTGGTTTTCATAGCTAGCTGCCTTTTCCGGTGTTTACGCGGTTTTCTTCGAGCCCCTAGATTTAGGAATTTGTGTTGATTGTGACGTAGATTTCTAAGGCCCAAACACTTAATAGAATATCTGTTCCTATAGAACGTAATTGGACCTTGATAAAATTCACTGAAAAAGTTAGTTTAATTGGATTTGAGACCACGTGCCGTGAGGAGTCACATACAGCGCTGGCAGGACCCGTTGTGGCGGGCACCGAGTGACTCCCAAGATCGGACTCCGGACTCGATTCCGTTAGCTAACTATTGTTCTTCACGATCAATAGAAGTTGCTCATCTAGGACTCGGCTTTTCCCGCTGCACCATTTAGGTAGTTTTATTTCTGTCTTTAAATTCTGCGCGGATCACTTGCATGTAGAGTGCTGGAGACAAGGTACGCATTTCTTTCTCTGCATGCATCATTGATTTCTCCGTGCATCGGCTTTTTCGTCTTCTCCCTCTGTGTTTGGATTATTAATCATCAGGAGAATTGGAAAAACCGTTAGGCCGCCTGTATTTATTTTGAAAAATATTTAAAAAAGAAAAAAAACAATAAAAATTGGGACTGGATAACATTATTGACCCTAAAAGACACTCACATTAAAAATTTGTCTTGGGGAGAGCAACCCCCTCATTGTTTGGTTTGATTGTGCGAGAGAGTGACCCGAACACTAGGTAAAGCCCTCCGGTGCTCATCTTGACTGATTACCGACTCTTCTGTGCGGGACAGTCGGTTGAGAGAGTATCGGGTATCCCAGCAGGTCACGTAATCGCTCTGATATCTTGTGTGTTCACCAAATAAAAATTGACAAGAAAAATTGACCGAGCTTTCACGGTCTTCAGATTGTGTGGAGTTGGTGAACAAGGGGTTTGCTTTGCTATCATATTTTCTCCAGATCCCATCCGCCCAACTCGCCAAGATCAAGATGATGGGCAGACGATCTCTTAGGCAGCCTCTGGCTGCACCGCTTTCAGGCGCGTCTACTCCATCATCTAGGTTGGCCCGTGAGAGTCGAGACCAGCTCTCCGGGCCCGAGTTCGAATCCACCCTGTTCCCCCTCAATCCCCTTTCTTCTGTTCCTGAGAGACATGAGCCCGAGGAAAGACGAATTCATTTGACCGAACCTGAGTTGGGCTCTTCTGATTTTGCAGACATCCCTATGGCTGGGGCCGGTAGTTCAGACGATCGCCAGCCCGAACACTTTGTTTTAGACCAGGGAGCGATCAACTCCACCCTGATCGCATCATTAGAGACGGTTCAGAACCAGTTACGCGATCAGGGGGCATTCATGATAGAGATGAGGAGGGAGTTGGAGAGACTCCGAAGAGAGCGAGAAGAGCCGAGCGAGCCGGAGGACATTCCTGATGCTGATGCAGAGGCAGCAGCCGCAGCAGCAGCCGCCGCAGCAGCGGCAGCCGCCGCAGCAGCAAGACCGATGCGGGAGCTTCACAACCCTGGATCTACACTGATGCACCAATGGGTGGTGATTCCTGCTATCGTAGGGGATTTCAAGTTCCCTCCGAACACCCTGCAGATGCTTCCTCATTTTCACGGACTCGCCACTGAGGAACCCCACCTCCATCTCCAGGAGTTTCTGATGATCTGCAGCACTGTCCACGACCGTCGTGTGGACCAAGATACGATTCGAATGATGGCCTTCCCTTTTTCACTGGCAGATAGAGCAGCCGCCTGGCTGAAACATCTAGGGAAATTTGTGTACACCTGGGATCAGCTCCGCACCGAGTACTTGAACAAGTACTATCCACTCGGGCGGACGAATGCAGCGAGGGCCCTGATCAACAACTTCTCCATGCTCCCTAACGAGCAATTTCACGAGGCATGGGAGAGGTTCAGAGAGCTTCTGGATAGATGCCCACACCACGACATTTCGAAGCCGAACCTAGTTCAGAGCTTCTTTAGTGGGCTGACGCCAGAGCTTCAGGGTCTGGTGAATGCTTCTTGCGGCGGGTCCTACTTTGCCAAGGACCACAACCAAGTCTGGGCCATCTATGAGGAGATGTCCGAGAATTACATGGTGATGTCCCAGACTAGGCTGTACACACAGAGATCTCAGCAGCCGCCAGGACCCGTGCAGTATCAGCGGATAGCACGGGTTGATGCAGGTCCATCCAGTTCGTCCACAATTGCAGCCGCACAGGCAGAGTCGGCCGCTGCGGACATGGGGATTATTAGTGAGAAGTTGGACCGCATGGAAATCATAGAGAAGAAGCAGTGCCAGGGCATAACTCAGATGGAGGAAATGGCACAGACTCTGAGCGACATGAAGACCCAGCTCTTGTGTCTCCAGGAGGCACAGACGGCTCCTCAGCCCCGTCTTCTGTCGCGAGGCGATTCCGGCGGCAGCCGCAGCTCGTCCCAGCGCTCCAGCTCCTTGCAGCAGCCTAGACAAGTTCACCTTGTACAGGCGGAGCCGTACCAGCAGCAGCAGCCCTCTTACCAGGCACCACCATCTCCAGACTTACAGATGGTGGTATATCAGCCGGATCAGCCTCTGGATGTACTCCCACCCGCCCCATACGATGCAGAGCCGTTGATGGATGTCAACGGGATTTGGTATGACCGGCCCCAGCCTGGAATCCGACGAGACCATCCCGGATTCAGGTGGGGGAATGGGGGTAACCAACCCCAGCAGCAGCCAGCCGGTCAGGGAGGGCAGTACTCCCAGCAGAGGGATCACCAGCAGCACCCAGCACACCAGCCATCATCATTCGTATCTCGTCCCTATCAGCAGCAGGGACAGAGTTGGAGACGTGAGCAGCAGGCTCACCAGCAGCAGCATCATTCCTCTTACCCCTCTCAGTCACAGCAGCACCAGGTCCAGCAGCCTCATTACCAGAGAGGCAACCCGTCGGGCTCCCATGAGAGCCCCGCCATGGATGATATAGCCCGCCTCTTCACAGAGCAGCAGGCTACATTTAGACGGGAGATGGACGAGTTCCGCCAGGAGATGCGGGACCTGATGAGAGGGAAGGCCGCCATCCCTGCACAGATCGAGCCGAACCCGAATAACTTGAAGAGGAAATCTGAGCAGGTAGTTCACACTGAGCCTACCACTTCTAGTGACTCATTTGATGTTATCTCGTCGGATTTATTTGATGCTGATTTTGTCACACTTAGGAGCGGTAGAAGACCAGCAGGAGGCGCCTCATCTGAGCGACAACATGAGGATCCATCTAGAGCGCCAGATGAGGAAGAGGAGAGCGGTACTGAAGCCGCACATCATGATGACGGTGGTACTGATGCCACCCGAGATGCTGATTCCACCGGCGGTACTGAGGCCGTCATTTCACCACATAGAGGAGGTGGTACTGACGCCACCAGGAGAGCCGAGCCAGCCCGCGGTACTGAGGCCGCAAGACGTTTAGTTGCAGAGCCAGCCAGAGGTGGTACTGAGGCCACCAATATTCATTTTGATAGAGATGTTGTCTTTCCTCGAATAAATGTATCTCAGAATTCTGATTTGAATAAAGGAAAAGGTTTAGTTTATTCTGATCCCACTGTGATGAATGATGTTTGTGAGGATCCAGTCATCGACTCATCTAGGCCTATTCCTAGTCCTTCATCTGAGAAGGACCCTGTGATCCCCTTTCCTAGAGCCCTTGAGTTGGGGAAGGGGAAGAAAAAAGAAAAAGATCCAAAAAAGAGAGAGCAGGAGGAGTTCAGCCAGAGCATGATAGACCGATTTCACATCCAGCTGACCCTCAATGAGGCTTTGCAGCACATCCCTCTTCTTCAGCGGTCCTTGAGAGACAGGACCACCGTCAGGAGGACGAAGAGGAACAAGACCGCAGAGATCCATGTGCTGACCAAAGCCACGTGTTACGCGATCCAGAACCATCTGCCGACTAAGAGGCCAGATTTAGGGGCCCCGTATGTCAGATGTCAGATTAGTGAGCAGAGGTTCGACCGCACTCTATTAGATAGCGGATCGTCTATCAACCTTCTTCCGGCAGCCCTTCTCGACCACTTAGAGTTGGGCACTCTTAGACAGAGCAGGACATACCTTCAGTTTGCTGATCGGTCTGTCAAGAGGCCAAAGGGGTTGTTACGAGACGTTGTCGTCACGATTCAGGGTTTGCAATTCCCCGTGGACTTCGTAGTGCTGGACATGGAGACCCCTGACTCGTTGACCGATTCCCCCATCATCCTCGGTCGCCCATTCTTGGCCACAGCCAAGGCGGTGACTGATCATGATAGCGGGAAGGTGTACTTTCGCGTCCAGGGCGAGAGTATACAAATAGAGACGGTTAAGGACCACAGAGCCAGATCCAGATCCAGCTCACATGGCAGTATAGATTCAGAGCAGCTGACAGACCCAGAGCCAGACATCCACCAGGACTGTGATTTTGTGATCACAGATGATGAGGCAGCTTGGGCAGATCCTGTAGCACAGACCATCCTCTCATATTCAGATTCGGCTGATGCAGAGATGATAGTAGAGGATAGTCTGGAGAGCACAGCCCTGGTTCAGGATACTATTGAGTCAGCAGAGTCGGATCTTGATCGCGACACGATTTCCAGTGATGGTGGTACTGAGGCCACCCTGCTCTATGGTGGTGCTGATACCACCTTGTTCTCCAGTGGTACTGATGCCACTGAGTCTGATATAGATCCCTCGGATTCAGAGTCTGATTGGGCAGATTGTAATGATCAGATGCCAGATCTGGATCCACCTGAGCCTATAGATGAGGAGGAGGTAGAGGCAGAGCAGATCAGAGACAATGTAGAGGACCCGCCTTCTCCAGATCCAGTTTGTGAGAGTTCATTATCATTTTCCCAAGCAAATTTGGCAGAATTATCAGCATACACACATCTTCTTCAGAAGCCAGATTTGCCAGCACCCAGCTGTCCAGAGCTAAAGCCGCTCCCTACTTCGTTGAAGTATAGATTCCTTGCGGGAGAGTCTGAGATGTACCCAGTCATCATCTCTGCAGATCTGACTGGAGAACAAGAATCCCGTCTGATGGAGGTTCTTGAAAAGAACCGCAAGGCAATTGGATGGAGCGTAGCAGATCTCCATGGGATTAGTCCTTCGTTGTGCTCCCACCATATCTATCTCGAGGAAGGGGCAAAGCCGTCGCGTGAGTTCCAGCGGCGACTGAACCCCAACCTAAGAGAGGTTGTTATGAAGGAAATATCAAAATGGTGGAGTGCAGATTTTATTTACCCCATTTCCGACTCCAAGTGGGTTAGCCCCTTGCATGTGGTACCCAAGAAGACGGGCATCACGACTGTGATCAGTGAGTCGGGAGAGGAGATTGCTACACGAGTACCCACCTCTTGGCGGGTCTGTGTTGACTACAGGAGACTCAACCAGGCCACCAAGAAGGACCATTTCCCCCTGCCTTTTATTGACCAGATCATAGAGAGACTGGCAGGGAAGAGCCATTATTGCTTCCTAGATGGGTACTCGGGCTACAACCAGGTGGCCATCGCTCCTGAGGATCAGGAGAAGACCACCTTTACCTGTCCCTTCGGTACTTACGCCTTTCGACGCATGCCATTCGGGCTATGTAACGCCCCTGCGACTTTTCAGAGATGCATGCTGTCAATCTTTTCGGACATGGTAGGGGAGTGTTTGGAGGTCTTCATGGACGACTTCTCGGTTTACGGCGACGGTTTCGATTCCTGTCTTGATTGCCTAGACCGAGTGCTCCAGCGATGCATTGCTACCCGCTTAGTTCTGTCTTGGGAGAAGAGTCACTTCATGGTGACTCAAGGGACGGTGCTTGGCCACATCATCTCCAACAGAGGCATGGAGGTTGATCCGGCCAAGGTCGATGTCATTAGGAAACTCACACCGCCGTCCAATCTGAAGCAGTTACGGTCATTTCTGGGGCATGTTGGTTTTTATAGGAGATTCATTCATGATTTCAGCAAGATTGCCCGACCGTTGACTGACCTATTGACGAAAGACACCGAGTTCCTTGTCGATGACAAGTGTCTTTCGTCCTTCGAAACTCTCCAGCAATGTGTTATTGAGGCTCCTGTCCTTCAGCCACCAGATTGGTCTCTCCCATTCGAGATCATGACGGACGCCTCTGATTTTGCCGTAGGGGCCGTGCTAGGACAGAGGAGGGATGGAGTACCATTTGCGATACACTATGCTAGCCGCACATTGGATTCCGCCCAGCGGAATTATACAGTCACAGAGAAGGAGATGCTAGCAGTAGTGTTTGCCCTAGATAAATTCAGATCATATATCATTGGATCCCGAGTGACCTTGTACACAGATCACACCGCCATCAGGTACCTCATGTCAAAGAAGGATGCCAAGGCCAGACTTACTAGATGGATCCTTCTACTCCAGGAGTTCGACATTGAGATCAAGGATAAACCTGGAGTCAAGAATGTGGTGGCGGACCATTTATCCCGATTAGAGCAGCCTGAGGATTCTGAGCAGATTGATCCGATCAGAGATACCTTCCCAGATGAGGCGATCCTTGCTATCGCCTCACTTCCATGGTACGCCGATATTGTGAACTTTCTCGTTGCTGGGAAAGTCCCACAAGATTGGCCCAAGCAGAAGATTGAGACCTTCCTTGCGAAGGCTAAGTCCTACCACTGGGAGGATCCCATCCTTTACCACGAAGGAGGGGATAGCATCTGGCGTCGGTGTATTCCTCAGGAGGAACATCATAGTGTCCTCACTTACTGCCACAAGCTTGAGGCAGGAGGACATCATTCTGGGAGGAGAACGGCACAGAAAGTGCTCCAATCCGGCTTGTGGTGGCCTACACTCTTCAAGGACTCTGATGAGTTCGTGAGGAGGTGTACTGACTGTCAGAGGATGGGCACTTGTGGACAGCGTGATATGATGCCGATGCAGCCCATTCACTTCTGTGAGGTTTTTGACGCATGGGGCATCGATTTCATGGGTCCATTCCCTAAGAGTCAGGGATTTGAGTACATTCTGTTGGCCGTAGACTATGTTAGTCGTTGGGTTGAGGCTATCCCCGCCCGAGCCGCAGATGCAAAGACAGTTTGCAAATTTTTGAAGAAGAACATCATCACGCGGTTCGGGGTTCCACGAGTTCTGATTTCTGATGGGGGGTCTCATTTCATCAACGACCAGGTGAAGGCACTTGCTAGAGAGTTCGGCATAGACCATCGTGTTGCCACACCATATCATCCACAGACGAATGGTCTAGCCGAAGTGTCGAATAGGGAGATCAAGAATATTTTGCAGAAAGTCGTCCGCCCTGACCGAAAGAATTGGTCACAGCTTTTGGACTCGGTCTTGTGGGCATATCGGACGTCTTTCAAGACTCCATTGGGTACGTCTCCCTTTCGCCTCGTTTATGGCAAGCCATGCCATCTACCTGTTGAGCTGAGGCACAAGTCACTCTGGGCAGTCACAGATATTCTGATGGATCCAAATGGTATAGGAGACCAGAGGAGGGCAGAGTTAGCCGCCCTGGAAGAGCTTAGAGATGCAGCTTTCTCAAACAGCCTACATTATAAGGAGAAAGTCAAAGAGTGGCATGATTCTCATATCAGCCACAAGCATTTTGAGATTGGACAGAAAGTATGGCTGTTTGATGCAAGGCTTAGATTATTTCCAGGGAAGCTACAGAGCAAATGGAAAGGACCCTATTTGGTCAGAAAGGTACACGATAACGGTAGCATTGATATATCTGAGTTATCTTCTGAGAGTACCTTCCGAGTGAACGGCCAGCGGCTCAAACCATTTCTAGATCATGAGCCGCGGGACGTTATTATTGCTGCTATTCATTTTGCATGAGATGTAGTCTCTTGACTCACATCTTTTACATCTCACGCCTGATTTTCACTGTTCCTCCGCCTGTATAGATCCAGTTGTCCATATCATTCTATTCTTTAGTCCCACATCCCATTTCTCATCTTATGATTATGCTATACTTAGGGTGTACTTTACCCTAAGTATAGGGGGGATGTCGGACCTGCGAGTATTCTTTTCATTCTTTCTGCTCTTGTTTTTGCTGCCTATACTTAGGGATATTTTACCCTAAGTATAGGGGGGGCAGACTCTGTATCTTCTTCACTCGGATTTCCCTTCATGTACAGCTTTCTATACTTAAGATTAGTTAATCCTAAGTATAGGGGGAAAACACCGAGTTCCTTTTATTCTATTCATTTATTCGTTCCTTTTCACTTCCCTTTTACTAAGCACGAGTTATGTCTTTTTCATCGCTCTTGATCACTCTGAGGACATCGTTCGAGCTAAGTATAGGGGGGGTGTGTATATATTTCATATATACTTTAGCCATAACTCGTACTTTGTGTGAGTGTGTTAATAAATAAAATGGCTAAAAATCACAAAAAATTAAAAATTTTTCATAAACCTCTTTTATTCTTGCACATACATAGCTAGTGTATAAAGTATTTTTGTAAAAATGATTTCAAAAATCTTTTGTGTGAAGCTTGTGTAAAATATTTTTGTATCAAAATTATGTATATAGTACAAAATTTTTTCCAAAATGTTTTGAAAATCAAAAGTTTGCAAAAATCTTGTGTAAATGTGTGTAAATATCATTTTGCAAAACTTGCACTTCATGCATCATTCATTCATGATTTCAAAACATTTTTCAAAATTCTTGCATGATTGTAAAATATTTGTAAATAGCATCTTTTGTACATATATGTATATAATTTTTCCTGGATGAGAGTTGACATTTAAACCAAGCCTGGAATTAAATTGAGAAATGGAGCTTGAATAAGATCTTAATTCACTTAACTTCAAGAGGAACTTTATAGGACTTAGGGTTAAGGCTTTTCAGGTCCATAAGGACTTAATTCTTTGAGTCCACTAGGCTATGAGCATATGTCATCTTGATGAGCCTAAGTAGAGCACTTAACAACACACGCATGACTCTCAGAGACAATGGCTTAACTTGCACCTGCACTTTACACATGGCTCTCCATGGATGAGGTGGTGAGGAGGCAGTTTCCTTTGGCTTGGGGTAGCATATGAGGGTAGTACTTCTAGGCGGAACCTCTCTTCTTCTTATAGTGAAGGAAGTGCACCTCAACTTGGTCTAGTGGTGTTGAAAGCTAAAGACAGAAGCTGTGGGTTGCAATAAAGCTTCAAAAGAGGGATAGTCTACTGGCTCAAGGGGAAATTTCTTATATATGCTGCACCATGTAGATATGTTGTACAGAAGTTGTTGAAAAAAAAAAAAAATTGCAAAAATGCAAAAAGAACTCCAAAAAAGTGGTGGGTCGGATTGAAAATTTAATAACCCCACCGGAGTATGAAGCAAAAGCTTATGGTATCCATGTTACATCTCATGAAGCTTGCAGCGGGAGACTTAGCTACACTGGCTAAGCTTCCAAAACTCTATACTTCTACCCCCTCTTCTTGAGCCGGTTGCACTTGAACTTAGAAGGGAATACCCCGCTTCTCGAGGAAAGAGTTGCTAGACTGGAGGCATTAGAGTTACCAGGTTGAGGGAGGTTGTTTCTTTGTTACTTCTGAGGTGGGGAGCCACATATCACTTACACCGCAAGGAAAAGATTCATGGTCATTAGAGTTTGTGTATGTAGACTTGTTCTGATCTGGTTTATTGAGGAGTCTTGCCCATAGATTGGTGGAACTTGGAGGCTGTTGAGTTTTAGGCTTAAGTCCAAATAAGGTTCCGACACATTAATAATCCAAAGATCTGATCGAGCTCCATATTTCAATTTAATGAAGGAAAATTTAAATAAGTCAACCTTGATCCATGTACATCCTCTTTTTCTTTTTCTTTTTCTTTCTTTTTCACTTCTTTTTCAAATAAGTGTTTGCTAAGGGACTAGCAAAGTTAAGCATAGGGGGTGATGAATACCCATTCATCACTCTTTATTCTTCTATTTTAGCTACAAAACCCTTTGCAAATACATGTAGATATGTGTAAATACAAATAAATACCAAAATCATGCATTGTGTAAAAACCTATAATTAGCATGTTTTTGTGCACAAAATAAAAGAATAAAGAGCAAAAAGAAAAAGAGGGAAATATTTAGAATAAATATTGAGCAACCTAACCCAAGGGAGGGCTCAGCATGGGCCTGACCGCATAAAAGCCAAAGTAGAGGGAGATAGGAGCTCATGTGTATATATTTGTAAATATATTAAACTATATATTTTCCTCACCCAAAAATATGTTTGTCCATATTGTGTGTATATTCTATTAAAAACAAAATAAAAAGATAAAAATCAAAAAGTCAAAAATTACCCTTTCACCATGTACACAAACCACACTCTTGCATTTATTTAACCCTATAAATAAATTCATTTATTTTCTAAACTTTTTGTGAATATTCTATGGATTATTTTGTAAATAAAATAAATAAAAAGAAATAAAACAAAAATCAAATAAAAATTACAAAATTGAAAATACCAAAAATACATTGTATTAATACCATGTATATAAATGTAGATATCCATTTATTTCACACTTGTATATAAGTGATAAAAATAAAATAAAAATATTCTTTTATTCCATATTTCATGTTGTAAATAAATAAAATACAAAATGGGCATAAAAACACATAAAAATAACAAATAAAAAATCAAAAATAAAAATTCATGTAGTGTACATATACCTATATATAGAGCTACCTATTTTTATTTCCAAAAATTAAATAAAAATCACCAAAAAATAGAAAAAAATAAAAGAAAAATATTTCATGTTTTAAGTTTTTCCTAATTCGACCTATTTCTACCCTAAAAAAATAAAACAAAAATCGCCTACACGTGGCCGCTCCTGATTGGGCCACGGGGGAATGTTGACCCCAGTCAACTCCCCCGCGCCTCCTTCCTTTTCTGGCCAACGCGCGCCGCGCCTTCTTCCCCGAATTTTCCCACGCGACTCCAGCTGTCTTCCACTCAACCCCCGCGCCCAAATTCTTCGCCGCACATCCCTCTCCCTCGCCGGATCCTCCGCCATCAAAATCACGCCTTCCTTTGCTGTCCTCACGCAACCCTAATCGCCCGGTCACATTATAAAACCACCATCTCCGCCGCCCTCGCGCCGCATCTTTGGACCCTCTCCTTCTTCCCCGTGACCTCCATCGGCAAGGCGAGAGTGACAGCAAGCTTTTGCCCGTGTTGCAGTGAGGCGAGAGGGCGATTCCATCGATCCGGCGTAACCTCGCCGTCCTTGCTCCGCCGCCGCGTCGAGCATCGAGCTTCAGGCCTTGACGCCCTTCGAAGCTACGACCCGGAGATAGCCCATCTCCAGCCCAGTCTACTTCAGCCATCAGGTACCCGTAGTTTCCTTTAGTTTAGACTAATTTTCGATTACGCCCAAATTCCATCTCCGACGCACTTCTTCGATTCCGGTCACTCCGATCACCCATCTTCCAATCCGACCCGATCAGCACCTTCGCAACCTCCTCACGCACCTTCTACGCCATTTCACTCAACCCAGATCGCACAGGATCTGGGAGCCGAGCTCCACCGCCGTCGCCTCGCCGGAGCTCTTTCGCCCCACCGCACCGTTCATCTTCACCCCGTCTTCTTGGGTCGAGGCACTTTGCCCTCGACCCGCGAAGCTCCTTGTCTACTTTGCAGGTCCAAGGGAGGTGTCTGAGCCTCCAGTTCATTCAAGCCAGGAGCTTCGAGCCGATAGGCCTCGCCGGAGCCCCTCCAGGGCTCGGTTGGACCCTTGGCCACCACCAGCAGCTGTGGGATCGTCCAGCGGAGCTTCTCCGACCTTCAGGTGCAGCTGAGGAGGACCGGAGTTCACGCAGGACGTCGGCGAAGTTCGCCGGCGTCGAGTTCTTCCTCCACCTTCCAGAGCCGTCCGATGCACCCTCTGCTCCAGATCTGATCGTGACCGTCCATCCGTGGAGGAGCAGCAGCCGTCGATTCATTTGAGGAGTTCATCCGGACCCTTGATCGCAGAAGAGAGAGGCCCGGAGTCCATGACCGTCCGATCATACACGTGGACCTCTCCCAGCCGTTGATTGAGCCGAAGAGGAGAAGAGAGAAGAGGCGCCGCCATCCGGACCGTTCGATCACCCACGTGGCGCCTATCCGACCGTCGGCTATTAATAAAGGGGTAAATTTCATAGGTCCCCCTCTGAGTTTGTCATTTACTTTTTAGTCTTGTAATTATTTTTAAAAACTTTTTCACGTAGGGTAATTTGCATTTGGAACCTTGTGCTGTATTTTAATTGCATGTATGCCCCTGTGTGTGAGTGACCACGTGCGTCGTCACGTGTATTCTGGGCTTTTTGCATATTTAGTCCTGTAGATCTGGGATGTTATCCATTGAATGAAAACTTTTGATTAATTGCAATTATGCCCCTGTGAGTATTGATTTTGTGCATGTGCGTATTTGTTGGGCTTTTTGCAACTTTGGCCCTGGGCTTTTGATACGAGTTATCAATAAGCCCTGGGAATTAGTTTTTCTTGCATTATAGTCCCTGTGTGCCTCAGCCACGCGCGACGCGCGTGACTTGCTGGGCTTTTTGCACCAGCGACCCCCAGGTCTTGGGTATTTGCACATTGGTCCTTGTGCATAGTATCCTCTTGTGTATTTTTGAATAAAATATCAAACGAACTCCAAATCCAATGAAATTTTGACACATGGCTCCTGCCATGGTGTAGGAATTTCTATGATTTTTGGGGACATTTCTGATTTCATTTATTATTTTTAAAAATTCAAAAACCCCTATTTTGCTACTGTTTGACTTTAAAAATACCAAAAAAATATAAAAACTCCACTAAAAATTCCAAAAAAATTAGATATTGTTGTTTACTGGTTGTTTGATTTTCTAGCCAAGTTTGGCTACTTTTCATCACTTAAAAACCATAAAAATTGAAAAAACCCCTAAAAACTCATAAAAATTGTAGTAAATAAATTAAAAATCCAAAAACAATAATTAGGGTGCCTAAATTTTCCTTATTCTTCATAGTTTTTAGGAAAATTACCTTCACGGCTGTTTGAGATCCAAAATTATTTTATTTTTGGATCTTAAGCCTTGCTGGACAGTACCCTACATTCTTTGCATTGTTTGATTTTTAATAATTATGTTATCTATTAGAAAAATCTCAAAAATTCACCAAAAACAGTAAAAAACATAAAAAACCTAAAAACCAATTTTCTGGAATTTTTGCATCATTTTTGTGTGGTGTATAAATTGTTGAAGTCCAGTGTTTGTGTGCTTCCTGTCATTTTCTCATCTTTTAAAAATCTAAAAAAATTTCAAAAACAAATAAAAACCTTAAAAAAGACTTTTTGGATTCCTGACTACATCGTAGGCCGCAAGGCCAATCTGTGCTCCTTGAGTTCGACCCTGGGAGCTATACCAGGTTAAACCTATAGCAGACCGCTCTTTCTTGTGTATTGATTGATTGATCTCTTTGTGAGTGGTTTATTTTCTTGATTTACTCAGCCCGAGTGATTGAGGTCGCAACGACATTGTGATTTATTTCTTTAGACCTTTTACCTCTGTCATTTGGGTGGTGATCACTGCTCACGTCTCCAATTCTGTCCCTGCTGCTGGTAGGGACGAGGTACGAAGGATGATGGCTGATGTGGCTGATATGCAGGGGGCTGCTGGTGATCTCTCTGCTGGGAGTACTGCCCTCCCTGACCGGCTGGCTGCTGTTGGGACTGGTTACCCCCATTCCCCCACCTGAATCCGGGATGGTCTCGTCGGATTCCAGGTTGAGGACGGTCATACCAAATCCCGTTGACATCCATCAACGGCTCAGCATCGTAAGGGGCTGGTGGGAGTACATCCAGAGGCTGATCCGGCTGATATACTACCATCTGTAAGTCGGGAGATGGTGGTGACTGGTAAGAGGGCTGCTGCTGCTGGTACGGCTCCGCCTGTACAAGGTGAACTTGTCTAGGCTGCTGCAAGGAGCTGGAGCGCTGGGACGAGCTGCGGCTGCCACCGGAATCGCCTCGCGACTGAAGACGGGGCTGAGAAGCCGTCTGTGCCTCTTGAAGACACAAGAGATGGGTCTTCACGTCGCTCAGAGTTTGTGCCATCTGCTCCATCTGAGTTATGCCCTGGCACTGCTTCTTCTCTATGATTTCCATGCGGTCCAACTTCTCGCTGATAATTCCCATGTCCGCAGCAGCCGACTCTGCCTGTGCGGCTGCAACTGTGGACGAACTGGATGGACCTGCATCAACCCGTGCTATCCGCTGATACTGCACGGGTCCTGGCGGCTGCTGAGATCTCTGTGTGTACAACCGAGTCTGGGACATCACCATGTAATTTTCTGCCATCTCCTCGTAGATGGCCCAGACTTGGTTGTGGTCCTTGGCAAAGTAGGACCCGCCGCAAGAAGCATTCACCAGACCCTGAAGCTCTGGTGTCATCCCACTAAAGAAGCTCTGAACTAGGTTCGGCTTCGAGATGTCGTGGTGTGGGCATCTATCCAGAAGCTCTCTGAACCTCTCCCATGCTTCGTGAAATTGCTCATTAGGGAGCATGGAGAAGTTGTTGATCAGGGCCCTCGCTGCATTCGTCCGCCCGAGTGGATAGTACTTGTTCAAGTACTCGGTGCGGAGCTGATCCCAGGTGTAAACAAACTTCCCTAGATGTTTCAGCCAAGCGGCTGCTCTATCTGCCAGTGAAAAAGGGAAGGCCATCATCCGAATCGTATCTTGGTCCACACGACGGTCGTGGACAATGCTACAGATCATCAAAAACTCCTGGAGATGGAGGTGGGGTTCCTCAGTGGCGAGTCCGTGAAAATGAGGAAGCATCTGCAGGGTGTTCGGAGGGAACTTGAAATCCCCTACGATAGCAGGTATCACCACCCACTGGTGCATCAGTGTAGATCCGGGGTTGTGTAGCTCCCGCATCGGTCTTGCTGCGGCGGCGGCTGCCGCTACTGCGGCGGCTGCTGCTGCGGCTGCTGCCTCTGCATCAGCGTCAGGAATGTCCTCCGGCTCGCTCGGCTCGTCTCACTCTCTTCGGAGTCTCTCCAACTCCCTCCTCATCTCTATCATGAATGCCCCCTGGTCGCGTAACTGTTGTTGAACTGTCTCTAATGACGCGATCAGGGTGGAGTTAATCGCTCCCTGGTCTAAGACAAAATGTTCGGGCTGGCGATCGTCTGAACTGCCGGCTCCAGCCATAGGGACGTCTGCAAAATCAGATGAGCCTAACTCAGGTTCAGTCAAATTAATTCGTCTTTCCTCGGGCTCATGTCTCTCAGTAGCAGAAGAAAGGGGATCGAGGGGGAACAGGGTGGAATCGAACTCGGGCCCGGAGAGCTGGTCTCGACTCTCACGGGCCAACCTAGATGATGAAGTAGCCGCGCCTGAAAGCGGTGCAGCCAGAGGCTGCCTAAGAGATCGTCTACCCATCATCTTGATCTGGCGAGTAAGGCGGATGGGATCTGGAGAAAATATGATCGCAAAGCAAACCCCTTGTTCACCAACTCAACACAATCTGAAGACCATGAAAGCTCGGTCAATTTATCTTGTCAATTTTATTTGGTGAACACACAAGATATCAGAGCGATTACGTGACCTGCTGGGATACCCGATACTCTCTCAACCGACTGTCCCGCACAGAAGAGTCGGTAATCAGTCGAGATGAGCACCGGGGGGCTTTACCTAGTGTTCGGGTCACTCTCTCGCACAATCAAACCAAACAATGAGGGGGTTGCTCTCCCCAAGACAAATTTTTAATGTGAGTGTCTTTTAGGGTCAATAATGTTATCCAGTCCCAATTTTTTTTGTTTTTCTTTTTAATTTTTTTCAAAATAAATACAAGCGGCCTAACGGTTTTTCCGATTCTCTTGATGATTAAGCCAAAAACAGAGGGAGAGAACGAAAAAGCCGATGCGCGAAGAAATCAATGATGCATGCAGAGAAAGAAATGCGTACCTTGTCTCCAGCACTCTACATGCAAGTGATCCGCGCAGAATTTAAATACAGAATTAAACTACCTAAATGATGCAACGAGGAAAAACCGAGTCCTAGCTGAGCAATTTCTATTGATCGTGAAGAACAATAGTTAGCCAACGGAATCGAGTCCGGAGTCCGATCTTGGGAGTCACTCGGTGCCCGCCACAACGGGTCCTGCCAGCGCTGTATGTGACTCCTCACGGCACGTGGTCTCAAATCCAATTAAACTAACTTTTTCAGTGAATTTTATCAAGGTCCAATTACGTTCTATAGGAACAGATATTCTATTAAGTGTTGGGCCTTAGATATTTACGCCACAATCAACAGAAATTCCTAAATCTAGGGCCTCGAGAAAAACCGCGTAAACACCGGAAAAGGCAGCTAGCTATCAAAACCATGATAAAAGCCGCGAAAATCCGAATGGGTCCCCCGAGCACACCGGTGCTCGGCGAAACAGACCCGCTAAGTCACAAGTGTCCACAGTTCAAAGTCTAAGTTATTACAACAAGTATTGTTCTCTCTCTCTCTCTCTAAATAGAAAATCTCTTCTCCTCTCTCTCTTCCTCCTGCGCGGGTCCTCTAAATAGTAACTCCAAGCAGTCCAAGCAGTACCTCGCACAAAAATCCAAGAGAGAATGTCAGAAAACAATTATAATATAGAGAGACAAAAATAGAAGAATGAAAACTGACTACAAAGCCGTGCTCCCCGGCAACGGCGCCATTCTGAAGACCGCCCGAACGACAGAGGTAAAGGTGTAGAAAAATGTAGGTCGTTGCGACCTCAATCACTCGGGCTGAGTCAATCAAAAAAAAATCAATCACTCAAATCAGATAAAAACAAGCAAGCACAAGAAAGAGCGATCTAGCTATAGGATTAACCTGGTATAGCTCCCAGGGTCGAACACAAGGAGCACAGATTGGCCTTGCGGCCTACGATGTAGTCAGAAATCCAAGGGAGTCTTTTTTAGTGGTTTTTATTTGTTTTTATATTTTTTTAGATTTTTTAAATGATGAGAAAAGTAAAGAAGGTAAATACAAGGGAACTTCAACAATTTATTACACACACCAAAAATGATGCAAAAATTCCAGAAAATTGATTTTTAGGTTTTTTAAGTTTTTTACTGTTTTTGGTGAATTTTTGGAATTTTTCTAATGGGTAAATTTTTTACTTTGTCAAGCTTTCGATTTGCTTTTTCGCCCTGTACCCTCTCTTGAGTTAGGGGTCCCAACCCCTTTTCTTGATGTTTTGCAGAACTTCACCATGATGTAGGCACTTTCTTTATGTTTAATATCTCTGCTTACCATCTTACTCAAAAATTAAGGAAGGATTATTTTGCATTCTGTTGAACTTTTTTAATTCAAGAACATGTATTAAAGGCATATATCTCTATATAACAACTAAATGAAACGTAACATGGTATTCTTTTGTTCTTTTGTGACACTTATATGTACTAATATTATCTATACGTTTCCTGTTGCAATCACTTTCAATAGAAATCCATAGTTTATTTCCAAACATTTGCTTTTAAATATATTTAAACTTTGGTTTCTGCTATGTGATTCTGATGTTTGTCCGTTTGTTTAATACTCCTCCGTAAACAAAATAGACACAAACCGAAAAAAAAACTCTGTTACTGAAATATAAAAAAACAAGGTTATTCATGTTACAAGTGGCATTTCTACTAAGTTTCATTTCTTGTATATCAGAAATTTAAACATAACCTGGTCAATGGAATTATGACTATTTAAGTTTAATTATATGCAATGGAAATATATTCTCGCACTGCAGCAAAACGCGGGTCAAGGTGCATGTGGTATTCACAATGCACAAGTACGCATTCCACGTATCTAATGCCAGCTATAATATCTGATACGGGACAAAACTAGTGAAAGTATTAGCCCCTAATTGGATAATGCTGTCGCTTGGACATACAACTCACATCGTGATTTCTTGCCATTCTGATTTCCTCCATTCCCGTCAAAACGGTGTTGTGTAAGTCTGAATTATTAACCTTTCCAAATTGCTATCTGGAGTCCCAGTGTGATGGTATAAAAAATATGCCAAAATCATTTGTAATGTTATTACATTAAAAGAATTGCCAAAATTCGGACGCCTTTCGTCATTTAAAAACCGGCCCCTCTCCCACAATCTCTTCCACACCCCTCGTTGCAACTCCATACTCCTTTCTCCAGTCAAGGGTATCCATTACCTCTCTCATTTCTTAGTCCTTTTGCAGCCATAATGCCGAGGAACATCCGAGGAATGACGGAGGGAAGGAAGCGAGTCGAAATGAAGAAGATCGAGAATGAGGCCGCCTTACAGGTAACATTCTCTAAGCGTCGTAGTGGTCTAATCAAGAAGGCGGTCGAGCTCTCGATTTTATGTGGAACGGAATTGGGTGTCTTTCTCTTCTCCCCTGGTGGGAGGGTGTACTCCTTCGGGAGTCCAGATGCCTTTAACATCATGAACCGGTTTCTCAATGATGCACCCGCCCAACCAAATGGTCATGACACCAAGCGAGGAGTCCTCACTCGGGCGTTTGCATCGGAGCTCATGGACATAACTCAACATCGTGATTTGATGATAAAGCGTCGGCGCGAGCTCACCAGATCATTGGAGGCCTGTTATCATATGGATGAATCAAAACTTGATGCTGAGCAGTTGAGCCAACGCGTAGCTAGGATGGAAAAGTTTAGGGAGTTAGTTGTCGCTCGGAAGATTGAACTGGAATCATCGGTCTCCCAAAATAATCTGAGCATGATTCCAACCCAAGCAAATCTCTTGAACTCCCTAGGTAACAACAATGCCTATTTCTAGCCATTTGAGTCAATATGTAGGATGGCAGATGCTAATCTCAGTTTATGTTTCTGCAGGATCACACAACAACACTGTGGTGGATGGCATGCCCTCCTCCCATGATGCAATGAACATGATGTTCTATCATAATGCCAATAATATCAACATGATAACTCCCATGGTCTCCCAACAACTCGTGGATGCAGGCCCTTCATCTTTCTATCAAGGTGAGGTATCAGCCATGGATATGATGATCCCTAACCCTAACTATGCTGACATGGGCATGGGGAATCTCTCCCAGCTGCTCGTAAGTCCCATGTGTCTGCCAGATGAAAATATGGTGAGCCAGATTGGACAATCAAGCCATGTGCATCTTGATCGAGGTCAGGGATCATCTTATTCAAACTCAATGGTCGGACGTGAGCGATTTGGAGGTCTGCATGGACTTCCATTGGCAGGCACGTCTCAAGAACCGAATCTCGATACTAATAATCTCTACCCTCCTGGATTCTTCAACTCCCCATAGATAGGTATATGGCACCATACTGAATGAGGGGTTTCATATTAAAGAGTATCAGTGATTTCGAGCATACATATATATAGGTTAAGTGTGGTCTTTTTCTTTTTTTCGGTCCTGTTTGTAGTAAAAAAGGCATATCTGTAGATGCTAATGTTCGTCCGTAGTTATAGATTGTCGTCGTGTAGTAGTCTTTGAAGTATGTTACCTATTATTACATGCTTGTATCCTGTCTCTGTTTTCCTTCTGGTTGTAAGGAGGATAATCATGTTGTCTTTCTTCTTAAATATTAATAAAATTGTTGTCTCAATATCCGTATCTTTTTGTTTGGATAGATGGCCAAATATAACTCGAATTTAGTGTTCAGTGTTTTCACAAAGATATCAATTTTATCCGATTTACATTTGCATGAAATACCTTCACGTCCTCATGTGCGGATTGCAAGAGCTTTCACATATCCTTGTCAATCCTGAAGTGGTTATGTTTTTATTTTTTTTCTACCCACATCGTCATGGAATATTATAAATATTACCATGTATTACTTGTTACAGATCAGCTCCTCTGAAGGTTTTGTAAAAATACGGTCTCCATGAACATTTGAAATCACGTAGTATCTTTCATGCAGCGCTTTAAAGCATCGCATAAGCTTAGTCTTGCATAGGAAAACCCATAAACCCATTATCATCAATAATCTTCAACAAAAACGGTATTCTCTTTACCAATAAACTTTACTATAAAATTTACGTTCATAAACTTATCGAAATGCAACCTACACTGTACATGAACCTACATATCTAGCTGACCTACATTTGATGTAGCTATCTATCTCAAGATACTATCGTTTTAAATATTTATTGTATTTATTTTTACAATTAAATGTTCTATGTCGAGTAAGTTTGTATATGAAACGTTTTTGGTACTTCATTTCTAGTGATGAATCTATGATTCATCGCATTTATTCTTTCATTTTGGCTAAAATTCTTGGTAAAATGCATGTAAATATTCACTAATTCTCATTAATTAACATTCTAACCACATTAATTAATATTACATATTTAACACTTAATTTACCTAAAATAAAATAATAAAGTTAAAAAAGAAAATTAAAAGAAAAGGAAGGATGTAGATATGTAATATATGCAGACTGATCCTAACCCCGAGACCAGGTCAATATTGACTTAGTCGACAAAATAAATAAGTAGGGGGTGATAATGATGTTAATGTATAAAAATATCAAGAAACCAAGATCATAAATGTACATAAACATATTTTTCACATTGTATATATTTCACATGTTTCATTTATCATTAAGATCATCTCAAACCAAAATATTTTCTTCACAAAAGTTATTCACAATAATATATATTATTTTATAAAAATATCAGAAAAAATATTTATTGCATAAATAATTAATTATAATGAACCGAAAAAGCTATAAAAGCATATTCCAAGGCTAATAATTATTCATAGAAAACTTCAAATTAACTAAACTCTCTTTTAAACTTCGTTTTATAACTAATACTATTTATTAAAATTATCAAAAAATTATTAGAATAACATGTGTGAATTTTGACGTTTGGACCCCTTTGCCTATATGTACTATATATATCATCCTTAATTTCTATTTAATTATTCTAAACTCTGTTTAATTTAATTCTTTTTCTAATATGTTTCTAAAAATAAGTAGAAAAATATAAAATTATTAATTATTAAAAAATGTTAATAAATCCTCAAGCCACGAAGCCGTGACCCTAAAAATCCGGACCTCATAACTCAATGACGACGCGAAATCCCGAACAACTGAGGTAAAGGTATAAAATGAGGTCGTTGCGACCTCAGTCACTCGAATGCGTCAATCAAGAAAAAATCAATCACTCAAATCAGATAAAAACAAGCAAGCACAAGAAAGAGCGATCTAGCTATAGGATTAACCTGGTATAGCTCCCAGGGTCGAACACAAGGAGCACAGATTGGCCTTGCGGCCTACGATGTAGTCAGAAATCCAAGGGAGTCTTTTTTAGTGGTTTTTATTTGTTTTTATATTTTTTTAGATTTTTTAAATGATGAGAAAAGTAAAGAAGGTAAATACAAGGGAACTTCAACAATTTATTACACACATCAAAAATGATGCAAAAATTCCAGAAAATTGATTTTTAGGTTTTTTAAGTTTTTTACTGTTTTTGGTGAATTTTTGGAATTTTTCTAATGGGTAAATTATTTATTAAAAATCAAACAATGCGAAAAACAAAGGGGACTGTCCAGCAAGGCTTAAGACCCAAAAATAAAATACTCTTGGATCTCAAAAAGCCCTAAAGGTAATTTTCCTATAATCTAGAAAGACTAAGGAAAATTTAGGCACCCTAATTATTGTTTTTGGATTTTTAATTTATTTATTATAATTTTTATGAGTTTTTAGGGGTTTTTCAATTTTTAGGGTTTTTAAGTGATGAAAAGTAGCCAAAATTGGCTAGAAAATCAAGCAACAAGCAAGAAACAGTAACCAAATTTTTTAGAATTTTTGGTGGAGTTTTTATAATTTTTTTGGTATTTTTAAAGTCAAACAGTGGCAAAAATAGGGGTTTTTGAATTTTTAAAAATAATAAATGAAATCAAAAATGTCCCCAAAAATCATAGAAATTCCTACACCATGGCAGGAGCCATGTGTCAAAATCTCATTGGATTTGGAGGTCGTTTGATATTTTATTCAAAAATAAAGGTGGGGCACTGTGCACAGGGACCTATGTGCAAATACCCAAAAGTTCTGGGGTCCTGGTGCAAAATACCCAAGAAGTCACGTGCCAAGCACGTGCCTGGGGCACTCAAGGACCTAAATGTAATAAAAATAAGTTCCAAGGACCTATTGATAACTCGTATCAAAAGTCCAGGGGCTTATATGCAAATATCCAAAATAAAACGCACATGCGAATAATCAATGCTCACAGGGGTATATATGCAAATAAACAAAACATTTTATTCAATGAATAACATCCAGAACTACAAGGGGTCTTATGCAAATATCCCAACAAAACACGTGACGAAGCACGTGGTTCACAACTGGCGGGGGTATAAGTGCAAATAAAAATAAGTACGGGGTCCTTGGTGCAAATAGCCCAGAAAATAAACAACTTGAATTAAAAATTACAGGACTAAAAAGAAAATAACAAACTACGAGGGGCCCTACGATATTTACCCCTTTATTAGCCGACGGTCGGATAGGCGCCACGTGTAGGCTGGACGGTCCGGATGTGCTGCGCCTCTTCTCTCTTCGTCCCTTCGGCTCGATCAACGGCTGGGAGAGGTCCACGTGGAAGATCTGACGATGCTGGGCTCCTGGTCTCTCTCCTCGGCTACAACGGTCAAGATGTCTCCTCAGATAGATCGATGGCTGCTGCTCCTTCAAGGATGGACGCTCAGGATTAGAACTGGAGCGAGGTCTTCATCGGACGGCTCTGGAGGATGGTGCAAGAACTCATGGCCGGCGAACTTCGCCGGCCTCGTGCGTGGACTCCGGTCCTCCTCAGCTGCTGCTACTGATCGGAACACGTTCCTGGAGACTTCCCGCAGCTGATGGTGTTGGCCGATGCCCCAGCCAAGCCCTGGAGGGGCTCCGGCGAGGCCTAGCGGCGCGAAGCTCCGGCCTGAACTGTGAAGGAGGCTCAGACACCCCCTTTGGACCTGCAAAGTAGTCAAGAAACTTCGCGGGTCGAGGGCAAAATGCCTCGACCCAAGAACGCGGGGTGAAGATGGTCTGTGCTGTGGGGCGAACGAGCTCCGGCGAGGCGGAGACGGTGGAGCTCGACTCCCAGATCCTGTGCGATCTGGGTTGAGTGAAAGGGCGTAGAAGGTGCGGGAGGGATTGGCGAAGATGATGGTCGGTTCGGATGGTCGAGCTATTGCGTGAGATGGCCGGAATCAAGGAAATGCGTCGGTGGGTCGATTTGGGCGAAATCGGAAATTGGAAGAAATTAGAAGGAGCTAAGGTTACCTGGTGGCTGCAGTAGACTATGCTGGAGCGTGGCTAACTCCGGGTCGTAGCTTCGAAGGGCGTCAAGGCCTGAAGCTCGATGCTCAACGCCGGCGGCGGAGCAAGGACGGCGAAACACGCCGGATCGATGGTCGGGGCACCCTCACCTCACTGCAACAGGGGGCAAACGCGAGCTGTCACCTCGGGCTTCGCTCTGGAGGTCACGGGAATAAGGATGGCGATCCAAAGATGGGGGCGCGGAGGCGGCGGAGGTCTGGATATAAATGGTGACAGGGGCGTTTAGGGTTGAGTGGAGACGGCGATGGAAAGCGTTGATTTCATGGCGAAGGATCCGGCGAGGGAGAGGGATGAACGGCGAAGAATCCGGGCGTGGGATATGCGTGGGGGACAGCCTGGAGACGCGTGGGAAATTCGGAGAAGATGGGGCGGAGCGCGTCTTCCAGAAAAGGAAGGAGTCCGCGGGGGAGTTGACCGGGGTCAACAATCCCCCGTGGACCAATCAGGAGCGGCCACGTGTATCCAATTTTTGTTTTATTTATTTTAGGGTAGAAATAGGCCGAATTAAAGAAAACTCAAAACATGAAATATTTTTCTTTTATTTTTTTCTATTTTTTGGTGATTTTTAATTAATTTTTGGAAATAAAAATAGGGTAGCTATATATATAGGTATATGTACACTATATGGATTTTTATTTTTGATTTTTTTATTTGTTATTTTCATGTATTTTGATGCTCATTTTGTATTTTATTTATTTACAACATGAAATATGGAATAAAGAATATTTTTATTTTATTTTTATCACTTATATACAAGGGTGAAATAAATGGTTGAATACATTTATATACATGGTATTTATACAATGTATTTTTGTATTTTTAATTTTGTAATTTTTATTTGATTTTTGTTTTGTTTCTTTTTATTTAATATATTTACAATATGTGACATAGAATATTTACAAAAAGTTTAGAAAATAATTGAATTTATTTACAAGGTTAAATAAATACATGGGTGATGGTCTATGCACATGGTGAAGGTATATTTTTGAATTTTTGATTTTTTTATTTGTATTTTGTTTTTAATAAGATATATACAAATACTTACAACATATTTTTGGGTGAGGAAAATATAATTTATTGTATTTACAGAAGTATATACACATGAGCTCCTATCTCCCTCTACTTTGGCTTTTATGCGGTCAGGCCCATGCTGAGCCCTCCCTTGGGTTAGGTTGCTCAATATTTATTCTAAATATTTCCCTCTTTTTCTTTTTGCTCTTTATTCTTTTATTTTGTGCACAAAAACATGCTAATTATAGGTTTTTACACAATGCATGCTTTTGGTAATTATTTGTATTTACACATATCTACATGTATTTGCAAAGGTTTTTGTAGCTAAAATAATAGAATAAAGAGTGATGAATGGGTATTCATCACTCAACCATATAGACTCTGAATTGGCATAGTCACTTTTAAAGTCCGTTTATAGAATTATCTATCAAATGAAACTGATTTTGGTAAAATCAGAGTTAATATGCAAAAAGTAGGTTTTGGGACCCTATTGGTATAAAATTTACAATGTATCTTAATTTTATCTTATTTAATATATGCCATTTCTTATGTTTATATAATTGATCACCGCCCAAATGACTAAGGTAAAGGTGTAAAATAAATGCTAGGTCGTTGCGACCTCAATCACTCGGGCTGAGTAAATCAAGAAAATAAACCACTCACAAAGAGATCAATCAATCAAAACACAAGATAGAGCGGTCTGCTATAGGTTTAACCTGGTATAGCTCCCAGGGTCGAACACAAGGAGCACAGATTGGCCTTGCGGCCTACGATGCAGTCAGAGTCCAAAAAGTCTTTTTTTATGGTTTTTATTTGTTTTTGTATTTTTTTAGAAATTTTTAAAAGATGAGAAAATGAGAAAAAGTGAATGCAAGGCAACTTCAACAATTTATACAAGACACACAAATGATGCAAAAATTCCAAAAAATTGGTTTTTATGTTTTAAATGTTTTTTACTGTTTTTGGTGAATTTTTGGAATTTTTCTAATGAATAAAATATTTATTAAAAATCAAACAAGGCAAGAAACAATGGGTACTGTCCAGCAAGGTTAGAAACTCAAAAATAAAATATTTAAGAGCTTCAAACAACCCTGGAGGTAATTTTCCTATAATCTATGAAGAACAAGGAAAATTTAGGCACCCTAATTATTGTTTTTGGACTTTTAATTTATTTATTACAATTTTTATGGGTTTTTAGGGGTTTTTCAATTTTTAGGGTTTTTAAGTGATGAAAAGTAGCCAAAATTGGCTAGAAAATCAAGCAAACAGTAAACAACAATGTCTAATTTTTTTGGAATTTTTGGTGAAGTTTTTATATTTTTTTGGTATTTTTAAAGTCAAACAGTAGCAAAAATATGGGTTTTTGAATTTTTAAAAATAATAAATGAAATCAGAAATGTCCCCAAAAATCATAGAAATTCCTACACCATGGCAGGAGCCATGTGTCAAAATTTCATTGGATTTGGAGGTCGTTTGATATTTTATTCAAAAAGAAAGGTGGGGCACTGTGCACAGGGACCTATGTGCAAATACCCAAAAGTTCTGGGGGCCTGGTGCAAAATACCCAAGAAATCACGTGCCAAGCACGTGTCTGGGGCACACAGGGACCAAATGGTAATAAAAATAAGTTCCGAGGGCTTATTGGTAACAAGTACCAAAAGTCCAGGGACTTATATGCAATTTACCCAAAATAATTCGCACATGTGCAAAAACAATGCTCACAGGGGCATAAATGCAAATAAACAAAACATTTCATTCAATTAATAACATCCAGAACTACAAGGGGTCGCATGCAAATAACCCAGAATAACACGTGATGACGCACGTGGTTCACTACTGGCAGGGGTATAAGTGCAATTAAAATAAAGTCCGAGGTCCTTGATGCAAATAACCCAGAAAATAAACAACTAGAATTGAAAATTACAGGACTAAACTGAAATAAGACAAACAGAGGGGGTCCTATGAAATTTACCCCTTTATTAATAGCGACGGTCGGATGGGCGCCACGTGTATGATCTGACGGCTGGATGCGCGGCGCTACTCTTCTCTTCTCCTCTTCGACTCGATCGACGGTCCGAGGGAGGCCACGTGGAAGATCGAGCGGTGCGGGGCTCGGGTGCCTCTCTCCTCGGATGCAACGGTCCAGATGTCTCCTCAGATAGATCAACGGCTGCTGCTCCTTCAAGGATGGACGGTCACGATCAGATCTGGAGCAGAGGGTGCATCGGACGGCTCTGGAAGGTGGAGGAAGAACTCGACGCCGGCGAACTTCGCCGACGTCCTGCGTGAACTCCGGTCCTCCTCAGCTGCGCCTGAAGGTCGGAGAAGCTCCGGCGTGAGGTTGCGCAGCTGCTGGTGGTGGCCAAGGACCCAACCGAGCCCTGGAGGGGCTCCGGCGAGGCCTATCGGCTCGAAGCTCCTGGCTTGAATGAACTGGAGGCTCAGACACCTCCCTTGGACCTGCAAAGTAGACAAGGAGCTTCGCGGATCGAGGGCAAAGTGCCTCGACCCAAGAAGACGGGGTGAAGATGAACGGTGCGGTGGGGCGAAAGAGCTCCGGCGAGGCGACGGCGGTGGAGCTCGGCTCCCAGATCCTGTGCGATCAGGGTTGAGTGAAATGGCGTAGAAGGTGCGTGAGGAGGTTGCGAAGGTGCTGATCGGGTCGGATTGGAAGATGGGTGATCGGAGTGACCGGAATCGAAGAAATGCGGCGATGGTCGGAATTGGGGGAAATCCTAAATTAGACGAAACTAAAAGGAACTAAGGTTACCTGATGGATGCTGGAGACTGTGCTGGAGATGGGCTATCTCCGGGTCGTAGCTTCGAAGGGCGTCAAGGCCTGAAGCTCGATGCTCAACGCCGACGGCGGAGCAAGGACGGCGAGGTTACGCCGGATCGATGGAATCGCCCTCTCGCCTCACTGCAACACGGGCAAAAGCTTGCTGTCACTCTCGCCTTGCCGATGGAGGTCACAGGGAAGAAGGAGATGGGCCAAAGATGGCGCGCGAAGGCGGCGGAGGTGAAGGATATATAGTGTGACCGGGCGATTAGGGTTGCGTGAGGACAGCAAAGGAAGGTGTAGATTTGATGGCTGAAGATCCGGCGAGGGAGAGGGATGTGCGGCGAAGAATATGGGCGCGGGGGTTGAGTTGAAGACAGGCTGGACGCGCGTGGATAAATCGGGGAAGAAGGGCGCGGCGCGCGTTGGCCAGAAAAGGAAGGAGGCGCGGGGGAGTTGACTGGGGTCAACATTCCCCCGTGGCCCAGTCAGGAGCGGCCACGTGTGCCCGAACTTTGACCATTTATTTTAGGGCAAAAATAGGTCGAATTAAAGAAAACTTAAAACATGAAATATTTTTCTTTTATTTTTTTCTATTTTTTTGGTGATTTTTAATTAATTTTTGGAAAAAAATAGGTTAGCTCTATATATAGGTATATGTACACTACATGGATTTTTATTTTTGATTTTTTATTTGTTTGTTATTTTTATGTGTTTTTATGCTCATTTTGTATTTTATTTATTTACAACATGAAATATAGAATAAAAGAATATTTTTATTTTATTTTTATTACTTATATACAAGGGTGAAATAAATAAATATATACATTTATATACATGGTATTAATACAATGTATTTTTGGTATTTTCAATTTTGTAATTTTTATTTGATTTTTGTTTTGTTTCTTTTTATTTATTTTATTTACAAAAGGTAATATAGAATATTTACAAAAATTTTGGAAAATAATTGAATTTATTTATAGGGTTAAATAAATACAATGATGTGGTTTATACACAAGGTGAAGGAAGGGTATTTTTGGAATTTTTGATTTTTATCTTTTTATTTTGTTTTTAATAAAATATACACAATATGTTCAAGCATATTTTTGGTTGAGGAAAATATATAGTTTTATGTATTTACAAGTATATACAAATGAGCTCCTATCTCCCTCTACTTTGGCTTTTATGCGGTCAGGCCCATGCTGAGCCCTCCCTTGGGTTAGGTTGCTCAATATTTATTCTAAATATTTCCCTCTTTTTCTTTTTGCTCTTTATTCTTTTATTTTGTGCACAAAAACATGCTAATTATAGGTTTTTACACAATGCATGCTTTTGGTATTTATTTGTATTTACACATATCTACATGTATTTGCAAAGGTTTTTGTAGCTAAAATAGAAGAATAAAGAGTGATGAATGGGTATTCATCAATAATTCATTAATATTTTATTATTAAAATAACTAAAAATTTTAATTCTCTATTAATCATTAATTAATTAATTAATATTTATTTACTAATTTATTTAATATTTATTTAAATAGTTATTTACTTATTCTATTATTATATAATTAGTTAATTAATTTCTTATTAAATATATTTAGTTATTAATTTTATTATTTATTTTAATTATTAATTCAATTTATTATTAGTTATTTCTTTTAATTAATTAATTAATTAATTGAGTTTTATTTCTTTTCCTTTCTCTATCCTCCCTCTTTTCCCCTTCACCCATCAACCCTTCTTCCTCTTCTTTCTTTCCACCGCCGCCGCCTCCGCTCTTGTCCCAACCTCTCCAACCTCCAGGCTGTTAGGCCGGTTCGTACAACCACCGTCAGTGATGCCACCCGGCTTCATGCTCCCCCAAGGAATCCTCCGCTATAAATACCCTTGATCCCCTCTAGTTGAAGGGAATCCACCATTTGTCTCCATCCATTTCCTCCGAGCTCTGAGAATTGGAGGGGTGACAACCCTCCTTGTGAGCAAGCGAAAAGAGAGAGAGAGAGGAGTGGGATGGCAAGATCCACCGCCAGCGCTGCAGCACAGTTCCGTTGCACGTATGTTGAGCCTCCGCCTCCGCCTGGCATCAAGGCAATGACCTGGAGATCCACCGAGCTCCATTCCAGGGGACTATCTCCTTCATCGACCAATATTTGCTTTAACTCCCAAGTTAGTTTTTCTTCTCCGCTTCTCTATTCCCCTCTGCTATTCTTCATCTATTACTTCTTTCTCCTCTCAATCCCTCCAATTCTCCATAGTCCACTTTGAATCCTTCACGATTACATCCACCGTCGTTCCTGATTCCCTCCATTTCTCAGTCTACCTCACATCCCTTACCACCTCTGATCAACCATGTTCTTTGATCGGAGTTCTAGCTCCAAATCCATCACCATCGACGGAGTCCCCCATTCATCATTCCATTTTTCTTATAACGATCGGCCGAGATCTGCGATCTCGAGCCTTTAGTTATGCTCATCTAGAGGTTTTAATCGAGCCTCGTTGGATATAAGAGCCATCGCCGCCTTCAAGCTACAGACATTTGGAACTCCCTTCTATATGGAGATATGAACGTGAGGACCTCCGCCTTGGAGAACAAAGTCTCGCTGCAGATCATAGCACCTCCACCACCGCATGTGAAGAATTAAGCGAAGAACTACCATACAACTTCGAGCCTCTTCGTCGCCTTGAGCATCTGGAGACGAATCAAGTTGAGAGCCACTGCGCCACCCCAATCGAAGACCATCGACGATCTAATAGAGATCGAAACACACTGCTCCTGATGATTTGGGGAAGAACACTAGCTTCAATAGATCTTGGATCTCATCGTATGGACAACGTTAGGCCACACATCGGTCACACATCGCTCCGACCACCCCATCGAACCACCATTTAGAGACCTCACGTGTGCAACACGTGAGGCGGGAGATATTTGTGGGGAAAATTGCAGATCGATCCCCACTACTTCTTGATATTGCAAACAAGTCATGTTGTAGTTGTTCACGTGTACCATCATGTGAATTTTTGGGCTTTTGCATAAAGGCCCTCGAGGATTTTTGATATTTCCTACAAGTCCATTCCAGGAGATGATCACGTGAAGTGCACATGATGATTGGGAAAATTGCGCAAAATATCCCTAACTTTTGAGATTTTGCGCGCGCGTGCACACACACACACACACACACACACACACACACCAAATTTCCATATAATTACAAACGTAACCCTATACATACTAAATGCATATTAAATAAAATACTGCATAAAAATAATATAAAATACATATGATACTTTATATCCTACTATATACAATATTAAATCATATTTTGAAAAATAAAAATACTTTCTATTTTTAATAACTCATTTTAAAAATACAAAAATATAACAAACTTTTATAACAATAAAAAATATAATATATCTCCATAAAAATCCTAAAAATTTATATGTAGTATATTTTACTGCATTTCACATATTAAACAAAAAAATAGAAATTAAACATTAAAACCAATAAAAAATACAAAATACATAAAAACTTTAAAAATTATAACAAATTCAATAAAAATCGTATAAATATACACAATACCTCCATTTGAAGGTATTTTCCTCTACTTTTTGATAAAAATAAAATAAAAATATTTTTTATTTTCTATTATTTTTAAAGTAAAAAATAAAATCCTATTTCAATAAAAAATGGTTTTCAACATCAAAAACCAAATAAAAGTTACAAAACATTTTCTAAAAAATATAAAATAGTTAAATCACATAAAAACAACAAAAAAAACAAGCATTAAAAATAAAAACTTATACCTATTTTTTGACATAGGTATATTAAAACCGTAAAAATAATATAAAATTCATAAAAATCAAATACAAATCCAAAAATTCACATAAATAAAAAATTAGGAAACCCTTATACCTTGGTTTTCTATTATTTTATCTTAGTTTTCCACATTTACCTCCCTTAGTTCGACACTCCCGTACTTAAAACTATACATTTGAGTTTAGGAGTATAAATACAAACAAAAAATTTTCTGACAAAATTTGACTGATCATTACAGCGACAGTTATCTTTTTTTAGACGACTCGATCGGTCGATATTTCTATTAGATGAACAATCACTTCACTTTTGTATTAGATGAATAGTCGTAAATATTTTCTAAAATTATTTCTACAAACTTAACCACTACAATAAATTTGATATAAGACAACAAATAATTTAAATATTCATTATCATATCTTCCAATGTTATATATAACGATGAATATTATTCATTGTAAAATTAGTTTTTATTCTTGTATATAACAAGAATGTCATATTCATTGTCTAAAGGTTCATATAACAATAATATATTCGTTGACTTATGAAGGGAGGTTTTAGGCCTTCTGCATAACGATTGTGTGTAGATTGAATAGTATCCGATCACATACATAGATTTGTGATACAGATCTAGATAGCATCTAAATTAAAAAGAAAAATAGAAACAAACCACATGGGAACCATTCCCAATTCGCTTAATCAATTCACACGAGTATAGAGTTACATCTTGAAACGTGTTTATGATCCTCTAGCCTTTAAAGAAAGAGACATCATTTATAAATCCGATCCAACCAAGACTACACTTGTGGGTACGCGGATGCATCGCGTAACCCACAATCCAGAGAGATGAGCCAACTTCCTCGTTGGCTTGGGGGATGGGTCGACCATTGAAAGAGAAGGAGAGAGGACATTGAGAGAGAGAGAGAGGAGAGATTGTGTTGATTAATTGTATTTTTGAGAGCCGACTCCACCCCTCTTTATATACATATTCCAACTGTAAGGATTGCAATCTTCATTGCAATATCAATGGTCAAGATTAGAGTACTCAAAAATAAGTTTTAGGATTGAGAGATCTCTCAACAACTTTTCGGACTAGAATTAAAATTTAATAATTATTTAAAATAATCCTAAAATAAATAAATGAATAGTTATATAATTAAAAGAGAGAGAGAGAAAATCCTCACCCTAAATTTGAGGTGGATGTTAATGAAAAGCTTTTGATACGGGGTACCTAATGTCTGGTCATGGAGGGCATGCAATATCCGACAAGTTAGATACGACAATCGTTATATCGGTCTCTCTCACGACACTTTGTACCCGATATAAGCATCCCGATCAATAGTTAACCCATGATAATAACGAAGCAATGTAAATAAGTGAGATAATATTTATTATAAACTATTCAAAAGTTGTATAATGACAAAAAGTAGAGGTCGAACCATAGAGAACATGCGTAGTAGAGAAATGATAAATAGTCTATGATGAATACCCATTCATCACTCTTTATTCTATTATTTTAGCTACAAAAACCTTTGCAAATACATGTAGATATGTGTAAATACAAATAATTACCAAAAGCATGCATTGTGTAAAAACCTATAATTAGCATGTTTTTGTGCACAAAATAAAAGAATAAAGAGCAAAAAGAAAAAGAGGGAAATATTTAGAATAAATATTGAGCAACCTAACCCAAGGGAGGGCTCAGCATGGGCCTGACCGCATAAAAGCCAAAGTAGAGGGAGATAGGAGCTCATGTGTATATATTTGTAAATACATAAAACTATATATTTTCCTCACCCAAAAATATGCTTGTACATATTGTGTATATTTTATTAAAAACAAAATAAAAAGATAAAAATCAAAAATTCAAAAATACTCTTCTTTCATCATGTGCATAAACCACATCTTGTATTTATTTTAACCTTGCAAATAAATTCATTTATTTTCTAAACTTTTTGTGAATATTCTATGGCATATTTTGTAAATATATAAAAGAAAAAGAAACAAAACAAAAATCATATAAAAATTACAAAATTGAAAATACAAAAGACATTGTATAAATACCATGCATATGTATATATTCAACCATTTATTTCACCCTTGTATATAAGTGATAAAAATCAAATAAAAATATTCTTTTATTCCATATTTTATCTTGTAAATAAATAAAATACAAAATTAGCATAAAAACACCTAAAAATAACAAATAAAAATCAAAAATAAAAATCCATATAGTGTACAAATACCTATATATAGAGCTAACCTATTTTTATTTCCAAAAATTAATTAAAAATCACCAAAAAATAGAAAAAAATAAAAGAAAAATATTTCATGTTTTAAGTTTTTTCTAATTCGACCTATTTCTACCCTAAAATAATAAAACAAAAACCGGGCACACGTGGCAGCCTCTGGTTGGCCCACGGGGGAATGTTGACCCCGGTCAACTCCCCCGCGACCTCCTTCCTTTTCTGGAAGTCGCGTGCCGCGCCTTCTTCCCCGATTTTTCCCACGCGCTCCAGGCTGTCACCCACTCAACCCCCGCGCCCGGATTCTTCGCCATTCATCTCTCTCCCTCGCCGGATCCTTCGCCACGAAATCGAAGCTTTCCATCGCTGTCCACCCTCAACCCTAATCGCCCGGTCACTCTATATATTTTTCCCCTCCGCCGCCTCCGCGCCGCATCTTTGGACCCTCTCCTTCTTCCCCGTGACCTCCATCGGCTCCGCAAGAGTGACAGCGAGCGTCAGCCCTTGTTGCAGTGAGGTGAGGAGGCGTATCCTTTGATCCGGCGAACTTCGCCGCCTTTGCTCCGCCGCCGGTGTTGAGCATCGAGCTTCAGGCCTTGACGCCCTTCGAAGCTACGACCAGGAGCAAGACCAGCTCCAGCACAGTCTCCAGCAGCCATCAGGTAGTTGATTAGTTCCTTTATTTCATTTAATTTTAGATTACGCCCAATTTGCACCTCCGACGCATTCTTCCGATTCCGGCCACCTCGCGTATCATCTCGACCTTCCGACCCTACCATCACCTTCGCCGCACCCTCACGCACCTTCTTCACCCATTCGCACAACCCAGATCGCACAGGATCTGGGAGACGAGCTCCACCGCCGTCGCTTCGCCGGAGCTCTTCCGCCCCACCGCACCGATCACCTTCACGCCACCTAACCGGGTCGAGGCACTTTGCCCTCGACCCGCGAAGCTTCTTGACCACTTTGCAGGTCCAAAGGAGGTGTCTGAGCCTCCTTCACAGTTCAGCCAGGAGCTTCGAGCCATTAGGCCTCGCCGGAGCCCCTCCAGGGCTCGGTTGGGCCATTGGCCACCACCAGCAGCTGCGGGACAGTCCAGCGGATCTTCTCCGACCTTCAGGAGCAGCTGAGGAGGACCGGAGTTCACGCAGGACGTCGGCGAAGTTCGCCGGCGTCGAGTTCTTCCTCCATCTTCCAGAGCCGTCCGATGAGCCCTCGCTCCAGTTCTAATCCTAGCCGTTCATCTGAGGAGGAGCAGCGACCGTCGATTCATCTGAGGATCTCATCTGGGCCGTTGAGCAGCGAGGTTAAGCCACAACGTCTTTCAGCCGTCCGATCATCCACGTGGTTGCACCTCGACCACCCGATCCGAGCCGAGCCTCCTTCGAAGAACCACGTTGATCCACCGCCGTCCGATCATCCACGTGGACATACACCCGCCGTCGGATCAGGCCAGCCCTTCCAGAGTCAAAGGCGCGTTTATCCACCGCCGTCCGATCTGCCACGCGTCACACATCGGGCCGTCGATAATAATAAAAGGGGTAAATTTCGCCTAGGCCCCTCTGCTTGTTTTATTTCTTTTTAGTCCTGTAATTTTTAATTCAGTTGTTTATTTTCGGGGATATTTGCATAGAGACCCTCGCGCTTAATTTTATTTGCATTTATACCCCTGCCAGTAGAGACCCACGTGCTTTGGCACGTGTTTTGTTGGGTTATTTGCAATATGTGCCTTGTAGTTCTGGATGTTATGCAATGAATGAAATGTTTTGTTTATTTGCATATATACCCCTGTGAGCATTGATTTTGCACATGTGCGAATTATTTTGGGTAAATTGCATATAAGCCCCTGGACTTTTGATACGAGTTATCAATAGGTCCCTGGAACTTATTTTTATTACATTTAGGTCCTTGAGTGCCCCAGGCACGTGCTTGGCACGTGACTTCTTGGGTATTTTGCACCAGGACCCCAGAACTTTTGGGTATTTGCACTTAGGTCCCTGTGCACAGTGCCCCACCTTTCTTTTTGAATAAAATATCAAACGACCTCCAAATCCAATGAAATTTTGACACATGGCTCCTGCCATGGTGTTGGAATTTCTATGATTTTTGGGGACATTTTTGATTTCATTTATTATTTTTAAAAATTCAAAAACCCATATTTTTGCCACTGTTTGACTTTAAAATTACCAAAAAAATATAAAAACTCCATTAAAAATTCTAAAAAAATTAGACATTGTTGTTTACTGGTTGTTTGATTTTCCAGCCATTTTTGGTGACTTTTCACCTCTTAAAAACCCTAAAAATTGGAAAACTCCTAAAAACTCATAAAAATTGTAATAAATAAACTAAAAATCCAAAAACAATAATTAGGGTGCCTAAATTTTCCTCATTCTTCATAGATTACAGGAAAATTACCTCCAAGGTTGATTGAAACTCTTAAATATTTTATTTTTGAGTTTCTAACCTTGCTGGACAGTACCTTGTTTTTTTGCATTGTTTGATTTTTAATAAATAATTTACCCATTAGAAAAATTCCAAAAATTCACCAAAAACAGTAAAAAACTTAAAAAACCTAAAAACCAATTTTCTGGAATTTTTGCATCATTTTTGGTGTGTGTAATATATTGTTGAAGTTGCCTTGTATTTACATTCTTTCATTTTCTTATTGTTTAAAAAATCCAAAAAAAATTATAAAAACAAAGAAAAACATTAAAAAAGTACTCTCTTGGACTCTGACTACATCGTAGGCTATTTAGCCAATCTGTGCTCCTTGTGTTCGACCCTGGGAGCTATACCAGGTTAATCCTATAGCTAGATCGCTCTATTGTGTGCTTGCTTGTTTTCATCTTATTTGAGTGATTGATTTTTCTTGACTGACTCAGCCCGAGTGATTGAGGTCGCAACGACCTATTTATTTTGCACCTTTACCTCTGTCGCTTGGGCGGTCGTCAGAATGGCGCCGTTGCCGGGGAGCACGGCTTTGTAGTTAGTTTTCCATATTATCTCTCTACATTATAACTGTTTTCTGACACTTTCTCTTTCTCATTTTTTGTGCGAGGTACTGCTTGGAATTTGGAGTACACTTTTTGAGGACCCGCACGGGAAGAAGAGCAGGAGGAAGAGAGAGAAGAAGAAGAAATTTTCTACTTAGAGAGAGAGAGAGAACATTTCTTGTTGTAATAATTTAGGACTCAGACTTTGAACTGTGGACATTTGTAAACTTAGCGGGTCTGTTTCGCTGAGCACCGGTGTGCTCGGGGGACCCATTTGGATTTTCGCGGCTTTTATCGTGGTTTTCATAGCTAGCTGCCTTTTCCGGTGTTTACGCGGTTTTCTCGAGCCCCTAGATTTAGGAATTTTTGTTGATTGTGACGTAGATATCTAAGGCCCAACACTTAATAGAATATCTGTTCCTATAGAACGTAATTGGACCTTGATAAAATTCACTAAAAAAGTTAGTTTAATTGGATTTGAGACCACGTGCCGTGAGGAGTCACATACAGCGCTGGCAGGACCCGTTGTGGCGGGCACCGAGTGACTCCCAAGATCGGACTCCGGACTCGATTCGGTTAGCTAACTATTGTTCTTCACGATCAATAGAAGTTGCTCATCTAGGACTCGGTTTTTCCTCGTTGCATCATTTAGGTAGTTTAATTCTGTATTTAAATTCTGCGCGGATCACTTGCATGTAGAGTGCTGGAGACAAGGTACGCATTTCTTTCTCTGCATGCATCATTGATTTTCTCGCGCATCGGCTTTTTCGTCTTCTCCCCCTGTGTTTGACTTAATCATCAGAAGAATCGGAAAAACCGTTAGGCCGCTTGTATTTATTTTTGAAAAAAAAAAAATTAAAAAGAAAAAAACAATAAAAATTGGGACTGGATAACACTATTGACCCTAAAAGACACTCACATTAAAAATCTGTCTTGGGGAGAGCAACCCCCTCATTGTTTGGTTTGCTTGTGCGAGAGAGTGACCCGAACACTAGGTAAAGCCCTCCGGTGCTCATCTCGACTGATTACCGACTCTTCTGTGCGGGACAGTCGGTTGAGAGAGTATCGGGTATCCCAGCAGGTCACGTAATCGCTCTGATATCTTGTATGTTCACCAAATAAAATGGACAAGATAAATTGACCGATCTTTCACGGTCTTCACATTGTGTTGCGTTGGTGAACCAGGGGTTTGCTTTGTGATCATATTTTCTCCAGATCCAATCCGCCCAACTCGCCAAGATCAAGATGATGGGTAGGCGATCTCTTAGGCAGCCTCTGGCTGCACCGCTTTCAGGCGCGGCTACTCCATCATCTAGGTTGGCCCGTGAGAGTCGAGACCAGCTCTCCGGGCCCGAGTTCGATTCCACCCTGTTCCCCCTCGACCCCCTTTCTTCTGCTACTGAGAGACATGAGCCCGAGGAGAGACGAATTAATTTAACAGAACCTGAGTTGGGCTCATCTGATTTTGCAGACATCCCTATGGCTGGAGCCGGCAGTTCAGACGATCGCCAGCCCGAACATTTTGTCTTAGACCAGGGAGCGATTAACTCCACCCTGATCGCGTCATTAGAGACAGTTCAGAACCAGTTACGCGATCAGGGGGCATTCATGATAGAGATGAGGAGGGAGTTGGAGAGACTCCGAAGAGAGCGAGACGAGCCGAGCGAGCCGGAGGACATTCCTGACGCTGATGCAGAGGCAGCAGCCGCAGCAGCAGCCGCCGCAGCAGCGGCAGCTGCAGCCGCAGCGAGACCGATGCGGGAGCTTCACAACCCTGGATCTACACTGATGCACCAATGGGTGGTGATACCTGCTATCGTGGGGGATTTCAAGTTCCCTCCGAACACCCTGCAGATGCTTCCTCATTTTCACGGACTCGCCACTGAGGAACCCCACCTCCATCTCCAGGAGTTTCTGATGATCTGCAGCACTGTCCACGACCGTCGTGTGGACCAAGATACGATTCGAATGATGGCCTTCCCTTTTTCACTGGCAGATAGAGCAGCCGCCTGGCTGAAACATCTAGGGAAGTTTGTTTACACCTGGGATCAGCTCCGCACCGAGTACTTGAACAAGTACTATCCACTCGGGCGGACGAATGCAGCAAGGGCCCTGATCAACAACTTCTCCATGCTCCCTAACGAGCAATTTCATGAGGCATGGGAGAGGTTCAGAGAGCTTCTGGATAGATGCCCACACCACGACATTTCGAAGCCGAACCTAGTTCAGAGCTTCTTTAGTGGGCTGACACCAGAGCTTCAGGGTCTGGTGAATGCTTCTTGCGGCGGGTCCTACTTTGCCAAGGACCACAACCAAGTCTGGGCCATCTATGAGGAGATGTCCGAAAATTACATGGTGATGTCCCAGACTCGGTTGTATACACAGAGATCTCAGCAGCCGCCAGGACCCGTGCAGTATCAGCGGATAGCACGGGTTGATGCAGGTCCTTCCAGTTCGTCCACAGTTGCAGCCGCACAGGCAGAGTCGGCAGCTGCGGACATGGGGATTATCAGCAACAAGTTGGACCGCATGGAAATCATAGAGAAGAAGCAGTGCCAGGGCATAACTCAGATGGAAGAAATGGCACAGACTCTGAGCGACATGAAGACCCAGCTCTTGTGTCTTCAGGAGGCACAGACGGCTCCTCAGCCCCGTCTTCTGTCGCGAGGCGATTCCGGCGGCAGCCGCAGCTCGTCCCAGCGCTCCAGCTCCTTGCAGCAGCCTAGACAAGTTCACCTTGTACAGGCGGAGCCGTACCAGCAGCAGCAGCCCTCTTACCAGGCACCACCATCTCCAGACTTACAGATGGTGGTATATCAGCCGGATCAGCCTCTGGATGTACTCCCACCAGCCCCTTACGATGCAGAGCCGTTGATGGATGTCAACGGGATTTGGTATGACCGGCCCCAGCCTGGAATCCGACGAGACCATCCCGGATTCAGGTGGGGGAATGGGGGTAACCAACCCCAGCAGCAGCCAGCCGGTCAGGGAGGGCAGTACTCCCAGCAGAGAGATCACCAGCAGCCACCAGCACACCAGCCATCATCCTTCGTATCTCGTCCCTACCAGCAGCAGGGACAGAGTTGGAGACGTGAGCAGCAGGCTCACCAGCAGCAGCATCATTCCTCTTACCCCTCTCAGCCCCAGCAGCCTCATTATCAGAGAGGCAACCCGTCGGGCTCCCATGAGAGCCCCGCCATGGATGATCTAGCCCGCCTCTTCACAGAGCAGCAGGCTACATTTAGACGGGAGATGGACGAGTTCCGCCAGGAGATGCGGGACCTGATGAGAGGGAAGGCCGCCATCCCTGCACAGATTGAGCCTAATCCGAATAACCTGAAGAGGAAATCTGAGCAGGTAGTTCACACTGAGCCTACCACTTCTAGTGACTCATTTGATGTTATCTCGTCGGATTTATTTGATGCTGATTTTGTCACACTTAGGAGCGGTAGAAGACCAGCAGGAGGCGCCTCATCTGAGCGACAACACGAGGATCCATCTAGAGCGCCAGATGAGGAAGAGGAGAGCGGTACTGAAGCCGCACATCATGATGACGGTGGTACTGATGCCACCAGAGATGCTGATTCCACCGGCGGTACTGAGGCCGCCGTTTCACCATATCGAGGAGGTGGTACTGACGCCACCAGCAGAGCCGAGCCGGCCCGCGGTACTGATGCCGCAAGACGTCTGCATGTAGAGCCAGCTAGAGGTGGTACTGAGGCCACCAACATTCATTCTGATAGAGATGTTGTCTTTCCTCGCATGAATGTATCTCGGAACTCTGATTTGAATAAAGGAAAAGGTTTAGTTTCTTCTGATTCCACTGTGATGAATGATGTTTGTGAGGATCCGGTCATTGAATCATCTAAGCCTATTCCTAGTCCTTCATCTGAGAAGGACCCTGTGATCCCCTTTCCTAGAGCCCTTGAGTTGGGGAAGGGGAAGAAAAAAGAAAAAGACCCAAAAAAGAGAGAGAAGGAGGAGTTCAGCCAGAGCATGATAGACCGATTCCACATTCAGCTGACCCTCAATGAGGCTTTGCAGCACATCCCTCTTCTTCAGCGGTCCTTGAGAGACAGGACCACAGTCAGGAGGAAGAAGAGGAACAAGACCGCAGAAATTCATGTGCTAACAAAAGCCACGTGTTACGCGATCCAGAACCATCTGCCGACTAAGAGGCCAGATTTAGGGGCCCCGTATGTCAGATGTCAGATTAGTGAGCAGAGGTTCGACCGTACTCTCTTAGATAGCGGATCGTCGATCAACCTTCTTCCGGCAGCCCTTCTCGACCACTTAGAGTTGGGCACTCTTGTACAGAGCAGGACATACCTTCAGTTTGCTGATCGGTCTGTCAAGAGGCCAAAGGGGTTGTTGCGAGACGTTGTCGTCACGATTCAGGGTTTGCAATTCCCTGTGGACTTCGTAGTGCTGGACATGGAGACCCCTGACTCGTTGACCGATTCCCCCATCATCCTCGGTCGCCCATTCTTGGCCACAGCCAAGGCGGTGACTGACCATGACAGCGGGAAGGTGTACTTTCGCGTCCAGGGCGAGAGTATACAAATAGAGACGGTTAAGGACCACAGAGCCAGATCTACATCCCGCTCACATGGCAGTACAGATTCAGAGCAGCTGACAGACGCCGAGCCAGACATCCACCAGGACTGTGATTTTGTGATCACAGATGATGAGGCAGCTTGGGCAGACCTTGAGTCACAGACTACCCTCTCACACTCAGATACAGCTGATGCAGAGATAATAGAAGAGGAGAATCTGGAGAGCACGGCCCTGGATCAGGATACTATTGAGTCAGCAGAGTCGGATCTTGATCGCGACACGATTTTCAGTGATGGTGGTACTGAAGCCACCCTGCTTTATGGTGGTGCTGATGCCACCTTGTTCTCCAGTGGTACTGATGCCACTGAGTCTGATATAGATCCCTCGGATTCAGAGTCTGATTGGGCAGATTGTAATGATCAGATGCCAGATCTGGATCCACCTGAACCTATAGATGAGGAGGAGGTAGAGGCAGAGCAGACCAGAGACAATGTAGAGGACCCGCCTTCTCCAGATCCAGTTTGTGAGAGTTCATTATCATTTTCCCAGGCAAATTTGGCAGAATTATCCGCATACACACATCTTCTTCAGAAGCCAGATTTGCCAGCACCCAGCTGTCCAGAGCTAAAGCCGCTCCCTACTTCGCTGAAGTATAGATTCCTTGCGGGAGAGTCTGAGATGTACCCAGTCATCATCTCTGCCGATCTGACTGGAGAACAAGAATCCCGTCTGATGGAGGTTCTTGAAAAGAACCGCAAGGCAATTGGATGGAGCGTAGCAGATCTCCATGGGATTAGTCCATCGTTGTGCTCCCACCATATCTATCTCGAGGAAGGGGCGAAGCCGTCGCGTGAGTTCCAGCGGCGACTGAACCCCAACCTAAGAGAGGTTGTTATGAAGGAAATATCAAAATGGTGGAGTGCAGATTTTATTTATCCCATTTCCGACTCCAAGTGGGTCAGCCCCTTGCATGTGGTGCCCAAGAAGACGGGCATCACTACCGTGATCAGTGAGTCGGGAGAGGAGATTGCTACACGAGTACCCACCTCTTGGCGGGTTTGTGTTGACTACAGGAGACTCAACCAAGCCACCAAGAAGGACCATTTCCCCCTGCCGTTTATTGATCAGATCATAGAGAGACTGGCAGGGAAGAGCCATTATTGCTTCCTAGATGGGTACTCGGGCTACAATCAAGTGGCCATCGCTCCTGAGGATCAGGAGAAGACCACCTTTACCTGTCCCTTCGGTACTTACGCCTTTCGACGCATGCCATTTGGGCTTTGTAACGCCCCTGCGACTTTTCAGAGATGCATGCTGTCGATATTTTCGGACATGGTAGGGGAGTGTTTGGAGGTCTTCATGGACGACTTCTCGGTTTACGGCGACGGATTCGATTCCTGTCTTGACTGCCTAGACCGAGTGCTTCAGCGATGTATTGCTACCCGGTTGGTTCTATCTTGGGAGAAGAGTCACTTCATGGTGACTCAAGGGACGGTGCTTGGCCACATCATCTCCAACAGAGGCATGGAGGTGGATCCGGCCAAGGTCGATGTCATTAGGAAACTCACACCGCCGTCCAATCTGAAGCAGTTACGGTCATTTCTGGGGCACGTTGGCTTTTATAGAAGATTCATTCATGATTTCAGCAAGATTGCCCGACCGTTGACTGATCTTTTGACGAAAGACACCGAGTTCCTTGTTGATGACAAGTGTCTTTCGTCCTTTGAAACTCTCCAGCAATGTGTTATTGAGGCTCCTGTCCTTCAGCCGCCTGATTGGTCTCTCCCATTCGAGATCATGACGGACGCCTCTGATTTTGCCGTAGGGGCCGTGCTAGGACAGAGGAGGGATGGAGTGCCATTTGCCATACACTATGCTAGCCGCACATTGGATTCCGCTCAGCGGAATTACACAGTCACAGAGAAGGAGATGCTAGCAGTAGTGTTTGCCTTAGATAAATTCAGATCATATATCATTGGATCCCGAGTGACCTTGTACACAGATCACACCGCCATCAGGTACCTCATGGCAAAGAAGGATGCCAAGGCTAGACTGACTAGATGGATCCTTCTACTCCAGGAGTTCGACATTGAGATCAAGGATAAGCCTGGAGTCAAGAATGTGGTGGCGGATCATCTTTCCCGACTAGAGCAGCCTGAGGATTCTGAGCAGATTGATCCCATTTGTGATACCTTCCCAGATGAGGCGATCCTTGCTATCGCCTCACTCCCGTGGTATGCCGATATTGTGAACTTTCTCGTTGCTGGGAAAGTCCCACAGGATTGGCCCAAGCAGAGGATTGAGACCTTCCTTGCGAAGGCCAAGTCCTACCACTGGGAGGATCCCATCCTTTACCACGAAGGAGGGGATAGCATCTGGCGTCGGTGTATTCCTCAGGAGGAACACCATAGTGTCCTCACTTACTGCCACAAGCTTGAGGCAGGAGGACATCATTCTGGGAGGAGAACGGCACAGAAAGTGCTCCAATCCGGCTTGTGGTGGCCTACACTCTTTAAGGACTCTGATGAGTTCGTGAAGAGGTGTACTGACTGTCAGAGGATGGGCACTTGTGGACAGCGTGATATGATGCCGATGCAGCCCATTCACTTCTGTGAGGTTTTTGACGCATGGGGCATCGATTTCATGGGTCCATTCCCTAAGAGTCAGGGATTTGAGTACATTCTGTTGGCCGTAGATTATGTTAGTCGTTGGGTTGAGGCTATCCCCGCCCGAGCCGCAGATGCAAAGACAGTTTGCAGATTTTTGAAGAAGCACATCATTATGCGGTTTGGGGTTCCACGAGTTCTTATTTCTGATGGGGGATCTCATTTCATCAACGACCAGGTGAAGGCACTTGCTAGAGAGTTCAGTATAGACCATCGTGTTGCCACACCATACCATCCACAGACGAATGGTCTAGCTGAAGTGTCGAATAGGGAGATCAAGAATATTTTGCAGAAAGTCGTCCGCCCTGACCGAAAGAATTGGTCACAGCTTTTGGACTCGGTCTTATGGGCATATAGGACGTCTTTCAAGACTCCATTGGGTACATCTCCCTTTCGCCTCGTGTATGGCAAGCCCTGCCACCTACCTGTTGAGCTGAGGCACAAGTCACTCTGGGCAGTTACATACATATTGATGGATCCAAATGGTATAGGAGACCAGAGGAGGGCAGAATTAGCCGCCTTGGAAGAGCTTAGAGATGCAGCATTCTCAAGCAGCCTGCATTATAAGGAGAAAGTTAAAGAGTGGCATGATTCTCATATCAGCCACAAGCATTTTGAGATTGGACAGAAAGTATGGCTGTTTGATGCAAGGCTACGATTATTTCCAGGGAAGCTACAGAGCAAATGGAAAGGACCCTATTTGGTCAGAAAGGTACACGATAACGGTAGCATTGATATATCCGAGTTATCTTCTGAGAGTACCTTCCGAGTGAACGGCCAGCGGCTCAAACCATTTCTAGATCATGAGCCGCGGGACGTTATTATTGCTGCTATTCATTTTGCGTGAGATGTGGTCTTTTGACTCACATCTTTTACATCTCACGCCTGATTTTCACTGTTCCTCCGCCTGTATAGATCCAGCTGTCCATATCATTCTATTCTTTAGTCCCACATCCCGTCTCTCATCTTATGATTATGCTATACTTAGGGTGTACTTTACCCTAAGTATAGGGGGGATGTCGGACCTGTGAGTATTCTTTTCATTCTTTCTGCTCTTGTTTTTGCTGCCTATACTTAGGGATATTTTACCCTAAGTATAGGGGGAGCAGATTCTGTATATTCTTCACTCGGCTTTCCCTTCATGTACAGCTTTCTATACTTAGGATTAGTTAATCCTAAGTATAGGGGGAAACCACCGAGTTCCTCTCAGTCTATTCATTTATTCGTTCCTGTACTTAGCCATTTCCTTTTCACTTCCCTTTTACTAAGCACGAGTTATGTCTTCTTCATCGCTCTTGATCACTCTGAGGACATCGTTCGAGCTAAGTATAGGGGGGGTGTGTATATATTTCATATATACTTTAGCCATAACTCGTACTTTGTGTGAATGTGTTAATAAATAAAATGGCTAAAAATCACAAAAATTAAAAATTTTTTCATGTACATAAACCTCTTTTATTCGTGCACATACATAGCTAGTGTATAAAGTATTTTTGTAAAAATGATTTCAAAAATCTTTTGTGTAAAGCTTGTGTAAATATTTTGTATCAAAATTATGTATATAGTACAAAATTTTTTCAAAATGTTTTGAAAATCAAAAGTTTGCAAAAATCTTGTGTAAATGTGTGTAAATATCATTTTGCAAAACTTACACTTCATGCATCATTCATTCATGATTTCAAAACATTTTTCAAAATTTTTGCATGATTGTAAAATATTTGTAAATAGCATCTTTTGTACATATATGTATATAGTTTTTCCTGGATGAAAGTTGACATTTAAACTAAGCCTGGAATTAAATTGAGAAATGGAGCTTGAATAAGATCTTAATCCACCTAATTTCAAGAGGAACCTTATAGGACTTAGAGTTAAGGCTTTTCAGGTCCATAAGGACTTAATTCTTTGAGTCCACTAGGCTATGAGCATATGTCATCTTGATGAGCCTAAGTAGAGCACTTAACAACACACACATGACTCTCAGAGACAATGGCTTAACTTGCACCTGCACTTTACACATGGCTCTCCATGGATGAGGTGGTGAGGAGGCAGTTTCCTTTGGCTTGGGGTAGCATATGAGGGTAGTACTTCTAGGCGGAACCTCTCTTCTTCTTATAGTGAAGGAAGTGCACCTCAACTTGGTCTAGTGGTGTTGAAAGCTAAAGACAGAAGCTGTGGGTTGCAATAAAGCTTCAAAAGAGGGATAGTCTACTGGCTCAAGGAGAAATTTCTTATATGCTGCACCATGAAGATATGTGTACAGAAGTCTTGAAAAAAAAAAATGCAAAAAGAACTCCAAAAAAATGGTGGGTCGGATTGAAAATTTAATAACCCCACCGGAGTGAAAAGCAAAAGCTTATGGTATCATGTTACATCTCATGAAGCTTGCAGCGGGAGACTTAGCTACACTGGCTAAGCTTCCAAAACTCTATACTTCTACCCCCTCTTCTTGAGCCGGTTGCACTTGAACTTAGAAGGGAATACCCCGCTTCTCGAGGAAAGAGTTGCTAGACTGAGGCATTAGAGTTACCAGGTTGAGGGAGGTTGTTTCTTTGTTACTTCTGAGGTGGGGAGCCACATATCACTTACACTGCATGGAAAGATTCATGGTCATTAGAGTTTGTGTATGTAGACTTGTTCTGATCCGGTTTATTAAGGAGTCTTGTCCATAGACTGGTGGAACTTAGAGGCTGTTGAGTTTTAGGCTTAAGTCCAAATAAGGTTCCGACACATTAATAATCCAAAGATCTGATCGAGCTCCATATTTCAATTTAATGAAGGAAAATTTAATAAGTCAACCTTGATCCATGTACATCCTCTTTTTCTTTTTCTTTTTCTTTCTTTTTCACTTCTTTTTCAAATAAGTGTTTGCTAAGGGACTAGCAAAGTTAAAGCATAGGGGGTGATGAATACCCATTCATCACTCTTTATTCTATTATTTTAGCTACAAAAACCTTTGCAAATACATGTAGATATGTGTAAATACAAATAATTACCAAAAGCATGCATTGTGTAAAAACCTATAATTAGCATGTTTTTGTGCACAAAATAAAAGAATAAAGAGCAAAAAGAAAAAGAGGGAAATATTTAGAATAAATATTGAGCAACCTAACCCAAGGGAGGGCTCAGCATGGGCCTGACCGCATAAAAGCCAAAGTAGAGGGAGATAGGAGCTCATGTGTATATATTTGTAAATACATAAAACTATATATTTTCCTCACCCAAAAATATGCTTGTACATATTGTGTATATTTTATTAAAAACAAAATAAAAAGATAAAAATCAAAAATTCAAAAATACTCTTCTTTCATCATGTGCATAAACCACATCTTGTATTTATTTTAACCTTGTAAATAAATTCATTTATTTTCTAAACTTTTTGTGAATATTCTATGGCATATTTTGTAAATATATAAAAGAAAAAGAAACAAAACAAAAATCAAATAAAAATTACAAAATTGAAAATACAAAAGACATTGTATAAATACCATGCATATGTATATATTCAACCATTTATTTCACCCTTGTATATAAGTGATAAAAATCAAATAAAAATATTCTTTTATTCCATATTTTATCTTGTAAATAAATAAAATACAAAATTAGCATAAAAACACCTAAAAATAACAAATAAAAATCAAAAATAAAAATCCATATAGTGTACAAATACCTATATATAGAGCTAACCTATTTTTATTTCCAAAAATTAATTAAAAATCACCAAAAAATAGAAAAAAATAAAAGAAAAATATTTCATGTTTTAAGTTTTTTCTAATTCGACCTATTTCTACCCTAAAATAATAAAAAAAAAACCGGGCACACGTGGCAGCCTCTGGTTGGCCCACGGGGGAATGTTGACCCCGGTCAACTCCCCCGCGACCTCCTTCCTTTTCTGGAAGTCGCGTGCCGCGCCTTCTTCCCCGATTTTTCCCACGCGCTCCAGGCTGTCACCCACTCAACCCCCGCGCCCGGATTCTTCGCCATTCATCTCTCTCCCTCGCCGGATCCTTCGCCACGAAATCGAAGCTTTCCATCGCTGTCCACCCTCAACCCTAATCGCCCGGTCACTCTATATATTTTTCCCCTCCGCCGCCTCCGCGCCGCATCTTTGGACCCTCTCCTTCTTCCCCGTGACCTCCATCGGCTCCGCAAGAGTGACAGCGAGCGTCAGCCCTTGTTGCAGTGAGGTGAGGAGGCGTATCCTTTGATCCGGCGAACTTCGCCGCCTTTGCTCCGCCGCCGGTGTTGAGCATCGAGCTTCAGGCCTTGACGCCCTTCGAAGCTACGACCAGGAGCAAGACCAGCTCCAGCACAGTCTCCAGCAGCCATCAGGTAGTTGATTAGTTCCTTTATTTCGTTTAATTTTAGATTACGCCCAATTTGCACCTCCGACGCATTCTTCCGATTCCGGCCACCTCGCGTATCATCTCGACCTTCCGACCCTACCATCACCTTCGCCGCACCCTCACGCACCTTCTTCACCCATTCGCACAACCCAGATCGCACAGGATCTGGGAGACGAGCTCCACCGCCGTCGCTTCGTCGGAGCTCTTCCGCCCCACCGCACCGATCACCTTCACGCCACCTAACCGGGTCGAGGCACTTTGCCCTCGACCCGCGAAGCTTCTTGACCACTTTGCAGGTCCAAAGGAGGTGTCTGAGCCTCCTTCACAGTTCAGCCAGGAGCTTCGAGCCATTAGGCCTCGCCGGAGCCCCTCCAGGGCTCGGTTGGGCCATTGGCCACCACCAGCAGCTGCGGGACAGTCCAGCGGATCTTCTCCGACCTTCAGGAGCAGCTGAGGAGGACCGGAGTTCACGCAGGACGTCGGCGAAGTTCGCCGGCGTCGAGTTCTTCCTCCATCTTCCAGAGCCGTCCGATGAGCCCTCGCTCCAGTTCTAATCCTAGCCGTTCATCTGAGGAGGAGCAGCGACCGTCGATTCATCTGAGGATCTCATCTGGGCCGTTGAGCAGCGAGGTTAAGCCACAACGTCTTTCAGCCGTCCGATCATCCACGTGGTTGCACCTCGACCACCCGATCCGAGCCGAGCCTCCTTCGAAGAACCACGTTGATCCACCGCCGTCCGATCATCCACGTGGACATACACCCGCCGTCGGATCAGGCCAGCCCTTCCAGAGTCAAAGGCGCGTTTATCCACCGCCGTCCGATCTGCCACGCGTCACACATCGGGCCGTCGATAATAATAAAAGGGGTAAATTTCGCCTAGGCCCCTCTGCTTGTTTTATTTCTTTTTAGTCCTGTAATTTTTAATTCAGTTGTTTATTTTCGGGGATATTTGCATAGAGACCCTCGCGCTTAATTTTATTTGCATTTATACCCCTGCCAGTAGAGACCCACGTGCTTTGGCACGTGTTTTGTTGGGTTATTTGCAATATGTGCCTTGTAGTTCTGGATGTTATGCAATGAATGAAATGTTTTGTTTATTTGCATATATACCCCTGTGAGCATTGATTTTGCACATGTGCGAATTATTTTGGGTAAATTGCATATAAGCCCCTGGACTTTTGATACGAGTTATCAATAGGTCCCTAGAACTTATTTTTATTACATTTAGGTCCTTGAGTGCCCCAGGCACGTGCTTGGCACGTGACTTCTTGGGTATTTTGCACCAGGACCCCAGAACTTTTGGGTATTTGCACTTAGGTCCCTGTGCACAGTGCCCCACCTTTCTTTTTGAATAAAATATCAAACGACCTCCAAATCCAATGAAATTTTGACACATGGCTCCTGCCATGGTGTAGGAATTTCTATGATTTTTGGGGACATTTTTGATTTCATTTATTATTTTTAAAAATTCAAAAACCCATATTTTTGCCACTGTTTGACTTTAAAATTACCAAAAAAATATAAAAACTCCATTAAAAATTCTAAAAAAATTAGACATTGTTGTTTACTGGTTGTTTGATTTTCCAGCCATTTTTGGTGACTTTTCACCTCTTAAAAACCCTAAAAATTGGAAAAATCCTAAAAACTCATAAAAATTGTAATAAATAAACTAAAAATCCAAAAACAATAATTAGGGTGCCTAAACTTTCCTCATTCTTCATAGATTACAGGACAATTACCTCCAAGGTTGATTGAAACTCTTAAATATTTTATTTTTGAGTTTCTAACCTTGCTGGACAGTACCTTGTTTTTTTGCATTGTTTGATTTTTAATAAATAATTTACCCATTAGAAAAATTCCAAAAATTCACCAAAAACAGTAAAAAACTTAAAAAACCTAAAAACCAATTTTCTGGAATTTTTGCATCATTTTTGGTGTGTGTAATATATTGTTGAAGTTGCCTTGTATTTACATTCTTTCATTTTCTTATTGTTTAAAAAATCCAAAAAAAATTATAAAAACAAAGAAAAACATTAAAAAAGTACTCTCTTGGACTCTGACTACATCGTAGGCTATTTAGCCAATCTGTGCTCCTTGTGTTCGACCCTGGGAGCTATACCAGGTTAATCCTATAGCTAGATCGCTCTATTGTGTGCTTGCTTGTTTTCATCTTATTTGAGTGATTGATTTTTCTTGACTGACTCAGCCCGAGTGATTGAGGTCGCAACGACCTATTTATTTTGCACCTTTACCTCTGTCGCTTGGGCGGTCGTCAGTCTACTTAGAAATTTTTTATGGATTTTTTATTTTAAAATGTTTTTTATGGGTTTTAAGTTTTGTGTATTTTTTGTTCTAAATTTTACAATTTTTTTCTTTTTTAATTTTAAAGAAATAATATAGTAGTATAGGTAATAAGTAAATATATAAGTATATAAGTAGTATATAGAAAAAAGAATTTTTTGGATTGTTAAAATATGATAATAAAAATCAAAATTGCCAAAATAAAATATTTTTGGATTTTATTTGTTTTTCCTCTATTTTGAGTTATTTTTGGGTAATTTTTGAGGAATTTTATGCATTTTTAAATAAGGGAATACACCAAAATAAAGAAAATAGAAAATCTAAGAATTTAAAATAGGTTTATTAATGATCGATCAATTTAAATTGTGCCTTAAATCATTTTTTTAGATGCTAGATAATACAAAAAAAATAATGAACTTAAAACATAATTTATGATTTTTCTAAGTTTTATAGAATTTATCTGAAATTTTTGTGTTTTTTAATCATTAGAAGTTTATCTTGATATTTTTTAAAAATACTTGTATCAACGATGAAATATAACAAAATAAGCCAAAATGAATTTTTTTAGAATTTGTCAAAATATTTTATAATTTTAGGGATTTTTAAAGCTAAACAAGATAAAATGTACCATTATTAAATTTTTATAAATAGGAAAATATTTTTAATTACCTTGTGAAAAATATATGCGACAAGATATGATTCCAATCTCTTAATATAATTTTCCTATAATTTTTAGATGTAAAATAGCACTTTTAATAATGTAAATACAAGCACAAAATCAAATCAACAATACATGGACCTATTTGTAATTTCTAAGAAGTTACAGAGCATTTAATAACACATTCTTAAAATTCAGGGGCATATACACAATATTCATGTAATTAAATATAATATCAGCTAAATGGGGGTATAAATGTATATAAAATAAATAACATGTCCCATTATGCAATTTATTTAAAAAGTTTTGTACTGATTTTCAAAGTTTGAGGACCAAATCAAAATACGCAACCTAAAGGGGGTCCAATGCAAAATGCCCAATGTTTAACCCAAAAATCGAGCGGTCTTGTGCTCCACACAAGGCGGGAACACAGTCATCGAATCGACCACACGAAATCCGGATTAAAACAACAATTATCCCACAACAATGATCAAATAATGAAAAGCGATGCGGAGTTAAAATTTATTATAACTCTACACCAAAAATGTGTATAGATGTAAGTATGTGTAGAGTGTCGAGCACATGAAGCAAGCAGGTAGATCGGGGCAAATTAATGTACAAAAATGAATGTGATGTATTTGTCTATATGTGTTATTTTTTGTGGGTTTTTAATTTTTTTAATTTTTAATTTTATTTTTAATTTTATATTTTTATATTCTTATATTTGATTTTTAATTTTCTGGTTTTATATTTTATTTTTATATTTAATATTTTTTAATTGCATTTTCTTTTGAATTATAAAATAAAGTATATATACAATATATGTTAGGGAGAGGTAATATATATAGAAAATAGGTGAAAATGATAAAAAATACAGAAAAATAAAATATTTTTGAGCTTTTTATATTTTTTTACTATTTTTGTAATTTTTTCTATATTTTTTACTAATTTTCTGGTATTTTTATAGTAAAAAATACTCAGAATAGGGAATAAAATAATTATCTGAAATCAAAATGGAGGAATAAAATACAAAACAGAGACAGAAATTTTCCAAATTAATTTTATAATAAAGATAATAAAAAAGAGAAAATTTAGAGACAGAAAATAGATTTTTAAGCTTTTTTAGAATTTTTAATATTTTTATAAAGATTTTAGGGGTTTTGCAATTTTTATGAGTTTTCTTTTATATTTTTTTAGTGATTTTTTGTAAGAAGTTGTAAAATACTTAAATAAATATGAAATATATTTTTTTTGAATTTTTCAAACAAGTTTTATAATTTTTATGTATTTTCTAATGCAAACATGGATGAAAATGCATGTTTTTGTTTTTCTATATATATTAAAATGCTGCAAAAATGAAAAATAAAAATATGGCATGAAATCACAATGAATTAGGAACTTAATCTATTTTTGGGGATTTTTTAGGATTTTATAGATGCATGAAATAAATACTAGAAACAAAAGGAAAATACACTCCTAGTAGGGACAGTTTTGTAAATATACAAAAGTTCGAGAGCCACAGAGTAAATTTCACAGAAATATTCAACTTACTAATAAATTTTTTAGACCAAAAACAAAAATCAAAACCCCAAGGGCTTTCTTGCAAAATCACTAGGCCCCACGTGCACGGGCACATGACCTGGCAGGAACTGATTCGCAATTAATAAAAACCTCAGGGCCTATATTGCAAAATAACAAAAAGGTTTGAACTTAATTTTAAAGTTTCAGGATTAACGTACTTTAGCCAAAAGAGGTGAGGGGCCCCTCGCAAAATGCCCGCACCTCACGTGCGCCAGGTATGTGAGATGACTTGGTTGGGGGCCCAGTGGCAAATATATAAAGATGGGGGACTTAGATGCAATAAATCCAAAATATATTACACAACCGATGAATGATTATAAACCTACTATTAAATTGCAAAATTTCGCTGGTTAGGTCTGCAAAATACCCACGAAAACCAGATCGGATGGCGGTAGATCTTTCACTTAAACACGTGTCCTAATCCGATGAGCTGATGACGGTTCGCAATCTACGATCGAGATCAGATACCCCTAGATGATCCGAGCAGTGGGCTCATTCGACAGTCGCGAAGCGAACTGGAGCGACGGCCTTCAATCCAAAGGTGGAGAGAGAAGAAGGAAGAACATGGAGGAAATCTGGCGAGCCGAAGTTCCCTGGCCCTGACCCTCCTCCTTCGTGATCGTCTGAAGCACAAAAACACCGCACTGACTCCTGTTAGTCTCCCCTAAGTGCTGGCGGTGTCAAAATGCCCTGGCGATAGCCGGAGTTCTCCTAGGAGGCCGGCGGAGCACAAGGCTCCGTGCTACCTTCGGCGAGTCTTCGAAATCGCCCAAAGCGCAAGAGATGCTCCAAGACATGCGAGAAAAAGTCAAGAGGGTCATGGGCAAACTGCCGTGACCCTCCAATGGTGAAAAGGAACGGTGGAAGCGAGATAGGAGCTCTCCAGAGAAAGCTCCGGCGAGGGGGGTGGCGAATGCGATTGGTGGGGTGTCAATCGAAATGGAAGGTACGAATCGAATGTTACGAATATGTGCATATAAAACATGCAAGAAAAATGAGTAAAAAGGGCACCTCAATGGTTGTAAAAGCCAGAGATTGACCTCACGTCCGAGGATGGTCGGAGATGGTGGATCCACTCCTCGGCCCTCGCATGAGCTCCGCTTGCAGGATGGAGGAGACCTGTCACGTCTCTAGTACGGAGCACACACCAAGGGAGACAAGCTAGGGTCAAAAGAGGGTTCAAAATTAGAATGAAGGTCGGAGGGGGTTTTTACAAGATGGGTGACAGGCTCCAAAAGATGAGGTGTAGTAAGATAGGCAACGATTCAATCCCCAAGAAAAACATAGGGCGTGTAAGATCAAGGAACGAGGCGCAAAAGTCACTAAGGGATCGACATAAAAAGGTGCAAGATTTGGCCTCAAAAAATCGAGAAAATAGGGGAAAATGCAGTTTTGACACAGGTGTAGGGTGGGTCAGAGAGTTGACCCGCGGTCAACTCTCGGACCCTCCTGGTTGGTCCATGTGGACCAACCAAGATAAACCTATAGAAAAAGAATTGTAACATCATTTAAAAATAATTAACAAATTTATTAATTTTAGGTTATTAAATGAAAAATATTTAGTATTTTATAAGGTTTTTTATTATGATTTTTTTGAGGTTAAAAAGTATAAGTTACCTTTTATGGGTTATATACAGGTGAATCTGTCTATATATTTTAATGTTTTATTTATATTTTACATTTTTAATTTTATTAATTTTGTTTATTATTGTATATATTAATGATTTTTTTATAAACTTAAATATATTTTTATTTTATTTTTCTTATGTATTATGTACAATTAAATAAATAGAAGTATTAATTGTATAAGTATACTTATTGGTATTATACCTATGGATTTTATACAAGTATTTTATTTTTATGTTTTATTTAGTATTTTATTCCTATTTTAATATAATCAGATATCATAAATAATATTTATAAAATTATAAAAAAAATAAAATTGCAAAAATAATAAATAAAATGAATATTTTAACCAGTACAAGTATACAATAGGGGTCCAAAACCTAACTTTCAAACCGTAACTCCAAAAAATATGAAACCACCTTCATTAAATAACTTATTACAAGTTATATATAATTAAAGGTGATTTTGATATATTTCATGTTTTTATTTGAGAGATACATGTCTGGGAAGTTGGGATTTTGGAAACTTATTCAGATCATAAATTTTTATCTGTACATTATTTTTGTAGGAAATCAATTTTGTATTTTTCTATATTCAATTATCTACAACTTTCATTTACAAAGTTTCTTTTATTGAGGTATAAAAAGTGGAAATAAAAATAGGTCCCAAGAATAAAGGAAAATAAAAGGAATTTTTATTGGTTTTTGGCCCTTATCTCTCCCTACTTTATTCCTTGTCGACCTAGTCATCGAGATGCCTAGGTCTCGAGGTTTCGGGTCATAAACTATTTACAATACTTTATTCTTTTTCTTTTCTTTATTCTATAATGTTGGCTTTAAAAATCGTATTTTATACAGTATCTAAACAAATATGCATGAATGCTAAACTAGGGTTTTTAAGGCCAAAATGATAGAATAAAGATGATGAAATGGAGATTCATCATCCCCCTATACTTGCCTTTGCTAGTCCCTAACAAACACTTATGCAATAAGTGCAGAAAAAGAAAAGCAAAGAAAAGAAAAAGAAGAAATTGGATTTAGTTTAATTATCAAACTTGTCTTCACAAAATCAAAGTTTGGAGCTTAAGTCGTTCCTTTGAAGTTTTAGTGCGGGCGGAACCTTAATGGGAATTATATTTGAAATCCAACAGCCTTCGAGAATCCCAAAACATTGCTCAAGTCTCCTCAATAGCTAGGTCAAAATACTTCAACTCATACGCAAACCCTTACGACTATGAATCTGACTCGTACAATGTAAGTGATGGTGGCTCTCCCCAACTGAAATGACAAAGAGACTGACTTCTCCAGTATGACAACCCACTGATTCCCCAATCCAGTAACTCCTTCCTCGAGGAGAGGGGTATTCCCTTCTAAGTTCAAGTGGCAACCGGCTCAAGAGGAGGGGGTGAAGAGAAGAATGGATGGTAGCCAGTGTAGCTACCTATCCTAGGATGCAAGACTAGTGTAGTCAAGTCATCCAGCTGCAAGCTCACATGATTTGACTTTGAAGCTCAAGCTTACTTATTGACTATACAACATATGTACACTCCGGCGGGCATTTTATTTTGATACAAGCCTGTCTACTTTTTTTGGAGTTTTTTTCTTTTTTTGAAATACTATTTACAGCAGCATATACATAAGGAGTTTTTCCTCTGGAACCATTAGACTATCCCTCTTTTGAAGCTTTATTGCAACCCACACTCTCCTGTCTTTAGAATTCATCATCACTGGACGGGTTGGGGTGCACTTCCCTCCCTATAGGAGGACAAGTGTTTCCACTTTTGTGTGTCTCATATCGGTGAATCCAACCTTCTCACCACTCCAACTGAGTTGAGCCATGTGAAAGGTGCAGGTGTCCAAGTTAGGTCATTATCAACAACAGTCGTGCGTGTGCTCTGAAATACTCTACTTAGGCAGTCAAGAATTCATTGAACCAAGTCTCACGATCCTCAAAGAATTAAGTCAACTAGACCTGAAGTACCTCAATTCCAACTCCTATAAGGTTCCTGTTATTAGGTAGATTTTAAGGTCCAACCAAGCTCCAATCTCTGTATTTTACTTAGACTTGTTCAACTATTAAACTTAATCCGAAAAATGCTAATGCTATGCAAATGCTATGCAGAATGCAGAAAATATTTTTGTGATGCAATTTCGAAGATTTTGAGCTTTTGATGGATTTTTGAAAAGGATGGTGCATATGCAATTTTTTTGCATTTTTCAAGAGGTTTTTCAAATGTTTTTGGTATTTTTACTTTTGCAAATGTCTTTGGGATTTTTAAAGAAAAGATTTTCGATAAAAACTAGGTTAAAATATTCACACAGGGATGCATCTTATATTTACAAGAATAGGTTTTAAGAATTTACAAGGGTAAGTGGTCAATTATATATATATATAAACAATTTAATAAAGAAGTTTAGGTGATGTATATATTCCTCAAACTTATTTAAAAATGTTTTTCAAACAATTTTTGAAAACTATAGTCCAAAATAATTTTTACAAACATGTACACACATTTGAAAATCATTTTGCAATGATTTTTCAAACATTATATATAAAATTTTCAAATATTTTTGCAACCTTTTTCAAACCATTTACAAGTTGTTTTTCAAATATTTTTATTTCACCCAAAGAAAATAATTTTTGAAACAAAATAATTTTTACAAAGGTTGAAAATAATTAACAAAACATTTTCCAAATAGTTTTCAGAAGATTTTACAAAAAGATTTTCAAACTGTTTTTCAAACATTTTGCAAAAAAACATTTCCACCAGATTTATTAATCAATAATTACAAAAAGAATTTGAGGAATCATTACATCTTGTTATTAAATATTTTTAATGAATTTAATTGTATTTTTTGCCATATTATTAATAAAAATACGAAAGTACGAGTTAGGGCTAAAGTATATACACAGTATATACGACCCTCTATACTTAGCTGGAGCCATATCCTCATAGATAAGAGAGAAAAAGAGAAGACATAACTCGTACTGAGTATAGGAAAGCGTAAAGAATGAAGAACGAATGAATAAAGGAATGAATCAATGAGAAGTTGACCGTCCCCCCTATACATAGGATCAAATAATCCTAGTATAGCAGATTGTACACAAAGCAGGGAGGGTCAAGGGTGGGAATGAACAGATCATACTCAGACTATACCCCCCTATACTTAGGGTGAGATATCCCTAAGTATAGACAAGAAGAAGAGACAATGGAGAGGATCGAAGAATGAAAGAACTCGGGTTGCACCCCCCCTATACTTAGGACAAAGTATGTCCTAAGTATAGAAGACTGTCGACAAGGGATGACACCTTTTTGGTAGAAAAAAAGAAAATAGAAAAGGAAAAAAAGAAAAGAAAAAAAGAGATGATGATGGAAGAAAGATAGAAGAGGATGTACACACCACTCCCCCTATACTTAGGGTAAAAGAAGCCCTAAGTATAGGTGATGAATCCACGATTCATCATCTCAATATCTTGATCTTAGCAAAATCTCCGAGTAAAATCCCAGAAAAATGTCCATAAAATCCATAAATTAACAAAATGACTCTTGTAAATAAAACACACTAATTATTGTATATTAGATTGTACAAAATAAATTACACATAAAAAGCCGCAAAAATAAAGGAGTTTTATACATGTAAATAGCCCAAAACTTCATGTATTTTTAATAATTTCATTTCAACTCCTTTTTGGCTAATTCTTTCTCTAACTTGTTCATAATAATGTATATAAAAATACAAAAATACAAAACAAATTTTACCTTAAATAAATGCTCCTAGATCCCAATGGGAAAAAGCCGTAAAGACCAACTTCCAAGCTAAATTCCCGCTCCGTATGAACTCCAAATTCACCAAACTCACTTTTAAAGTTCAAGTTAGAAAATTATCTATCCAACGGAAGTGGTTTCATTAAAATCGGATCTCATTTGCAAAAGTTGGGTTTTGGGACCTAGATGTACATTGTACAATATGTATATATTCATACTTTCTTCTTTTTTTTCTATCTCTCTTAATTATTAAAAATACAAAAAAATCATACTTGTGTTGTATTTTAGTTGTACTATTTTATTGTATTTTTCTGTTGTAAATATCTCTTATTAAAAAGACAAAAAAATTACATATTAGAAAAGTAAAAAAAAATGTGTACATGTTGTTTGTCTTCCCTTGTAAATTGTCCACTATCTATTTTATTCTTTTTTATTCTATTGTAATTAAAGTAGATAACTTTATTTCATTTTATTTATTTAATTATTTTACATTCTCTACAATAACCACCATTCAACTCCATTACTCCACCATATTTTCTAACTTCTAATTCAACTCCACCATTTTATTAACCTCCATCCCACTCCATCTTAATTCTAACTTCCATTTTTCTTCTTCTTTATATACATGCCATTCTCCTCATTTTTGCCTTTGATCCATCTTTATGTGAGGAGAGCCTAGTTCCCTGAGTTGAATCGGTGACAGCGACGCAACCGCGGTCGAGCGACGACGGCCCTCTCTCCGGTGTGATCCGTTGGCTTTTTGGCCAACACCGCAGCCGCAACCGCGCGCTGCTCGAGCTCATCGCACGCCGGCGATTTGAGCGAAGACCGTGCTCTCGTGAGCACTCCATAGGCATCCGCGTTCATCGTAGGTAATTTTATCATCTTGGTATTTTTGCAAATTTTTTTTAGCATACAACACATCATCCTTCCACCACCACCATCACACCATCATCTTTCCCATTTTTTTTAGTTTATTATCACCACATTTTCCCCCTTCATTATCATTTTTTATTTGTATTCCCTGTCTAATCAAAACTAAAAAAAATAAAAAAATTAAAACAAAAAAATTCTCTTTTATTACAGTAGTAAAAAAAATTCAAAAAAAAACAAAAAAAAAACACTGAAGCAGCAGCGGTGGGAGAACCCACCGTCGCCGCCTCCTCTCTCACAGCCACCGCACCGGTGGCCAGCCCGCCGTAGCCAGCCGCGAACCTCAGCAGCCCCCGCGCGGCCGGCCTCGCCACCGCCGGCCACCCCTTCCAGGCTGTGGTGCCTCCCACCGCGCGTCCACCTGCGCTCCTCCACCGCTCATCCGCCGTCGCCGCCTCTCCGCCAAGGCGGCGCCTCCGCGCCATCACCCCCCCCGCCACCGTGAGCTCGCTGCCCCTCCTCGCCGGCGCCGCCGCCGTCAACGCCCGACCCCCTTTGGGTTCACCACCGTTGACCCCCACCTTCCTTTGGGTTCATCCCAATCGGGAGGAAGAAGAAGGTCCTTTCCCTTTCTCATTTTTTTTTATTTTGTAAAAATTGCAATTTTTATTTCTCATGTTTATGTAATTACAAAAACGTCCCTGTACATATTTGTCTTGTTCATTTTCAGTTGTCATTTTTGCACAATGACCCCTGTGTTTGACTAGCAATTTGGATATCTGTTTGACATCCTTTTATTCAATAAAAAATGTGTTCATGTTGAGCAACTAAATGTCTACATTTTGACTATTTATTTGTATTTTTATGAGTAATGGGTAATTAATTAAAAATGGTTAACTGAAATTTTGCATAGTTTACCCATTATGTGCTCTTAAAATTATATCTCACACACGGTTGCTCTAAAAAATCCACAAAAAATATATGTGATGCCTTATATGTGATTAAGTTTCTATCCAAATTTCATCTAAATTGGATTTGTCTTGTGACTGAAATAAATTGTAGAGTGTTTTTGGTATTTGATTTTTAATTAAATCCACATACATCTTTTTCGCGAAATTTCAACTCTCCTGGATAGCTTATCTAAATATCTTTTTGAGATAATTTGCTCTCTGCCTAATTTGATAACGTGGATTTAATAGGAATTAATTACTCATTTCCACTCTGTTTTCACTAAAAAATTCATAAAAACTTCATAACTTGTCAAAAAATTCCAAAAAATTTACTGTAGCTTCCTTGCATCATGTTTTCATTCCAGTAATTTTTTCATAATTTTTGCTTACTGTTTGTGTGAAAAATTGTGAAAATACCCATAAAAAGCGTACATTTTTAGTTATTGCATTTTAACCCCTAAAATCCTAAAAAAATGTGTTTTGTTTTCATCACTGGATTAGTATTCTAGAAAAAAATATAATTTGGCTAATTTGGACTAATTTAACATTAAAATTAATTTGGCCTTGTTGTGTATTTTCTTAGTGTCTTAATTCAACCGCATCTTGCATTTGCTTTGATTTTTGCATAAAAAATCTAAAAAATACCGTTTGGATATCTAGACCTAAGTTTTTGAATTAACCCAAAGTTGTTCCTTTGCCTCCCTGTGTTCGACCCCGGACTTGCCCGGGATATAAATTAAGCCGAGACACTCTTCACGGAGATCTTCTCTCGGTTCTGACCGAATCGCTACGTACACGTGCTACAACGAACACAAATTAAACAACGTATTCAGCGACACGTCAATAGGCAACAATAGGAGTAATGAAACGGACCGACGACTGAACACTCGGCTCGTCCACCTCCCCCATTCTTAGGACAAAGTACGTCCTAAGCAAGTCAAACACGAGAATGGGTGGATGAGCATAATGGTAGAGAAAAGGTTGTACACAAAAGTGAATATACAACAACATGGATATACAGAGTATAAAGAAGGTCAAAAGCGAACCTTCTTGCAGGACTGTTGAGGAATAGATCTGGTATGGTGCAGGTCGACATCGGGATCCTCAGATGACACAAACCGATTAGGGTCAACATGGTGGAGGTCCTCAGTGGTCCTATGATGAAGAGGCATAGACGGGTCAGTGGAAGAAGTGTGTCTAGGTCTGGCTTTAGGGGTCTCGCTGATATCGAAGTGAAAAGGGACGAACTCATCATCATCGGAAGAAGTGTAGTCAGTGTCATCCTGCGAGGTCTCATCCAAGTCAAAACTAAAAGGAACGAACTCATTAGTGGAAGTAGTTGAACTAGGTTCGTCCTCTATAATCTCAATCGGATCATCTTTTTCATCAAAAGGCCCGAATTCCCGAATAAAAACAACCAAATTAAATTCATCCTTGGTCTCATCTGAATATAAATGAACATGAGTGGACTCATCAGTGAAAGTAGTCGAGTCATGTCCATCCTGTCTAGTCTCCAAATTTGCCCTCCGCTCAATGGTGTCAATCGTGTAAATCCCGTGGATGTCATCGATGCATAGCCAATCATAGGAAGCAGAAACTCCAAGGTCTATGCTTTTCGAGTCTTCCTCCTTGGAGAGGAATTCTCGGGTCTCATCATCGATCTTAAAGAAAGTCTCTCTGATAGAGCATAAAGGTCACAGGCCTCGGGGTCGGCTAACCCAGGCACACTCTCGTGGGATGCGGGTCTCTGGTCCGTGGTAGGTGTTGTCGCGACCCCGTTTCCCGGGCCATCGGATCCTCCCATATCCGGATCTGGTTACTCAGCAATAATTTATTCAGCAAACACAACTAACATTCAGAAATAGACTGCAAATAAAAATACTCAAAAGAAAGTATTTCAACACTTTTCCATTCACAAAATAAAGTTCAGATGATACACTGTCCCACTACAACCATTTACATGTACATCAGTTTGAAAGGAAAATATACAAAAGATTACTAACTATCTTAAAGAGTAAAGCTACTGTGGCTGGCTGGATGTCTAGTATGTAAGATGGATGTATTTTTTAAAGTCCTTGCGATGGCTTACCGATACCTGTTGGGTTTTTCATAAATCATAGGATAAAAATTAGCGAATGCTAAGTAACGAAGAAGAGAAAAGCAAACATATTATATAATTTTTCAAAACTTGATATCACAAAAATTTTATTCCTTCTCATTAATTTAAGTCCTATTCCTTTCTATTCCACATTAGGGATTAGTCCAGGGGAACCCCACCATTCTTGGACTCCGAAGCTGTGGACACTTCGGGATTGGAGATTGTGTTGATCTTGGTAAGCTTATGCCGCCGCACGTCGCCTCAACCAATCCTCCAATACTACCTTGACAATTTCCTTTTCTTTTATTAAACATGGTCTCAACCCTCAGCCTGAAAAATCAAATGAGCACACCATCCTCGAGGACTCGGTTGCTGAAAACCTCAGGCTAACATTTAATCATATAACCTAGTAGCTTTAAATACATATTATCGTGACCCAACCGCTATTGAACCACCCGTGCCACCACATGGCACGACCACATCTTCCGTCGTTCCAACCCGAATATATTGGCTCCCAGTACCACGCGTTGCAAAACATTCAATTCGTGCGCACTTATCATAACTGGACAACCGTGTACCATCTAGGAAGGGAAACGCCAATACGGGTTCCTTCCGACAAACCTACAGGTTGCATGCCTGACCTGTAGTTCCACTCCCAGTCATCCTTGACGTGACACACGATCCTTTTCAAGATCTAACTCAAACCACATCAATTCCCATAATGTAGTTCCCTCGTTTAAGTCTTCGATTTGCATAATCAACAACACTTAGTATATACTCACATATATATTATTCATAACCATATATATACTCGTATTTATGCCTATTTTAACTCCTAAACCCTAACTTTCAGAGCCAACGCATCAATTTGATGCTTAAACTTTATTTTAGTGGGAATCACTTCAGACTTTTTCCAAAATAGCCAAAATTAGGGTCCTTCATAGCAAAGAACACAAAATCAAGAATTTCAATAATTTCTTATGAAAACTCAACAACAAAAGGAAGGATTTCGTTAGCTAATCGAACTCTCTCTCGCGTATGCAGTGCTTTATCGTGTTTCGTTTTTAGAAAAGATGATTTAAAGCTCCTGAAAAGATCGAATTTCATTTTCGTATCAAAAACGCTAAGAATGTGTCAAGAACGCGAAGAACGAACGAAGAACACGAAGAACACAAAGAACATGAAGAACACAAAGAACGCCAAAAACATATTTTTTCTTGAAATTTCAGCAGAGCTTCCCCTTATACGGGATGATATTTCTAGGAAAATTTCGGTAGAGTTTCCCCTTATATCGGGACATATTTCTCAGAAAATTTCGGCAGAGTTTCCCCTTGTATCGGGACATATTTCTCGGAAAATTTCAATAGAGTTTCCCCTTATATCGAGACATATTTCAAAATAAAAACGAAAAGAGTTTCCTCCATAAAATAAATCATGAGGAAAAACAACAACAAAACTGAAAGAACAACAAGAGATGAAGAATCGGTAGACACCACACATCTTAGGTGAGTGAATGTATGACGAATCACATGGTTCACTGACGTGCATAGCCGCCCACACCTAAGTAGGGTATTACACAGATCTCTCCATCAAAATAACTATAAAAGCATAATTGAAGGAATAGAAACATAAGCGATGGAGAATCGGTAGACACCACACATCTTAGATGAGTGAATGTATGACGAATCACAGGGTTCACTGACGTGCATAGCCGCCCACACCTAAATAGGGTGTTACACAGAAAATGAATCGGGAATAAAGATGAATCAAGAATAAATCTTTGAAGAAAAGAGGATGAATTGAAATCCTAGCTTACGAAACAAACTAAGAGAGGATCATAGCTTTCTCCTCCTCGTTCTCCCGGCAACGCTTCGCTAGCGCTCCTTCCTCGCCTCCCACTCCTCCCCCCGACCTCTCGACCCTAGCCCTTGGGGTGATGGTGGTAGTGGAAATCGTAGAGAATGAATGGGTAGGGGGTCTATTTATAGGCTCCCGAAAACCACTAACCATGGTTAGAAAACCATGGTTTAGACCTTAACCATGGTTTAGCGGCCCATGGTTTTGGCCCATGGTTTTAGCCAAAACTTATCCCAAACTTGTGGCTTAAGTTAGAACATTCTAGAGGATTCTAGATACGCTAATGACGCTTAATTAACACTAATCGTGATTAACTTTCACTAATCGAGATTTAACTTTCACGGCTTACGCTTATCTTTTGCTAACTATTGATTAGTGTTTACTAATGATCATTAGCGGCTTTCAATCGTCATTAATTAGTTTATTCATGTTTAATTAGTCTTAATGACAATCATTATGGGTTAATGACATCTTAGCCTTACTTACTTCTCTTTCTTCCGAAAATCATAACAATTCGAAACGAAGTCCAATTCACACGAAACAAATTCCGTTGGTTTCCTCTTGACGAGCCGGATCTTATTATATAGGATCCGAGATATGCCAAGTTCAAGACTTTACAATTATAACAACCTTAAAAGAAGTCTCGTCCTCGAGATTAGAAATGTAGCCCTAACAACCTTAAAGAGGATTGAAACCATAACAACCTTAAATAGAATAAACGTCATTTCATTTATAAAGAAGATATGCAAAATACATAGTGTTATCATTCAAACAAGTACGGATATTTCTCTCTCATTTCTGCCTCAGGTTCCCATGTGGCTTCTTTAAACTCTTGGTTCCGCCACAATACTTTAACTAGAGGCACCTCTTTGTTTCTCAATTTCTTGATATCCCTTTCAAGTATTTGCATAGGTATCTCTTGGTATGTCAAGTCTGGCTCAACATGTAAATCATAATAACTTATCTTATACTCTGGATCCCTAATGTACTTTCTCAGATTTGATACATGAAATACATCATGTATTGCCGAAAGATGTGGAGGAAGTGCAAGTCTATATGCCACTTTTCCAATACGCTGAATAATTTCAAAGGGACCCACGAACCTGGGTGCTAACTTCCCACGCAAGCCAAACCTCTGAACACCCTTCATAGGTGATACTTTGAGAAATACAAAGTCACCTACCTCAAATTCAAGGTCTCTTCGCCTGGTATCACTATAACTTTTCTAGCGACTCTGGGCAGTTAATATTCTTTTTCTAGCAAGTTCTACAGCTTCCCGTGTCTCCTGAAGTCTATCTGAATCATAAAGGTTCTTTATTCCGACCTCTTGCCAACACAAAGGAGTAGTACACCTTCGTCCATATAGTGCTTCAAATGGTGCCATGCCCGATACTTGTATGGTAACTATTATTGTAGGTGAATTCTGCAAGAGGAAAATGTTTAATCCACGATTCCTTCCATTCTAAGGCACATGCTCGTAGCATATCCTCTAGTGTCTGAATCGTACGTTCTGACTGACCGTCTGTTTGTGGATGATATGTTGTACTCAAGCATAGTTGTGTACCTAAGGCTTTCATGAAGTTCTCCCAATAGTGTGAGGTGAATCGTGAATCTCGATCAGAAACTACTTCCTTCGGGATACCATGGAGGCGAATCACATGTGCAATATATAACTCAGCAAGCTGGTCTGGAGTGAAAGATAAGCTTATCGGAATGAAGTATGCTACCTTTGTCAGACGATCTATTATAACCCAGATACTATCTTTACTACCAGTTGTCTGAGGTAAGCCAGTAACGAAATCCATGGAAATGCTTTCCCATTTCCATTCAGGTATAGGGAGGGGTTGCAATAATCCCAGTGGCTTTTGGTGTGAAGCCTTTACCTGTTGGCAAGTGAAATATGAATTCACAAACTCAACAACATCTTTCTTCATTCCCGGTCACCAAAAGTATGAATGAAGATCCTTATACATCTTTGTAATTCCTGGATGAATAGATAATCTTGAGCAGTGCGCTTATCGTAAGATGTTTTTCCTTAGTTCATGTGTGTTTGGTATACAAACTCTGTGATGGTTATACAGTAACCCATCTTGTATATGGAATCCCTCTATCTCATTCTTCTCAAGTTGTTGTTTCAAGTCTTTAAGGACTGGATCATCCTCCTGTCCTTTCTTTATTTTATCCCAGATCTCTAGTTTGTATCGATGAGGAATATTTATAGTATCAACACTACTATCAAATGGTTTCCATTCACTCAACGTTGATAGTAAACCCCATAAGTGGATAGCACTCACTAACCTAGGTGAATAAGTTCTTCTGCTAAGGACATCTGCTACGATGTTCCCCTTACCTGGGTGGTAGGAGATAGTGCAATCATAATCTTTCAACAACTCTAGCCACCGTCTCTGTCTCATATTGACTTCCTTTTGATCAAACAGATATTTCAAGCTTTTATGATCGGTGAAGATTTCAAAAGTAATACCATAATGGTAGTGTCTCCATATCTTTAAAGAGAAAACTACGACAACTAACTCAAGGTCATGTGTTGGATAGTTCTTCTCATGTGTCCTGTGCTGTCGTGATGCATAAGCAACTACTTTACCATGTTGCATAAGAACCGCCCCAAGTCCTTCTTTAGATGCGTCAGTGTATACTGTAAACCCTTCACTCCCGGAGGGTAGAGTAAGGATGGGTGCAGATGTTAGGCATTCTTTCAGTGTTTGGAAACTAATTTCGCATGCATCTGACCATATGAATGGAACTTCCTTCTAGGTCAACCTAGTCATTGGCAATGCTATTCGTAAAAAGTCCTTCACAAATCTTCTATAATATCCAGCTAATCCCAGAAAAGATCGTATTTCTGTGACAGTCTTCGGGTGTTCCCAACTCATCACCGCACTAACCTTTGTAGGATCAACTGATATACCTTCTCCAGAAATAACATGGCCTAAGAAAGATACTTCAGATAGCCAGAAGTCACATTTGCTATATTTAGCATACAGTTTGTTCTTCCTTAGGGTTTCAAGTGCCTGCCTAAGATGATGTTCCTGCAGATACTTATCCTTGGAATAAATAAGCACATTATCAATAAAGACTATTACAAAGTGATCTAAGAACTCCTTGAATACTCTATTCATGAGATCCATGAAAACTGTTGGGGCATTTGTCAGTCCAAAACGCATAACTAAGAATTCATAATGCCAGTATCTAGTTCGAAAAGCTGTCTTGGAAATATATGCATCTTTAATTTTCAACTGATGGTATCCAGATCTTAAATCAATCTTGGAATACACAGTTGAACCCTGTAACTTATCAAAGAGATCATCTATTCTTGGCAGAGGATACTTGTTCTTTATTGTCCTCTTGTTTAACTATCTATAGTCAATGCACAACCGCATTGACCCATCCTTTTTCCTGACAAATAAGACAAGTGCTCACCATGGTGAAGTACTAGGACGAACGAATCCTTTATCTAATTGTTCTTACAACTGTGCCTTTAACTCTCGTAACTCAGTTGGTGCCATCCTATATGGAGGGATAGATATAGGTTGAGTATCAGCATAAGAGAGATTTCAAATTCAATCTCTCGCTCAGTTGGTAATCCGGGTAGTTCCTCTGGAAATACATCAGGAAACTCGCACACTATAGACACATCTTCTATCATTCTTTCTGACCCGGATGTAGTGGATACATAAGCTAAATAGCCTTGGAACAATTGCTGAGCCTTTAAAGTAGATATGTACTTGACATCATCACTGGATGTCTTTCCAAAAAATTGGAACTCTATCGAGTTATGAATGTGAAAAGTTACTGTCTTTCGGAAACAATCAAGGCATGCTTGATGCCTATCTAGCCAATCCATCCCAAGAATGAGATCAAAATAATTCATTTCGATAAGTAGCAGATTAGCAGGTGAGTGACGTACTGCAATCTGTCCCACACCATTGTCTAAGATCTTCTTGAATTATAATTGACCTCCTGGTTCAACCTGAGATAATGGTTTTGTGCTTATATTGGAATCTTATCCTTACAATAGGAATAAATATTCTTCTGCTTTTTTTTGTTTTGGTGTGTCTACGAAGTGCCTCCTCCACTGCTCCTCTAAATGGAGTAGGAGCAACAAAATTCTATAGACCGATTGTATCTAGACTCTTTCTTATGAGGATGAATAGAACCCTCAACTCTATCATCTACGGGTCTGGATGACTTTGATCTCTTATAGTGGCATTGAGTCTTCGCTCTAATGCCTATGACCTTTGACACATATCTTGGACCATTACCATCATAGATGCTAATTGCCTAGACACATCTTGGTCTGCCATGATCCTGGGATGAGTCAAGGTCAAAGGTTAGATCCTATATGTCTTAGCATGATGTACATAAGGGACAATGACTTGTGAATGGTACTGCAGTCATTTATTAAGATCAAAGGATCTTAATACAACCTTAGTTTTCTGAATACCGCTCATAGTTTTTAATTACTAAATAAATTACTGGAGTAACCAAGCTCTGATACCAATCTGTCGCGACCCCGTTTCCCGGGCCGTCGGATCCTCCCATATCCGGATCTGGTTACTTAGCAATAATTTATTCAGCAATTACAACTGACTGCAAATAAAAATACTCAGAAGAAAGTATTTCAACACTTTTCCATTCACAAAATAAAGTTCAGATGATACATTGTCCCACTACAACCATTTACATGTAAATCAGCTTGAAAAGAAAATATACAAAAGATTACTAACTACCTTAAAGAGTAAAGCTATTGTGGCTGGCTGGATGTCTAGTATGTAAGCTGGATGTATTTTTTAAAGTCCTTACGATGGCTCACCGATACCTGTTGGGTTTTCCATAAATCATAGGATAAAAATTAGCGAATACTAAGTAACAAAGAAGAGAAAAGCAAACAAATTGTGTAATTTTTCAAAACTTGATATCTCAAAAATTTCATTCCTTCTCATTAATTTAAATCCTATTCCTTTCTATTCCACATCAGGAATTAGTCCAGGGGAACCCCACCATTCTTGGACTCCAAAGCTGTGGACACTTCGGGATTGGAGATTGTGTTGATCTTGGTAAGCTTATGCCGCCGCACGTCGCCTCAACCAATCCTCCAATACTACCTTGACAATTTCCTTTTCTTTTATTAAACATGGTCTCAACCCTCAGCCTGAAAAATCAAATGAGCACACCATCCTCGAGGACTCGGTTGCTTAAAACCTCAGGCTAACATTTAATCATATAACCTAGCGGCTTTAAATACATATTATCGTGACCCAGCCGCTATTGAACCACCCGTGCCTCAACATGGCACGACCACATCTTCTGTCGTTCCAACCCGAATATATTGGCTCCCGGTACCACGCGTTGCAAAACATTCAATTCGTGCGCACTTATCATAACATGGCAATCGTGTACCACCTAGGTAGGGAAACACCGATACGGGTTCCTTCCGACAAACCTACAGGTTGCATGCCCGACCTGTAGTTCTACTCCCAGTCATCCTTAACGTGACACACGATCCTTTTCAAGATCTAACTCAAACCACATCAATTATCATAATGTAGTTCTTTCGTTTAAGTCTTCGATTTGCATAATCAACAACACTTAGTATATACACCATATATATTATTCATAACCATATATATACTCGTATTTATGCTTATTTTAACTCCTAAACCCTAACTTTCAGAGCCAACACATCAATTTGATCGTAAATCTTATTTTATTGGGAATCACTTCAGACTTTTTCAAAAATTGCCAAAATTAGGGTTCTTCGTAGCAAAGAATACAAAATCAAGAATTTCAATAATTTCTTTCTGAAAACTCAACAACAAAAGGAAGGATTTCGTTACCTAATCGAGCTCTCTCTCGCGTATGCAGTGTTTTATCGTGTTTGGTTTTGAGAAAAGATGATTTAAAGCTCCTGAAAAGGTCAAATTTCATTTTCGTATCAAAAACGCTAAGAACTTTCAAGAACGCGAAGAACGAATGAAGAGCACGAAGAATGCGAAGAACATGAAGAACACTATAAAGCCAAAAACATATTTCTCTTGAAATTCCAGCAGAGCTTCTCCTTATACGGATGATATTTCTAGGAAAATTTCGGCAGAGTTTCCCCTTATATCGAGACATATTTCTCAGAAAATTTCGGTAGAGTTTCCCCTTGTATCGGGACATATTTCTCGGAAAATTTCGACAGAGTTTCCCCTTATATCGGGACATATTTCAAAACAAAAACAAAAAGAGTTTCCTCTATAAAATCAATCGTGAGGAAAAACAACAACAAAACTGAAAGAACAACAAGAGATGAAGAATCGGTAGACACCACACATCTTAGGTGAGTGAATGTAAGATGAATCACATAGTTCATTGACGTGCATATCCACCCGCACCTAAGTATGGTATTTCACAGATTTCTCCATCAAAATAAGTATAAAAGCATAATTGAAAGAATAGAAACATAAGCGATGGAGAATCGGTAGACACCACGCATCTTAGGTGAGTGAATGTATGACGAATCACAGGGTTCACTGACGTGCATAGCCACCCGCACCTAAGTAGGGTGTTACACAGAAAACAAAACGGAAATAAAGACGAATCAAGAACAAATCTTTGAAGAAAAGAGGATGAATTGAAATCCTAGCTTACGAAACAAACTAAGAGAGGATCATACCTTTCTCCTCCTCGTTCTCCCGGCAGCGCTTCGCTAGCGCTCCTTCCTCGCCTCCCACTCCTCCTCCCGACCTCTCGACCTTAGCCCTTGGGGGGGTGGTGGTAGTGGAAATCGTAGAGAATGAATGGGTAGGGGGTCTATTTATAGGCTCCCGAAAACCACTAACCATGGTTAGAAAACCATGGTTTAGACCTTAACCATGGTTTAGCGGCCCATGGTTTTGGCCATGGTTTTAGCCAAAACTTATCCCAAACTTGGGGCTTAAGTTAGAACATTCTAGAGGATTCTAGATTCGCTAATGATGCTTAATTAACACTAATCGTGATTATCTTTCACTAATCGCGATTTAGCTTTCACGGCTTACGTTTATCTTTTGCTAACTATTGATTAGTGTTTACTAATGATCATTAGCGGCTTTCAATTGTCATTAATTTCTTTAATCATGTTTAATTAGTCTTAATGACAGTCATTATGAGTTAATGACATCTTAGCCTTCCTTAGTTCTCTTTCTTCCGAAAATCATAACAATTCGAAACGAAGTCCGATTCACACGAAACAAATTCCGTTGGTTTCCTCTTGACGAGCCGGATCTTATTATATAGGATCCGAGATATGCCAAGTTCAAGGCTTTACAGGTGTGGTTATCAATACATCATTCTCGACATCAGAACGGAAACAAATGTCTCCTGATCAGTAATTTATAATGGCTCTCGCAGAGGAGAGAAAGGGCCGTCCCTATATGATTGGATAGTGCTCCCTAGTGGAGGTCTTTATGGGAAAAATGACAAAATCAACATTGTACCTCATTCCCTGAATCGAAATGATGGCATTTTCAAGGATACCCTTCGGCCTCTTTATTGATCCATCTGCAAACTGTACTATCATCCTGGTTTTCTTGAGAGGCCCAAGATGAATAGACTGCACCAACGAGAAGGGTATTACACTGATCGATGCACCACCGTCGAGAAGAGTGTTATCACATAAATGGTCAGATATGGTGCAGCTCACAAGAGGTGTGACAGTGTTCTTCCTAGAAAATGGACGATGAGGAATGGCGTGGACAATGGACATGGTCAGAATGTGATGCTCAGATCTGCTCCTCCGCTTTCTCTTCTTGGGAAGAGGAGAAGATAAATGAGTCATGGCCTACTGAAGTGGGGCATGGATGATCTCATGTATGGTGGCCACCACTTTGGGTTCAGTCAATAAGTTTTTTAATTTTTAGATATCCTCCATACAAGGGAGGAGATCGGAATCATCATATATACAAGGCGTTCCAAGAGAAGTCTGTACATCGACATCCTCGAGGTCAAAGGTGGGATAGGGTGTGAAAGGTTGTGTGGTTAAGGATTCTGGCAAGTGAACCCTCTCCTCACTGTCTGAATCAACCAAAGGTTTCCGAACTCTTTTTGGTTTTTAATTTTTTCTCATTTTTTGTGTTTTGGGCGATTGCAAGCTCTCGTGATCGTCCTCAAATGATTCCATATCCTCAAAGAATGGAGCGTCATTCTGGTTCTTATTCGACTAGTAAGACCATCGATCCTTGAATTAGTGTGGTCCATCATCTGGTTCAAGGCCTCAAGTGCGGATATCATGAAAGGTTACTTCAAGAGGTCAACCTCAGGTGGATGTGAAGGTGGAACATATGGAGGTGGTGGTGGGTGTGGGTAGAAGTCCGAGGACCGATACTGTGGTTGCGGCAGATATATACAAAAATCAGAAAAAAGAGGAGGAGGATCCTCCTGATAAAAGGGAGGGGGACCTGCTGGAGGGTACGAGGGATCCACAAAGTCTAGATAAAAATCACTCTAGGGGTCCATCTCAAAAACAAAAGGAAAGGATAGTCAGGAGAGCACGATGGTCAAGCCAAGAGAAGTGAGAACAAGGCGTAATTCGCAGAGGCAATCTAGAGTGCACACAAACAATCACAAGCAAACTCACACAATACAATCCCTTAATTCACCTACTCAACTCGGTGAAGATCGCAAATGCAGTCTTTTTATCTTGTCTGTTTTAGAGTTAGGTGAGAAGTCCAAGAATTACGCAAACACTTAGGGGTTGAATAGGATTTTGGCACTAATCCTTAGTGTGTACGCGAGTAAGTAAAAGCGAAGACAATGAGGGGATTACTCGCCCTAAGATATTATATATTTTTTGGTTGATTTTAGGGTCGAGTAATGTTAGCATTCCCAATTTTAGTTATTATCATTTTTTTTGGATTTTTAGTGAGAAATGCACGTTCCTATCAAGGAGTCAATTCTTTTAAGCACATAGGTGATCAAAATCAGAGGTAGAGGAGCATAAAAGCAATGCAAGGAGCAAACCAATGATGGATGCTAAAGAAAAATGCTCACCATGCCTCTAGCACTCTACATGTAAATATGCTCAGCAGAATTGAAACCTATCTATATGCAATGCAAGCCGATAAAATCGCCCTAAGATGAGAAACTGCTATTAGCGTGAAGAACAGTTTTCAAAATTTGGCTAGATCCAAATGTCACTATAGGCAAAGGAAAATATATTAAGTGTTTGGACCTAATGCTATCGACAAGCAACTCATAAAACTAAGGGCTCAATCAAACAAATAAAGAAAACATAATCGGAAAACAAAGGAAAAAAGGCAATAAAAACTGCGACAAAACCGACGAGGCCCCAAATGGAACAATCCCTTGGGCACTGGACCTCGCAAAGTATGGTAGAGTCCTGTTTAAGTTATTACAATAAATGTCTCTCTCTCACTTCAAATTAAAAAAATAAATACAATAAAATAAAATGCTCAAAATGCGACTGTCTTCTCAAAGTCCTCCAAGCCTCCTTTGATGCTACGTCAGATGCTCACACCGCCTTCACGTGGGTGCGCGGGCACCTTGGGTGAAGTGCCTCCCTCGATCCGCAGATCCTCACGCGAAGTCAACAAGAGATGGTGATTAGACAAGTCAAATAATTATATCAAATAAATGATCAAATAAATAAAGCCGTAAAAATAGACAAATAGTCACAATCACAAATAATCCCAATCTAAGTGATGTTGCTCCCCAGCAATGGTGCCATTTGTTTAACCCAGAAATTGAGCGGTCTTGTGCTCACACAAGGTGGGAACACAGTCGTCCAATCAACCACACGAAATCCGTGTTAAAACAACAATTAACCCACAACAATGATCAAATAATGAAAAGCGATGCGGAGTTAAAATTTATTATAACTCTACAATAAAAATGTGTATAGGTGCAAGTATGTGTAGAGTGTCGAACATAGGAAGCAAGCAGGTAGATCAGTGTAAATTAGTGCAAAAAATGAATGTGATGTATCCGTCTATATGTGTTATTTTAGTGGGTTTTTAATTTTTAATTTTAATTTTTAATTTTAATTTTATATTTTTATATTTGATTTTTAATTTTCTGATTTTATATTTTCTTTTTATATTTTATATTGTTTAATTTATTTTTCTTCTGAATTATAAAATAAAGTATATATACAAGCCTCACGAATCCCAAGTCAAGTAACTCCTGCAACTGCACCTTGGGGTGCTCCGATTCTGTTTGTCAAGAAGAATGATGGATCCATGAGGTTATGCATTGATTATCGGCATCTAAACAAAGGACAATGAAGAACCATTATTCTTTGTCGTGCATCGATGATTTATTCGACCAGCTCCAAGGATCTTCGGTTTTCTCGAAGATCGATCTTCATTCAAGCTATCATCTGTTGAGGATTCGAGAGTCCGATATTCCGAAGACAGCCTTTAGGACTCGCTATGGACACTATGAGTTTGTGGTGATGTCGTTTGGGCTCACCAATGCACCTGCAGCTTTCATGGATATGATGAACCGGATCCTCCATCCATATTTGGACAAATTTGTGATAGTGTTCATTGATGATGTGCTTATATACCCACATAATGAATGGGATCATGAGAATGATCTACAGATTATCTTAGATACATTATGGGAGCACAAGCTGTATGCCAAGATGAGCAAGTGTGAGTTCTGGTTATCCCAGGTCTCATTTCTAGGGCATGTTATTTCTGGAGCAGGCATCACAGTTGATCCTGCGAAGATTGAGGCGGTTATGTCTTGGGAGCATCCCAAGACAGTTACTCAGATTCGGAGCTTCCTTGGATTAGCGGGCTATTACAGACGCTTTGTTAGTGGATTTTCACACATTGTTCGCCCTCCGACACGATTGATGCAGAAAGGAATTCCATTCATTTGGGACACATGTATGAATGAACTGTTGACTTCTGATGTACATGTATTGATATTATGAAAATAAATGGAATAAAATTTTGATGGCATGTCTTTGTTGATTCTGATGAATGTGGTTTATTTATCTGAATGTGAATGTCATGGCAGAAAAGCGCGAAATTTCCCCATATTTTTCAATACTTGTGCGATCTTTAGCGAATATAATGTTGAGAATATACAGAAAAATAGGTAAAAAATAATGAAAATAAAGAAAATAAAATATTTTTGGGCTTTTTATAATTTTTTACTCGTTTTGTGAATTTTCTTTATTTTTGCTAATATTTGGTATTTTTAAGGTAAAAATACTCAGAATAGGGAATAAAATAATTATCTGAAATTAAAATGGAGGAATAAAATAAAAAATGGAGATAAAAATTTTCCAAATTAATTTTATAATAAAGATAATAAAATAGAGAAAATTAAGAGATCGAAATTAGATTTTTAGAATTTTTTAAGAATTTTAAATATTTTTTATAAAGAATTTAGGGTTTTACCATATTTATGGGTTTATTTTGCATTTTTGTGTTTTTTGGTCAGAAGTTTTAAAATATTTAAATAATATAAAATATATTTTTTTGGATTTTTTAAACAAGTTTTATAATTTTTATGTATTTTCTAATGCAAACAGGGATGAAAATGCATGTTTTTAATTTTTTATAAATATTAGAATGCTACAAAATGGAAAATAAAAATATGGCATCAAAGCACAACAAAACATGAACTTAAGTCTATTTTTGGGGATTTTTTAGGATTTTATAGATGCATGAAATAAATAATAGAAAGAAAAGGAAAATACACTCCCTACAGGGGCAGTTATGTAAATATGCAAAAGTTCAAGGGTCACAGTATAAATTTCATAGAAATATTCAACTGAATAATAAACTTTTTGGACAGCAAATAAAAATCAAAACCCGCAAGGGCTTTCCTGCAAAATCACCAGGCCCCACGCGCACGGGGCACGTGACTTGGCAGGGACTGATTCGCAATTAATAAAAACCTCGGTGCCTAGATTACAAAATAACCAAAAAGTTCTAACTTGATTTTAAAGTTTCAGGACTAACTTGCAATAGCCAAAAGAGGTGAGTCCCCCCTCGCAAAATTCCCGCACCTCACATGCGCCAGGCACAGGAGATGACGTGGCCGGGGACCCAGTGGCAAATATCTAAAGAAGGGGGACTTAGATGCAATTAATCCAAAATATATTACACAACCGATGAAAGATTATAAACCTACTATTAAATTGCAAAATTTCGTAGGTTTGGTATGCAAAATACCCACAGAAGCCAGATCGGACGGCGGTAGATCTTTCACTTAAACATGTGTCTTGATCCAGTAAGCCAATGACGATTCGCAATCCACGGCCGAGATCAGATACCCCTTGATGATTCGACGGCAAGAAGCAGGCGCATCCAACGATCGAGAAGCGAACTGGAGCGGCGACCTTCAATCCAACAGTGGAGAGAGAAGAAGGAATAATAGGGAGGAACTCCGACGAGCCGGAGTTCCCCAACCTGGACCCTCCTTTTTCATGATCGTCTAAAGCACAAAAATGTCGTGCCGACTCCTGCTGGTCTCCCCTAAGTGCTGGAGGCGTCAAAATGCCTCGGCGATAGCCGGAGTTCTCCCAAGAGGTCGGCAGAGCACAAGGCTCCGTTCAACCTCCGACGAGTCTTCAAAATCACCCCAAGCGCACGAGATGCACCAAGACATGCTAGAAAAAGTCAAGAGGGTCACAGGCAAACTGTCGTGACCCTCCAATGGCAAAAAGGAATGGTGGAAGCGAGATAGGAGCTCGCCGGAGCAAGCTCCGACGAGGGGGGTGGTGAATGCGATTGGTGGGGTGTCAGTCGAAATGGAAGGTATGGATCGAATGCTACGTATATGTGCAGATAAAACATGAAAGGAAAACAAGTAAAAAGGGTACCTCGATGGCTGTAAAAGCCAAAGATTGACCTTACGGCCGAGGATGGCTAGAGATGGTGGATCCACTCCTCGACCCTCGCCTAAGCTCCGCTCGCAGGCTGGAGGAGACCTGTCACGTCTCTAGTCTGGAGCACATGCCAAGAGAGCCAAGCTAGGGTCAAAAGAGGGTTCAAAGTTCGAATGAAGGTCGAAGGGGATTTTTACAAGATGGGTGATGGGCTCCAAAGATGAGATGTAGCAGGCAAGGCAACGATTCAATCCCCAAGAAAAACATAGGGCGTGTAAGATCAAGGAACGAGGCACAAAAGTTGCTAAGGAATCGACATGAAAAGGTGCAAGATTTGGCCTCTAAAAAATGAGAAAATAGGGGAAAACGTTGTTCTGACACAGGTGCAGGGAGAGTCAGAGAGTTGACCCGTGGTCAACTCTCGGACCCTCCTGGTTGGTCCACGTGGACCAACAAGGAAAAACCTGCAGAAAAAGAATTGTAAAATCATTTAAAAATAACAAAATGAATTTATTAATTTTAGATTATTAAATGAAAAATATTTATTGTTTTAAAAGGTAATTTTTTATGATTTTTATTTATTTTTTTGAGGTTTAAAATTATAAGTTACCTTTTATGGGTTATATACATGTATATTTGTCTATATATTTTAATGTTTATTTTATTTTGTATTTTTAATTTTATTAATTTTGTTTATTATTTTTTATATTTATAACTTATTTTTATAAATTTAAATATATTTTTATTTTATTTGTCTAATGTATTATATACAATCAAATAAATAGAAGTATTAATTGTATATGTATACTTATTGGTATTATACCTATGGATTTTATACAAGTATTTTAGTTTTATGTTTTATTTAGTGTTTTATTCCTATTTTAATATACACAGATATTATAAATAATATTTATAAAATTATAAAAATATAATATTTCAAAAATAATGAATAATAAATAAAATGAATATTTTAATTAGTGCAAGTATATAATAGGGGTCCAAAAACTAACTTTCAAACTGTAACTCCAAAAAATATGGAACCACTTTCTATAAATAGCTTATTAAAATTATATACAATTAAAGGTAATTTTGATATATTTCGAATTTTTATTTGAGAGATACATATCTGGGAAGTTGGGATTTTGGAAACTTATTCAGATCATAACTTTTTATCTGTACATTATTTTTATATGAAATCAATTTTGTATTTTTCTATATTTAATTTATCTACAACTTTCATGTACAAAGTTTCTTTATTTAAGGTATAAAAAGTGGAACTAAAAATAGGTCCAAAGAATAAAGGAAAATAAAAGGAATTTTTATTTGTTTTTTGCCCTTACCTCTCCCTACTTTATTCCTTGTTGACCTAGTCATGGAGATGCCTAGGTCTCAGGGTTTCAGGTCATAAAATATTTACAATATTTTATTATTTTTCTTTTCTTTATTCTATAATGTTGGCTCTAAAAATCGTATTTTATACAATATCTAAATAAATATGCATGAATGCTAAAATGCATGAATTAAGGGTATTTACACGCATTTACTATGGTTTTTAGGCCAAAATGATAGAATAAAGATGATGAAACGGAGATTCATCACCCCCCAACTCACATAGAGAAGCATGTGAGTTATCCTAACATTGGACTAAAGTACAAAAAAGTGAAAGTTTTCTAAGTACAAATATTATCAGAAAATTACAACAACAAATAAAAGTTTTTACACTAAATATTAAATATAAATAGGCGAGGGTGTGAGATGCAAGATACCCAGTAAGATGATGATGAATCTCCATTTCATCACCTTTATTCTTTCATTTTGACCTCAAATCCCTAGTTAAATGTATGTAAATAACATTAACTTCTATAAAATAACATTGATTATTTAACCTATAAATACTATATAAATACATGTATTTAATTTCAAAATAAAATAATAAAGGAAAAGAAAAGAAAAAAAACTGAAGTATCAAAGATACTTAATGACCTTAGACCTCGACACCGAGTCAATATTGACTGAATCGACCATGAATAAAGTAGGGGGAGATAAGGTCAACAAATGTACAGAAAATGCACCCCAATCCCTAAATTAATTCATCAATAAATAGCCATTGATTCATTTATTTTATTTTACATTTTACACACCTCAAATAAAGAATTGTTCAACATGAAACTTTTACATTAAAATACATAGAAAAATACAAACATAATTGCCAAGAAAAATAAGATATAGTGTGACTGGAGCACACACATGAAAAAGTTGTAAACTGAACTTCATAGACCAATATCTTCTTCATACAAGCTCGAAATTCATCCAACTTACCTTTATCGTCTTACATTAAATTATCTATCTAATGAAGGTAGCATCATTAAAAATGGAATTAAGATGTAAAAGCCGACTTTCTAGGTCCCAATGTATTATATACGTGTATATTTTACTCATTATATTTATTATTTATATTTTTTAATAATTTTAATAATATTTGAAATATGTTTAAAATATAAACACAAAATAAAAGCATTTAAAATGCATTAAAATAAATAATATATTAAAACATATAGGTATACTAATCTATAGTGTATTATCTCTTATTTATTTAAGTATACAAACAAAATCATAAAAATTAAAAATAAGAAAATATGTTATTAAATATATTATAATATATAAAATAATAATAATAAAATAAAAAATAAAAAGAAAAATAAAATCAGTCAAATATAGGTAGATATACCAATATATAAACTTGTAAAAATTAACACCTAATAAATGAAGATGTAAAAATAAATAAAATCACAAAAAAATAGTTTCAAAATTGTAAACATTGTTTATGTTTCAAGTTATATTTAATAAAATAATTTATTATTTGTTATTGAATTTACAAATAATTTTATTAATTTTTATCCTCATTTGGGCTAAGGTGCCCAATGGGAGCGCCCGAACTATTGCCCCCTGGTGATGAATCTCTATTTCATCACCTTTATTCTATCATTTTGACCGTAAAAACCCTAGTAAATACATGTAAATACCCTTATTTCATGCATTTTAGCATCCATGTATTGTTGTGTAAATACTGTATAAAATGTTGTTTTTAATGCCAAAATTATAGAATAAAGAAAAGAAAAGAAAAATAATAAAATATTGAAATATTTTATGACCCTAAACTCCCAGACGTAGGCATCTTGATGACTAGGTCGACAAGGAATATAGTAGAGGGAGATAAGGTCCAAAATACAATAAAAATCCATTTTATTTATTCATTCTTACTAATTTTTGGGACCTATTTTTAGTTCTATTTTTTATACATTAAATAAATAAACTTTGTACATGAAAGTTGTAGATAATAACATATAGAAAAATACAAAATTTATTTCACACAAAAATAATATACATAATAAAAGATACATTCTAAATAAGTTTCCAAAATCCCAACTTCCGAGACCCCTATCTCTCAAAACTCAAAATATATCAAAACCACCTTTATTGTATATAACTTTTAATAAGCTATTTAATGAAGGTGATTTCATATTTTTTGGAGTTAAGGTGTGAAAGTTAGGTTTTTGACCCCTATTGTATAGTTTACTCGATTAACATAATCATTTTATTTATTCTTTACTATTTTTATATTTTTTTAATTTTATAATTTTATAATTTTGTAAATATTATCTATAATATATGTACATATTAAAATAGGAATAAAATAATAAAGAAAACATTAAAAAAATACTCGTATAAAATACCTGCAACCATACCTATATAATAAATAGATGTATATAATTAAGTGTATATATGATGAATACTCATTCATCACTCCTTATCCTTCTATTTTAGATAAAAATCTTAGCAAAGCATCGTGTATATAGTTGTAAATACAATAAATTAGCAAGAAGCATGCATTTATTAATATTCAATAATTAGCATGTATTTATGTAAAAATAAAAGAATAAAGAATAAAAGAAAAAGAAGTAAATATTTAGAATAAATGTTGAGTGACCTGAACCCAAGAGAGGGTCCAGAATGGACTTGATCGCCAAATAAATAAGTAGAGAGAGATAGGGCCACTCTACCTTGTACATACGCCTTTTATGAATATAATTTATTTTCACAAAAATAAAAATAAAAAGGTGTTTTTATCCCCTTGTATATATTTTTTTAAAAATAAACAAAAATTAAAAAAATAAAATGAAAATAAAAAAAAATTCTCTCTCTATCACCTTGTATATAATACACGTAAATATGCATCACTACTTATTTATTTCATACTTGTAAATAACTAATAAAAATAAAATAAAAAATATTTTAGACTCCAAATTTTATGTTGTAAATAAATAAAATATAAAATTGGTGTATTTGTGCAAAAAATAAGAAAATAAAAATAATTGTATAAAATACATAGATATTTTATACCTGTATATAATATAATATACTGTATATAGATTAATATATTTCTCATAAAAATAAATAAAAATCACAGAAAAATAATTTAAAAAATAATAAATATTTTTTATTTTGAACATTTTTTAATTCAAAATCATTTTCTATTTTTAATTTATTTTACAATTCTTTTTTACCACCTATTTTCTGATTGGTCCAGGAGGGATGTTGACCCCGGTCAACTACCACTCCCGGACCCTCTTGCGTGTGGATCCGGCTTGCGTACCCGTTTTCTTCCATTTCTTTTGACCGGATCCTACGTCCTCCTGCCCTGATTTTGGTGCTCGCATCTCCCTAGTGGATCAGCGAACTTCGCGGATCCTTAGGGAGGGTGGGTCGACCTCGGTTCGCGCGCTCGCCCTGATTCTTCATAGCTTCCTGGAACACACTATATATCCTTCATTCACCTCCCCAGGATCTCAGCTCGTGCCGCACCCATTTCTGCTACCCTAGAATCCTTCATCTTGGTGACAACAACTAGAGGATACCCTTGGTCATCGGAGAGGAGCGCTGCAGCCGATGCTCAAGTCTCGTGGCCGGAGTACCGCTGCGACGAGCCTCTCCAGCCATCCGCAGCGAGGTTGAGGCGACGACCACCACCGACCGCACCCCCTGGAGCTCAGGATTCCACTAGGCCCTTCAGGTATCTATCCCGTAGTCCTTAGCTCCCGTATCTATTCAATCTTAAGGTTATCTTCCGCCGCACCTTCGCCAGCTCCGACCAGCCGGTCAGCGCTTTGTTAGCCACTCCCATTTGTTCCAATCGACCACCCCGCTCAACGTCCACCCTCTTACGCAATCTGATCATCCAAATCCTGGCTCGGGTAGCCAAGACTAGGCCTTCGGTCTCCTCTATCGCTTCACCGGAGATCCTCCGCTCATTCGTCGTCGCTTCCCTTTGATTTTAGTCCAATAACCCTGACCGGAGCCTTGCTACGAGTCCGAGCTTTACCCTGCAGGTTTCAGCGCGCGTGGAGACATCCAATATCACCTTGGACCACCTTCGTTGGAGCTCGCCCAGGTCCTAGCCACCATCCTAGAGAACCGACCATCGGCGAGCCCATCCGACCAGTTCACTCGACGCGGAGGAGCCCCTTGATTCGTTTTCCACTGTCCGATCATTCATCGGAGTCGCTGATCTCCCTTGGTGCTCCGGTGAACTTCGCTCAGGCGGAGTTCTTCCAGTGCCGCTCTACGCCAATGGATTGACTACTTTGCCTAGATGCCATCCTCGCTGTCCATTCACAGCAACTGTCAGGTCGTTAGATGTCAGATCTAACGGCCCCTGTACTGCCCACGACCACACCTTCTGACGACCGTAGGATCTGATAGCTGCCAGCGCTAGAGCCGCACGTCCGCCTCCACTCAACGCTTGCCACCTGTCTACCCCACGCGACGCTCACGTGCTGTATGGGTAATTTGCTCCATCTACCCTGTGTTTATTTCAGCTTTCATTCCAGTCTGTAAAATAAAAGTGAGACGGTAGGACAATTTGCACTTTAGCACCTACAATTTTCCATATTTACTTTTCAGTCCTTCCTGTGTGCCCTCACGTGCTCCGTCACGTGTACTTGTGGGTTATTTGCACTGATTATCCTGGACTTTTTATATGTTATGAATTGAATGTTTAGTTCTATTATTTGCAAAAATACCCCTGTACGTATTGATTTGTGACATGTGTTGATATTCATGGGAGAATTACATATTGGACCCTATAGTTCTTATGCATGCTATTTATTGGTCCAGAAACATGTTTTCTTTGCATATTAGTCCATGTATGTTGTGTGTTTGATTTTTGATTTAATAAATAGAAAATATTGTCCAAAAATCATGAAATTTTGACACATGGCTCCTACCATGGTGTAGGAATTTCTTTGAATTTTTTGTTTTATTTTGTTTTCATTTATTATTTTTAAAAATTCAAAAACCATAAAAATTATCTCTGTCTATTTTAGAAAATCAAATAAAAATATTAAAAACCCTTGAAAAATTCTAAAAAAAATCGATCTGCTTGTTTCGAGTTGTTTTTTTTTTCAGTCCAATTTTGGTTACATTCCCATTTATAAAAGCCATAAAAATTGAAAAAGACTAAAAATTTTAGAAAAATCATTAAAAATTCGTAAAAATTCAAAAAAAATGTGTTTTCAGTTGCTATAGTTAGTTTTTATTTTATAGTTTATCATAAAATTACTGTTGAGATTTTACAGGCATTTAAGTAATTTTAACTTGCCTTTACATCTCAGCTATACACTATTTGTTGTTTTTATTTTTATTTGATTTTTAGAAAATTAATTAAAAATAAAAAATATCTAAGAAAATTAACAAAAACATTTGAATATTTAAAAAAACCCAAAAATAATTTTATTCGAATTTTCTAAGTGTTTTTGATGCTTTAAATAATTGTTGGATTGTGAATTTTTGAGTTCTTTTATCCTTTTTCTTAATATTAAAAATCATAAAAAATTTGAAAATGATAAAAACCACCTTTTCTTGTATTTTTCTAGGATTCCCGACTACTTCGTAGCGTTAGCATCACGTGATCCTTGTATTCGACCCTGGTAGCTATACTAGGTAAAATAAATTAGTGAGACCGCTTTCTCGACTTGATTGCTTGATTTCTATTTTGGCGGTCTTCTTTTTCTTGTTGAGTCTGATCCGAGTGGTTGAGATCGCAACGACCATTGATACCATTTTCCATTAGATGCTCGGGCCGCTCATCAGAATGGCGTCATTGTCAGGGAGCACGGCTTAGTAGTCAGTTTTACCTTTTTCGGCTTCATTTTTCTTTTTCTTCTTTTTATTTTTATTATCTTTATTTTCTTTTTATTTTTGTTTGTTTTTGTTTTTGTTGTATTTCTTTTTATTTTTATTTTTTTTCCTTAATTTATTTTTGCATTTATTTTACTTTTATTTTATTTTATTTTTCCATTTTTTAATAACTGTGGACTGACATAATTTCTCTTCTCTCTTTCTTGCGAGGGCCCGACGATCAAGGACGACTATCTCCGGAGAGCCAAGGCACCCGCATGACTTGGAGGTGGCTCGTTTCTGCATCGAGCCGTATGAGAGCGCAGGAGAGGAGGAGCAGAAGTTTGGGAGCCGTAGTGTAGTTAGCTTAGCCTAGTTTTTATTTATACCATTATTATTGTAATAAAACAAGACAAGCTCTGAACTAAGACTTGGTGATTGTTTTGGGGTTTGTTTCACTGAGCACCGGTGTGCTCGGGGGACCTCACCGCAGATTTTATCCGGTTTTGATTTTTAACTGCTTTTTATTTTCTTTTTGATTCTCAAAGGTTTTGGCCATTAGACTTAGATTTTTTGCTTGATTGTGACGTAATTATTTAAGGCCCAACCCTAATTACATATCTGTTCCTATAGATCGTAATTGGACCTTATTAATTAATTCACAAATAAAAAGTTAACCAGGTCACCTGAAGGGTCACGTGCCGCTAGAGGCCGTATACAGCGCTGGCAGGATCCATTGTGGCGGACACTGATCGGCATCAGAGACTAGAACCCGACCCCTCTTGTTGACCCGTTAGCTACAGTTCTTCATGAGTAGAAATTATTTGTCTAAGGCTGATTTCTTCTTGCATGATACGGGTAGTTTACTTTCAGTCTTTTATTTTATGCGCGGATCACTCTGCATGTAGAGAGTTGGAGTTAGGTACGCATTTCTTACTCTGCATGCATCATCGTGTTTGATCGTGCATCGGCTTTTTCGCCTTCTCCCTATGTTTTTGGACTTAAAATAACCAGGGAAACCGAAAAATTTGTTTGGCGTTGTTTGATTTGAAAAATACCTAAAAAGAAAAACTATAAAATTGGAACTGTTTAAGCACACTTGATCCTAAAAGACATCTCACCTAAAAATCTGTCTTGGGAGAGTAATCTCCTCATTGTATGGTTTGGATGAGTGAGAGAGTTACCTGCACACTAGGCTAGAGCCACATACGACCTTTCTTCAGACTACTGGTTTCAGATTATTCATTCTCTAGTGAAGATTGCTCCCATCTCCGGTAAAGCGGGCTGCGATATCCTTAACAAAGTGAGTCGATCGGGTAGTCGATAAATGGTCTGTGACTTGTACTGGCTGGGAAAGATCTAGCCTTGGGATCGGGACAGTCTCCTGGGAGTGTTGGATTCCCAACAACTCGCTTAATCGCTCTGAAAGACTATTCTATCACCTAATAAAATCAACAAGATAAAAGACTGAACCTTTACGGTCATCAGCTCTGCATGAGTAGCCGAATTAGGGGTTTGCTTGATCGATCTTGTGTGCTTTTCGAGATCTCATCCGCCTTCACTCGCCACATCAAGTTGATTGGTTGGAGGTCCCTTAGGCAGCCTCTAGCTACACCGCTTTCGAGCACTCTGGCCCGTTCGTCTAGGTTGGTTCGCGAGAGCCGAGACCTGCTCTCTGAACCCGAGTTTGACTCCACCCTGTTCCCCCTCGACCACCCTTCTACCAATCCCGAGGTGCCCGAGCAGAGACCGCAACAGACAGTTGATTTATAGGCACCTGAGTTTGGGTCTATTGCCTTTGTAGAGACCATGGCCAGCAGCGAGGAGTGCACCGATGGACCCAGCGGGAACCAGACCTACATACTTGATCAGGGTGCCATCAACAACACTCTGTTAGCCTCCCTAGAGACCAAGAAGCATCAAATCAAGGTTCAGGGGCCTTTCATGGTGGACATGCATTGAGAGATGGAGCAGATAAGAGCCAACCGAGAGCAGCGCAGACCCGGTAGAGGAGGAGGAAACAACTCTGAGAGAGAAGAGCCTGAGGATCCAGCACAGCCAGCAACACCTGCACAACCGATGTGGGAGTTGCACAACCCTGGTGCAACTTTCACCCATAGATGGATCCAATTGCCGGTCATTTTGGGAGATTTCAAGATCCTGCCTCAGACTATCTAGCTTCTGCCCCGATTCCACGGACTCGCCACAGAGGAGCCACACCTCCATCTCCAGGAGTTCAAGATGATCTGTAGTACTGTCCACGATCGTCTCGTGGACGAGGACACCATCAGGATGATGTCCTTCCCGTTCTCCCTCATAGATAGAGCAGCCAACTGGCTGAAGCACCTAGGGAGATTTGTCACGTCATGGGAACAGCTCCGGAATGAGTACTTGAACAAGTACTATTCACTTGCCTAGACGAATGCAGCCAGGGCCCTAATCAGCAACTTTTCCATGCTCCCCAACGAGCAATTTCATGAGGCTTGGGATAGGTTCAAGGAGCTCACAGACCGGTGTCCCCATCATGATATATCCAAGCTCAACCGTGTCCAGAGTTTCTTCTGCGGGCTTACATCGGAGTTGCAGGGGCTAGTCAATGCATCCTGTGGGGGTTCCTATTTCGCCAAGGATGAGGATCAGGTCTGGGCCATCTATGAGGAGATAGCAGAGAACTACACTGTGATGTCCCAGACCTGAATGTATACACAGGGGAAGCCCACACCACATGTCGTGTCCTATCAGAGGATAGCACGGGTTGATGCAGGTCCATGTACATCATCAGTAGCCGCAACACAGGAAGAGTCGACGACCGATGATATGAGGATTATCAGCGAGAAGTTGGACCGCATCGAGCTGATTGAGAAGAAGCAGTGCCAGGGCATGACTCAGATCGATCAGATGGCACAGACGTTGAGTGACCTGAAGACCTAGATCATGTGTCTGCAGGAGGCACAGACGACTTCTTAGTCCCGTCTCAGGTCGCGGGCAGATACCGGCAACAGCAGCAGCTCGACCCAGCCCTCCGCTCACTACCGCAGGTGCATCATATTCAGGCAGAGCCATTCCAGCAACAACAGCAGTATGTCCAACCTCACCATCTCCGGACAGCCAGATGGTGGTCTACCAGCCAGATCAGCCCCTGACAGTTCTCCCCCCACCCACCTACGAGCAGGAGCCGTTGATGGATGTCAAGGGGATTTGGTATGACTGACCTCAGCCTGGGATCCGACGAGACCGTCCTGGATTCCGTTGGTGGACCAGAGGTACCTCTTCCCAGCAGCAACCTCCAGTTCAGGGTGGCCAGATCATCCAGCAGCACCAGCAGCACCAGTTCCATAGTCACAGCCACATCCGCAACCACCTTACCAGCAGCATGGTCCTCGTTCCTATCAGCAGGGACAGTCGTGGAGGCAGCAGCAGTAGCCTTAGCAGTATCATCCCAAGTATCCCTCTTACTCTCAGTAGCAGGAACCTCATTTTCAGAGAGGCCACCAATCCGGTTCTCATGGGCCCGCCTATGAGAACCCGGCCTTAGATGATCTAGCCCGCCTTATCTCCGAGCAGCAGGCTACCTTCAGACGGGAGATGGACGAGTTCCGTAAGGAGATGAGAGAGATAGTGAAGGGCAAGGCCACCATACCCACCCAGATTGAGCCAAACCTGAACAACCTCAGGAGGAAATCTGAGCAGGTAGAGTTTACAGAGGTTACCGCTCCTAGTGATTCACTTGGTCATATTTCTGCATACACTTTTGATGCTGACTTTGTTAAACTTAAGAGTGGTAGGATGCCAGCCGGCGATGCCTCGTTTGAGCGATGACCCCATACAGAACCAGGAGTACCAGACGAGGAGGAGAGCAGTGCTGATACTGTTCGTAATGATGATGATAACGGTGGTGCTGACGCCACCAAGGATGTTGATCCAACTGACGGTACTTAGGCCGTCACTTCACCAGATACAGGAGGTGGTGTTGATGCAACCAGATTTGATGCTGAGCTAGAGTGCAGTGCTGCTGCCTCAAGTCCAGATGCCGTGGGTGGTACTGAGGCCACCATTTCTATTCCGGTTGCATTTCCTTCTGTAGTTTTATCTCAGGACTATTCTGGTAATAAAGGAAAGGGTTCTTCATTTGTGAGTCCATCTGTTATGTTTGGAGATGTTTGTATGGATTCTACTTTGCCACAACAGCGGGGACCTGATCCTAGCCCTCCATCCGAGGAGGGTACATCCATCCCCTTCCCCCAAGAACTCTTCTTGGCTAAGGGGACCAAAAAAGAAAACCCAAAAAAATCACAGCAGCTAGAGTTCAGCCAGCATATGATAGACAGATTTCAGATACAACTGACTCTACAGGATGCCTTGGAGCACATCCCCCTCTTCCAGAGGAACCTTAGACAGAGGACTACCATTTGCAGGAAGAGGAGGAACCACCACTCAGAGACCATGTGCTCACTCGTGCCACCTGCTTCACCATCCAAAACTGTCTGCAACCTTGAGGCCAGATGCAGGAGCTCCCTATGTCAAATGCCACATCATGAGCAGAGGTTCTATCGGACTCTATTAGACAACGATTCTTCTATCAACCTACTTACGACAGCCGTACTCGACCGATTCGAGTTTGGCCCTCTTCGACAGAGCAGGACGGTCCTTCAGTTTGCTGATCAATCTGTCAAGAGGCCGAAGGGGTTGCTGAAGGATGTGGTCGTCACAATTTAGGGTCTGGAATTTCCCGTGGACTTTGTTGTGTTGGACATGGAGATCCCTGAGTCTGTGACCGATACCTCCATCATTTTAGGATGCCTTTTCATGGCCACAACCAAGGCAGTGTCTGATCATGATAGTGGGAAGGTGTACTTTCGCGTCAAGGTCAAGAGTATACAAATAGAGACGATCTATGAGACTAGAGCTCGAGATTCAGCTTGCTCAGAGCCGCTTACAGATTCAGAGCAGATGACAGAGGCAGAGCGAGACATCCACTAGGAGTGCGATTTCATGATTACAGATGATGAAGCAGCTTGGTCAGACCCAGTTTCACGAGCCATCCTCTCACCTTCAGATCCCGCTGATGCATAGATTCCAGTAGAGGAGAGCTTGGAGAGCGCATTCTTGGTACAGGACACCTTTCGCAGATCGCGTTTCAGATAGCGGGCAGTTGATTTGTCTTTTGATTTAGATGCATGTCCCTCGGAGTCAGATATTGATTGGGCAGAGTTCGATGATATGATTCCATGTCTGTTTTCCAAAGAGCCAGCAGCTAGGGTGGAGACTGATCCCATTCAGAGCACAAAACACACCAGCAGAGCAGTCTCACCATATTTTCAGGTTTAGCGAGAGTTCTCCCATGCAGATTTGGTTGCGTTCACTCAGACCTTTCAGAGACCAGATTCGCCAGCTCTTATTTGTCCAGAGCTGAAGCCTTTGCTGCAGTCGTTGAAGTACAGGTTCCTTGCGGGCGAGCATGAGATGCACCCGATACATTATCTCAAGGATTTGACTGGAGAACAAGAATCCTTGTTTGATGGAGGTTCTTGAAAAGAACCGCAAGGTGATAGGATGGATCGTAGCCGATCTCCAGGGGATAAGTTTGGCCCTGTGCTCCCACCATATCTATCTCGAAGAGGACGTCAAGCCGTCACGTGAGTTCCAACGGCGGTTGAACCCGAATCTTCAAGAGGTTGTCATGAAGGAGATTTCGAAATGGTGGAGCGCTGATTTTATCTACGCCAACTCCGACTCCAAGTGGATTAGTCCATTACATGTGGTGCCCAAGAAGACGGGCATCACTACAGTTGTGAGTGATTCTGGAGAGGAGATCGCTACTCGGGTACCTACTTCTTGGAGGGTTTGTGTGGACTACAGACGATTGAACTAGGCACCAAGAAGTATTATTTCCCGCTGCCTTTTATTGATCAGATTATAGAGAGGCTAGCTGGGAAGAGTCATTACTGCTTTCTTGACGGGTACTCCAGATACAATCAGGTGGCCATTGCGCCCGAAGACCAGGACAAGACCACATTCACCTGTCCCTTTGGGACATATCCTTTCAGACGGATGCCCATTGATTTATGTAACGCCCCGGCGACATTCCAAAGGTGCATGTTGTCCATCTTTTCGGACATGGTGGGTGAGTGCTAGGAGGTCTTCATGGATGACTTTTTGATCTATGGCGATGGGTTTGATGCTTGTCTTGACTGCCTAGACCGCGCCCTTCAACGATGCATCGAGGTCCATCTTTTGCTATCTTGGGAGAAGAGTCACTTCATGGTGACTCAAGGGACGGTGCTTGGTCATATTATCTCCAACAGGGGCATGGAGGTTGATCCGGCCAAGGTGGATATCATTATGAAACTCAGTCCACCGTCCAACTTGCGACAGTTACGGTCTTTTTTGGGGCACGTCGGTTTCTACCGACGCTTCATCCATGATTTCAGCAGGATTGCCCGACCGTTGACTGATTTGCTGACTAAAGACACCGAGTTCATTGTGGATGATAAGTGTCTTGCGTCATTTGAGACTCTCAAGAGTCTAGTTGTTGAGGCTCCTGTCCTCCAGCTGCCTGATTGGTCTCTCCCATTCGAGATCATGACAGATGCCTCCGATTTTTATATAGGGGACGTGCTGGGACAGAAGAGGGATGCCGTACATTGGATGCCGCCTAGCGGAACTACACCGTCACTGAGAAGGAGATGCTAGCCATAGTCTTTTCCGTAGATAAGTTCAGATCATACATCATTGGATCTAAGGTGACTATCTTTACAGACCATACTGCCTTCAGGTACCTAATGGCAAAGAAGGATGCCAAAGCGAGACTGACTAGATGGATCCTTCTACTCCAGGAGTTTGATATTGAGATTAAGGATAAGCCTGGAGTCAAGAATGTGGTGGTTGATCATCTCTCCCAATTAGAGCTTCTTGAGGATTCTGAGCAGATTGATCCTATCTCTGAGACCTTCCCAGATGAGGCGATCCTTGCTATCGCCTCGCTCCCGTGGTACGTCGACATTGTGAACTATATTGTTGCCAAGAAAGTTCCACAAGGTTGGCCCAGGCAGTGACTTGAGACCTTCCTCGCGAAGGCCAAGTTCTACCATTGGGAGGATCCCGTCCTTTATCATGAAGGAGGGGATAGCATCTGGCGTCGGTGCATTCCTCAGGAGGAGAACCATAGCGTCCTCACTTACTGCCACAAGATTGAGGCAGGAGGACATCACTCTGGGAGGAGAACGACACAGAAAGTGCTCAAATCCGGCCTATGGTGTCCCACCCTCTTCAAGGATACTGATGAATTCATGAAGAGGTGTACTGACTGTCAGAGGATGGGCACTTGTGGACAACGTGATATGATGCCAATGTAGCCCATTCATTTCTGTGAGGTTATTGACGCATGGGGCATCAATTTCATGGGTCAATTCCCTAAGAGTCAAAGATTTGAGTACATTCTGTTGGCCGCTGATTATCTGAGTCGTTGGGTTGAGGTCATCCCCGCCCGAACCGCATATTCTAGGACTATAAGTAGATTTTTGAGGAAGAATATCATTTCACAGTTCGGGGTGTCTAGAGTGTTGATATTTGACGGGAGGTCTCATTTCGTCAACGACAAGGTAAAGGCCCTTGCTAGCGAGTTCAGCATTGACCATCGAGTAGCCACTCCATATCATCCTCAGACCAATGGTCTTGCTGAAGTGTCGAACAGAGAGATCAAGACTATATTGCAGAAGGTCGTCCGCCCTGACCGAAAGGATTGGTCACAACTTTTGGACTCGATCTTGTGAGCATATCGGACGTCCTTCAAGACACCTTTGGGTATGTATCTCTTTCGCCTCGTTTATGGCAAGTCCTGCCATTTACCTATTGAGCTTAGGCATAAGTCACTTTGGGTTGTCACAGACATACTTTTGGATCCAGTGAGTGTAGGAGACCAGAGGAGGGGTAGAGTTGGCAGCTCTGGAGGAGCATAGAGATGCAGCCTTTTCGAGTAGCCTATAGTACAAGGAGAGAGTGAAGGAGTGGAATGATTCTCATATCAGCCACAAGCAGTTTGAGCCAGGACAAAGAGTATGGTTGTTCGATGCTAGGCTGAGATTATTTCCAGGGAAGTTGCAGAGCAAGTGGAAGGGACCATACCAGGTCCGAAAGGTACATGACAACGGAAGCATTGACATATCTGAGATGTCATCTGAGTCTACCTTTCGTGTTAATGGGCAGCGACTCAAACCCATATCTAGATCATGAGCCACTGGTCGTTGACATCGCCCCTATTCATTTTGCGTGAGATGTGGCCTTTGACTCACATCTATTGCATCTCACGCCTGATTATCACTGTCTTCCACCTTGTATAGATCTAGATGTTCATATCACATCATTCTTCAGTCCAACACCCCATTTACATATTTGATTATGCTATACTTAGGGTGTACCTTACCCTAAGTATGGGGGGGGGTGTGAGACTTGATTTCCTTTTGATTCTTTTTACCTCTATTTTGCTGCTTATACTTAGGGATATTTTACCTTAAGTATAGGAGAGGTAGACCTTGTACATTCTCCCACTCGGATTTCCCCTTTGTGTACAGTCTGTTACACATAGGATTACTTAATCCTTAATATAGGGGGAAACACCGAGAGTCTTTTCCATTCTATTCTTTCATCTGTCGTTGTAGTATAGTTTTCCTTTTCACTTCTCGATACTAAGCACGAGTTATGTCTTCTTCATCGCTCTTGATTCACTCTGAGGACATCATTCGAGCAAAGTATAGGGGGGTGTCGTATATATTTCATATATACTTTAGCCATAACTCGTACTTTGTGTGACTGTGTCAATAAATAAAATGGCTAAAATCCAAAAATCCATAAAAAATTAAAAAATTTTCCTTGTAAATAAAATTCTTTTTGCACATACATAACTATTTGTACAAATTATTTTTGTAAAAATGTTTGTAAAAACCTTTTGTGTAAATAGCTTGTAAATATTTTCATATCAAAATGATGTATATAGTACAACGTTTTTGTAAAATGTTTTGAAAATCAAAATTTTGCAAAAACCTTGTGTAAATTTGTGTAAATATTTTGCAAAACTTGCATTCATGCATACATCCATGTTTTCAAAACATTTTTCAAGAATTTTGCACATGTGTAAATATTTTGTATATAGCATTTTTGTATATACTTGTACAGTTTTTCCTGGATCATAGTTGACATTTAAACTAGCCTGGAATTAAATTGAAAAATGGAGCTTGGTTAAGGCCTTAATCCACCTAAATCTAAGAGGAACCTTATGAGGCTTAGGGTTGAGACTTTTCAGGTCCATGGTGACTTAATTCTTTGAGTCCACTAGGCTATGATCATATGTCATCTTGATGAGCCTAAGTAGAACACTTAACAACACATGCATGACTCTCACAGACAATGGCTTTCCTTGTACCAGCACCTTACACATAACTCTCTACAGATGAGGTGGTGAGGAGGCAGTCTTCTTTGGCTGGGGTAGCATATGAGGGTAGTACTTCTAGGCGGAACCTCTCTTCTTCTTATAGGGAAGGAAGTGCGTCTCAACTTGGTCTGGTAGCATTGAGGTCTAACAACAGGAGTTGTGGGTTGCAATAATGCTTCAAAAGAGGGATAGTCTACTGGCTCAAGAGGAAAAACTCCTTATGTATATATGCTGCACCATGTAGATATGTTGTACATATGCACATCAAAAAAATGTGCAAAAAGAAAAGAAAAACTCCAAATAAGTGGTGGGTCTGATAGAAAATGAAATACCCACCATAGTGTATATAGTCAAATAAAGCAAAACTTATGTCACCCATGCCCATCTCATGAAGCATGCAGCAGGGAGACTCAGCTACATTGGTTGGGCTCCCTAGGATACATGGCTACACTGGCCATGGTTCATTCTCTTATTCCTCCTCTTCTTGAGTCGGTTGAACTTGAACTTAGAAGGGAATACCCCACTCCTCGAGGAAAGAGTTGCCAGACTAGGGCATTTAGAGTTACCTTGTTGAGGGGGGTTGTTACTTGCCATTTCTGAGGTTGGGAGCTACATATCACTTACACAGTAGAAGGAAAGATTCATGGTCATTAGTGTTTGTGTATGTAGACTTGTTCTAATCTGGATTATTGAGGAGTCTTGACCATAGATTAGTGGAACATAGAGGTTGTTGAGTTTTAAACCTAAGTCCAAATAAGGTTCTGACAAACTAATAATCCAAAGGTCTGACTTAGTGGAACATAGAGGTTGTTGAGTTTTAAACCTAAGTCCAAATAAGGTTCTGACAAACTAATAATCCAAAGGTCTGACTGAGCTCCATACTTCAATTTAATAAAGACAAGTTTAATAATCAACCATGATTCACCTCCTTTTTCTTTTTCTTTCACTTTTCACTTCTTTTTCAAATAAGTGTTTGCTAAGGGACTATCAAAAGTAAAGTATAGGGGGGTGATGAATACTCACTCATCACTCTTTATTCTTTTATTTTAGCTAAAAATCTTAGCAAAGCATCATGTATAAAGTTGTAAATACAATAAATTAGCAAGAAGCATGCATTTGTTAATATTCAACAATTAGCATGTATTTGTGCAAAAATAAAAGAAAAAAGAAATAACAAAAAAGAAGGAAATACTCAGAATAAATAATTAGTGACCTGAACCCAAGAGAGGGTCCAGAATGGACCTGATCGCCAAATAAAATAAGTAGAGAGAGATAGGGCCACTCTACCTTGTACATACAACTTCTTTTATGAATATAATTGTTTTACAAAAATAAAAAATAAAAAGGTGTTTTTATCCCCTTGTATATATTTCTAAAAATAAAACAACAATTAGACAAATAAAATGAAAATAAAAAAATTCTCTCTCTACCACCTTGTATATAATACATGTAAATATGTATCACTACTTATTTCTTTCAAAATTGTAAAAACTAATAAAATAAAATAAAAATTATTTTAGACTAATAAAAATTACTTATAAATAAATAAAATATAAAATTGGGGTATTTGTGCAAAAAATAAGAAAATACAAATAATTGTATAAAATACATAGGTATTATATACCTGTATATAATATAATATATTGTATATAGATAAATTATTTTTCATAAAAATAAATAAAAATCACAGAAAAATAATTTGAAAAAATTAGTAAATATTTTTTATTTTGAACATTTTTTAATTTAAAATAATTTTCTATTTTTAATTTATTTTACAATTCTTTTTGACCAGCTATTTTCTGATTGGTCCAGGAGGGATGTTGACCCCGGTCAACTACCCCTCCCGGACCCTCTTGCGCGTGGATCTGTCTCACGCACCCATTTTCTTCCATTTCTCTCTATCGGATCCTACGTCCTCCTGGTCCAATTTTGGTGCCCGCATCTCCCTAGTGGATCAACTACCTTCGCGGATCCCTAGGGAGGGGTGGGTCGTCCTCGGTTCGCACGCTCGCCCTGATTCTTCCTAGCTCCCTGGAACGCACTATATATCCTTCATTTGCCTCCCCAAGAGCTCAGCTCGTGCCACACCCTTCTCTGCTACCCTAGAATCCTTCGTCTTGGTGATAGCAACCGGAGGATACCCTTTGTCATCGGAGAGGAGCGCTGCAGCCGACGCTCAAGTCTCGTGGCTAGAGCACCACCGCGACGAGCCTCCCCCGCCTTCCGCAGTGAGGTTGAGGCGACGATCACCACCGACCGCACCCCCTAGAGCTCAGGATTCCACTAGGACCTTCAGGTATCTATCCTATAGTCCTTATCTCACGTATCTATTCAATCTTTCGGTTATCTTCTGCCGCACCTCCGCCAGCTCCGACCAGCCGGTCGGAGCTTTGTTAGCCACTCGCATCTGTTCCGATCGACCACACCGCTCATCGTCTACCCTCTTACGCAATCTCATCATCTGAATCCTGGATCGGGTAGCCAAGATTAGGCTATCGGTCTCCTCTATCGCTTTGCTGGAGATCCATTCTACTCATTTGCAGTCGCTTCTCTTTGATTTCAGTCCAATAACCCTGACCGGAGCCTTGCTCCGAGTCCGAGCTTTACCCTACAGGTTTTAGTGCGCGTGGAGACACCCGATATCGCCTTGGACCACCTTCGCCCGAGCTCGCCCAGGTCCCAGCCAACGTCACGGGGATATGACCGTCGGTGAGCCCATCCGACCAGTTCACTCTACGCGGAGGAGCCCCTCGATTCATTTGCCACTGTCCGATCATTCATTGGAGTCGCCGATCTCCCTTGGTGCTCCGGTGAACTACGCCCAGGCGGAGTTCTTCCAGTGCCGCTCTCCGATATTGGATCGACTCCTTCACCCAGATGCCATCTTCGCTGTCCATTCACAGCAGCTGTCACGCCATTAGATGTCAGATCTAACGGCCCCTATACTGCCCACGACCGCACCTTCTGACGACCGTTGGATCTGACAGCTGTTAGTGCCAAAGCCGCACGTCCGCCTCCACTCAGCGCCTGCTACCTGTCTACCTCACATGACGCTCATGTGCTGCATGGGTAATTTGCTCCATCTACCCTACGTTTATTTCAGCTTTCATTTTAGTCTGTAAAATAAATGTGATACAGTAGGACAATTTGCACTTTTTGTTAGAAATGCGATCCCACAACGAGCCATTATGCGATAAATGTTATTGCGAATATCATTCCCTGATTTGAAATGAAGAATGAATAATTTGCATAATAGGTCCCTTAGTACAATTAGGGTAATGTACCATGGCCATCTTAATAATCATGCAGCTGTTGATCAACTATTGAATCATGGAGGCTGGTGCTTGGATCAATATCTAAGGGGTTAGATTGAGGACTCATCAAGCACCGTCAAATAATTATTAAGAGATGATCTCCGGCCTGAGTAGGAGATGGCAATCCTTTCTCAGTTAGGTTGATATCTGACCGACCCCTTGATGCAGGTCCTCTGCATTGGAATAGAGATTCGGAGGTGTCAGATTAGTTAGGTCAAAGAGTTGACTTAACGAGATTGAGATAACCAAAGTCCTATATCGTATGCTGTCATGATATAGGCACACATCCTATGACCGGAGACAGATGTGTTACTATATGTCCGAGTAAGTACATTTGGCAGACCAATAGGTTGATGACCTAATCAAGGTCCATACACCAGCGCGTTGGTGTGCATATAAGGGCATATGAACAATACGATCTCTCAAAGGGATCATACAGGTTCACTACTGAACCGAAAGACATGAGCTCACTCATGAGATATTGGGAAGAATCAAATTCCATGCGCACAGTCGTCTCGCTTTGGAATCTTGACTAAATTTGTAGGTTTGATATATACTTTTGGAAGTATATGATCAAGACCAAGGTATGATATATGCTTTTGGAAAGTATATGATCGATACCAACTCCCAATGATCAAAATGAGAAACTTACTAATAAAACCTTGAAGTAGACAATATAAAGTTTATCTAATACTTCGTGTTTATTCTGAGTCTTCCAGTATGCAGGATGTACAGGTATTTGGAATACCTGAGGGTGATGTGGATAGAAATATCTATATTAATCATATATATTATAAATGTGATTTATAATATACAAGAGAGAGATATTTGTAATTTACATTTGTTAATTAAATGTTAATGTGAATTGGATTCACATTGGACATTAAATTGAAAATGTAATTTACATTTTATTTTGGGTTGTGAATATAATTCACAAATGTCCAATGGCATGATTGCAATGTTCACAAAAAAAATTAGATTTATTTTTGTGAAATAATATTCAAAAAAAATTGTTGAAGATATTAGAGATAATTATGAGATAATGCAATCTCATATAATAGGAGAGGCATCCACCTTCCATATAGGAAGAGTGGACGGCCACAATTCCCACAAGGAATGTGGTGGCCGTCCACCCTTCTTATGGAAGGAGGCTTGCCTCCTTTCCTATTTCTCTAATTGAGATTGATTTGATATAAATCAAATTATATTCTACATATATTTGATTTTTATTAAATTAATTGTTGTTGGTTTTTACCAATATAAATCTTAGCCATTGAAAGAAACACAATCAATGAGAACCATTGGATTTGTGTTGTCCCATGGATTGAGATCCATGGATCCCAAAACCCTATAAAATGAGAGGCACCCCATTGCTCTTCTTTACACAATGCTTGAAAAGCACATCTCTCTCTCTCTTTCTCTCTATATGTCTACTCTCTCTTCCTCTCATGGAAGTCCACCATGGATGCCCTAGAGAGGTTCTCCATCGCCGCAGCATCGCCGTTATGCTGCCTGATCGTCTGCTCGTGGATCTCCGTCTCCTTCGCTGTGCCTCGCTCGTGAAGAAGACATCGGATCTCGTGTGTCGAGATTAGATCTGCCGCTTGGATCATCAACATGGATTGCGAGACGCACGCGGTTCATCCCCATGCTCGCAAGCGTCTCCTCCGTCGGATCGGACTTGAGACAGGAGGTATCTTCGTTTAGAGACTCGATCACAACTACGCTTCAAGAGGTAATCCTATTACTTGTTTGTGGTTTAGACAAAACGATCCGAGAAGTGTTCTTGGATCATGTGGTTTCGTTGTATGAAAATTTTTTAAATTTCGCTGCATCGAGCAACTAGTGCGACCAGTCGCTCCTCGTCGTATTCGACACGACGCTCACGCTTCCGTGATGCGCTTCAGGATCTAACCATATCCTTCAAGTGATATCAGAGCCTTAGGTCGATGGATTTGGATACGATCCATAAAACCGAAAGCGACTTGGGTTCGTTAGGGTTGCGAACGTTTTATGGCATTTCATTTTCGCATCTCTGTTTAGTGATTATTTTTGGCCCTGTTTAAATTGTTTAAACATGAAAAAATTAATTGAATTTTGTTTCCCATTAAATAAGGAAACCATAGGATCTGAGTTTACGTAATTTGGATTTTGTTTGCTCTAGCTATGGTTGTTTTAATGAACACGTATTCACTGTTACGTGAACTGCAAATCTTAACGTAATTAAGGAGTTAATTACTGTTTAGAGATGCCTCGAAATGCATGCAAATCACATAGGTTCAGTTGTAAATCAAGTTAGCAAACTATGGAAACTTACTTTGCTTAATTTGGATTTAAACTGATTGAGATATGCTAATTTTAGTAAGGGGTGAAATTAATTGTTAATTTCGTTAAATAATTATGGAAAATATTTGAGAAATATTGGAAGATGATTTTTTTCTTAATTGACTTGGACTCAACCAATTAATTGATTAGATTTGATCTAGATCATAATTGGAAACACAATCATCAAACTCCTTGCTTGAAGAGGATTGGGAATTTGTCGAGCAAATTTCCTTATAATCAAAATTGTTTTAATTACTATATGGTATAATTTCGGTTGAAGAACCGATGATCATCTCAAGTACAAATTGATCTATTTGGCATTATCTTTTCCCGAGGCAGATATGGTGTCTAGTCGGAGATGCTGGGGTAGCGGATTGCAACGTATGTGGTCCGTCCCACTCTCGCCGGTACTGGCCATTACAGCGGGTAGGGACTGGATAATGCCGAAGAAATCAAGATGTATTTTTAATTATTAAAATACGAATTAATACGTACTTTGAGAATAGCACCATATATATTCAAGTATAACAATCAAGTTTGATTGATTGAATTGGATTGATAATTAATTTAATATGATTGAATTAATTATGTCCAATTAAAATACTCTAATATGATTAGAGTTGATAATTCCCTTGGAAGAATTAATTATATGAATGTGATTCATGGTAATTAAATAAATTTGAATAAGAGGTGGAGGATCACATAAGTGACATCCATGGTCTCCCGTCAAGGCGAAGGGTTTCCGTCGCCAGGGATTGTATATAGGAGACGCTTGTACGAAGTGACAGCTCCTATATGCAAGCGCATCTGGATCGGGCTCTTTGCTTCTCGAAAGAGTAAGGCCGTATGCGTAGTGACCCCAATATCGGATCCTCATATTATTGGGGTGATATTGGATTGCGCATAGCGAGTTCTATTCCTGTTGACAGTTGGTTCAATTAACGACGGGTCAACATCACCATAGGGGTGGTGGGCCTGGATGTTAAAGACCGAATTGGGAATGCAAGTTGGACTTGCAAGGTGGAATGTGTTCCCGCTTCTTTTTATCGGAGTTGCATATTCTCATATTATTGGGATGTAACAAAGATAAAGAAGGAGATCCCAGATCTTGCTGAGATATAATGGTAAGTATATCTCTTACATTGAAATGATTAAGGGAATGAACTTTCAGTGTTTTTGATAAGGCAATACAACTTTGATATAAAAATTCCTAAATAAAAGTATAATATGTATATATATATATATAAATATATACACTCATGCAAATTTCTTATTTCAGATAATCCTTCATTAAACCCACTCAATTCTATACTCAATAATAACCAGTAAAATATCATGGATTGGACTCATGATCCAGATATTGTACTTGCAGTTGGACACATAATGTATGTGGTTGCAATACGCAAGTTTCCTCATAATAATGAGGAATGAAAATTAAATAGATAATAGGACTTCAAACCTAGGGTTTGTATGTTTCTATAGTCTTGATATCATCAAATGTGCTTTGGAAGTGACATGTTGATGATGATCGCAATTGTCAAATTAATCCTTATAAAATCAATAAAGATATCCTGGCATACATATGTGCTCTCAACATTTAATCATGAATGGCATGGTTCTCCGCATCATGCAGAATGGTGGCTCCATAAGAGATGATGTATTCAAAACGTTTGAATACCTACCTGAACCAATGTTTTAAGAGTTTAGATGGATGTAGGTGATGAGTGTCATCATTCTACTATCTTTACTCTAGTCATTCATGAAGCTTCATAATATTCATATTGTATGAATTTAATGAAGCATGTATAAGTGTTGAAATACTCTTATTTTGAATTCTTTTGAATTTAACATGAGAAATCCTTTAGTCTTGAGCAATGGTTGCTTAGAGATAAAGGGAGCACAGTGGAAGCATGGGTTGGACCCAAGTAAGAAGTATAGTCAAAGAGTTGATTGTACTTCTGTGACTTCCATCCAAAGAGTTGGATGAATGCCAATACTGCAATAAGTTGATGTGTTGATAGTATGACTATCAAGTCTGTCTAGAATCCTCAGAGAAGGACTCGGATGGAGCATCAGTATAATCTACATAGATCATTGATATTGACTTGCTTATTGAATAATATAAAGTCTTATAATTGTATCTCAATCTTCTAACAACACTTGCAATGGGTTGCATATGTTTTAGAAGACTGGAAAATTTGATCTTAAGGTTTATAGTCTTCTACATGGATATTGATGCAATTGTTGCAACAATCTCTGTTGGATTGATAGACTTCTCAATTTCAGTGGGAGCCCTTAGTCATAGAGAATGTCTCTATGATCCAGATATTAGAATACATTATTGTTTATTTCTAAATGTTGGAGATAAACATGAATTCTGAAATTTATCTATCATAAAGAGTTATGATAAATATATATTTCAGATCGTAATCTAACATCTAGTGGACTCCACTAAATTAGAAAATTAATGAATGGTTCACTAAGATTTCTAATACTTAAAATTAAATCTTTAAAGATCAATAGGAGGACATAGATCATTTGATAATGATCTGGCATCTTGTTTTGGACATTTGTTTGTTGATGTGATCAATGGACTAATAAGAGATGAAACTTTAGATTGACTAAAGGTTCAAATCTTACATACTTATGAATATTGTATTCAAAGAATAATGTCCAATACACCTTTCTTTGGGAAAGATGTAAGATGTCAAGGTATTCGGGATCTCATACATATTGATGTATGTGAATCATCCATATCATAGTAAACATTATAGATATGTGATATCTATCAATGATTATGTATGATATGAAATTTCTTCTCTTCACCTAAGAAACCTTTGAAATGTTCAAAGATTTCGCAATTTTGGTTTAGAACCAAAGTTTGAAGGAAGATGAAATGAATTTGATCTAACTAAGGTAGCTTGTACCTATTAGATGAATTCGTAGAATACCTTATAGAGATATGAATATCATTTCTATCTCACCCCTCTTAATGAACCTTAACTCAATAGAGTTTTAGGGAGATGCAATTGATCATGTGTGACATGATTTGATCAATGATTAATCTTAGCATAATTATCTCTTAGTTTTCAGGTATATGTATATGTGGTAGAGACTACATTATATACTTAATAAGGTTCCAAGCTAGTAAGCTGGAATCTAGCACCAGAGAGTGCTACTTCATTAGGAAAATAAAGGATGGTATTGGATACCTACTTTATGACCTTGATATTCTTAAAAGATCTCATCTTTGAGAATATGATTCTTATAGGATGACTCTCTTGAGAATCAAGATGAAAATGAAGAAAAGGAACTCATTTAATCTTGAGAAGATAATGAGGCTCCTGAAATCGGAAACTAAATAGACAATTAAAGATGAAAAATTAATACCTCTTCAAACAAGTTTGAGGATGGATTCCATGTGTCAGTTGCGTCTGAAAATGATCAGACTTCATGTGATAAAGCTCCTGAGGATCATGGCATGGAAAGATGGATGTTAGCAATAAAAGTCTAATGTAGACTTCATATACAAGTGTTGTATATGGACCCTCGAGGATCCACCTATATGGGACAGTCCCATTAAGGTGTAAATGGATCTTCAAGAGAAAGAGGGAACCTGATGAGAAGGTAGAGACCTTCAAAGCACGGTTCATAGTCATGAGCTACACACCGAAGAGAAGACATCGCTCGCGATGAGACTTGCTCTCCAGTGACCTTGCTTTAACCAATCAAAATATTGCTAACTGTAGCTACACAACTTGACTATGACTTCTTCATGATGTGAGTCAAGATTGCATTCCTCTATGAATACCTCTCTGAGGATATTCATATGAAGTAGCCCCATAGCTTCATGATTGAGGAAAGCAAGATGTGCTAGCTGAAGAACTCCATCTTTGGACTCCAATAAGTTTCTTGTAGTTGGAACATAAGATTTGATAAAATTATAAATGTTGTGATTTCAGATAAAATCTTGATGAACCATGTGAAGCTTAGTGGGAGTGCTATTGTGTCCATCGTGCTAAATGTAGATATTATTCTAATCATTTAGAATGATATAAAAATAAATAATAAGTGTTTTATAATTTGGTTGTTCCATACCTTGAGATACGATCTCAAGGATACCTCTTAGATCTTAATTCTGAAGTCGTTCAGAAGCAAAGAGAAGAGAGTATTGGGACCGTCACATTAGTAAAACAACTTGGACTTATTCCATTTTCTGGAAAATTCCAAGAAAGGCTTCCTTCCCTTAAGATGTGGTAGTGACCTGTCTAAAGGGATAGCACCTCAAAGAGTTCAGGAAGTGATTGCTAGAACTGCTTGCACTTGTGCATCAGTTACGAGAAGCTGAAGTGTATGCTAGATGTGTACAAAAGCCATATGTCTGCCATGCAGTGGGAGTAGTAAACTGTTACTAATCCTACTCTGGAAATAAAACACTTGGTTGCAGTAATAACAATATCTTCAAAGATGATGAAACTTAGAGATAGTGATCTCAAAGTCTTATCTTCAAAAGTTTAAGACCTTGTAGATAGTGATCTATAAGGGTCTTAACTGTAGATACCTTAGGAGATAGATATCTCCAGGAATGAAGGTAATCTAATAAGGATTACGGGAATACTGGTTATGATAATTAATAAGATGTAGTGTCAAGGACACTATAACCGATAAAATTGAGTATTGGTTGCATAAGATGCAACATTCGCATTGGATGCGAGCACTGTTACTAGGAGATATGCAAGTGCTGTAAAAGGACTTGGCGTAGTCTCTTGGGAACAGAGTGACTGATCAGCTTACCTAGCTATTTTCTAAATAGCCTATGATTGTCACATGAGTGTGGGTTTAAATGATTAGCCTATTAATGGCTCTTTGGGCTAGTGGGAGATTGTTGGAAATGCGAGCCCACTGCGAGCCATTATGCAATAAATGTTATTGCGAATATCATTCCCTGATCTGAAATGAAGAATTATAATATGCAAAATAGGTCCCTTAGTACAATTAGGGTTATGTACAATAGCCATCTTAATAATCATACAGCTGTTGATTCAACTATTGAATCATAGAGGCTGGTGCTTGGATGAATATCTAAGGGGTTAGATTGAGGACTCATCAAGCACCGTCAAATAGTTATTAAGAGATGATCTCCAGCCTGAGTAGGAGATGGCAATCCTTTCTCAGTTAGGCTGATATCTGACCGACCCATTGATGCAGGTCCTCTGCATAGGAATAGAGATTCGGAGGTGTCAGTTAGTTAGGTCAAAGAGTTGACTTAACGAGATCGAGATAACCAAAGTCCTATATCGTATGCTATCATGATATAGGCACGCGTCCTCTGACCGGAGACAGATGTGTTACTATATGTCTGAGTAAGTACATTTGGCAGACCAATAGGTTGATGACCTAATCAAGGTCTATAGACCGGCGCGCTGGTGTGCATATAAGGGCATATGAGCAATACGATCTCTCAAAGGGATCATACAGGTTCACTACTGAACCAGAAGACATGAGCTCACTCATGTGATATTGGGAAGAATCAAATTCTGTGCGCACGGTCGTCTCGCTTTGGAAGCTTGACTGAATTTTCAGGTTTGATATATACTTTTGGAAAGTATATGATCAAGACCTAGGTATGATATATGCTTTTGGAAAGTATATGATCGATACCAACTCCCAATGATCAAAATGAGAAACTTACTGATAAAACCCTGAAGTAGACAGTATAAAGTTGATCTAATACTTCGGGTTTTTCTGAGTCTTCCAGTATGCAGGATGTACAGGTATAGGGAATACCTGAGGGTGATGTGATCATAAACGATTGTATAACCATGACGCTTCCATTCCAAGGGAGTGATGAATCGGGTCTGGATTTTAGTGACTCCTCTCAGTAGAGAAGTAATCTGATCTTAGTCCAAATGTTGGACATTGATCTGAATGTGATTCAAATGTAATGAGAAGATTAGATTTGCGGTCTTGATTTAATCAAGCATCTATGGGAGGCCCGCGATCTGGATTTGAGATATGATTTCAATATCCATGTCACTATACGTGAAACAATACAATCACCCTGACCTTATCTCCAAGTATCTGTGGATAAAGCGCATTATCCTTGAAAGAGTTCATGGATAATTCTATTGTTGATATATGTATCCAAGTATTGAGAAAATGGATAATTAAATGTGATTTAATTATCATGAGTAATATGAATTTGATTCATATTATAAAGAGAGTTATCTGAGATAATTAAATGTGATTTAATTATCAATGATGTAAGTAATATGAATGTGATTCATATTATTTGAGAACAAGAGAAATGAGATCCAAGATGATTAAATATAATTTAATTATCATGGATATGAATAATGTGGATAGAAATATCTTTATTAATCATATATATTATAAATGTGATTTATAATATATAAGAGAGAGATATTTATAATTTACATTTGTTAATTAAATATTAACGTAAATTGGATTCACATTGGACATTAAATTGAAAATGTAATTTACATTTTATTTTGGGTTGTGAATATGATTCACAAATTTCAATGGCGTGATTGCAATGTTCACAAAATAAATTGGATTTATTTTTGTGAAATAATATTCAACAAAAGTTATTGAAGATATTAGAGATAATTATGAGATAATGCAATCTCATATAATAGGAGAGGCATCCACCTTCCATATAGGAAGAGTGGACGGCCACAATTCCCACAAGGAATGTGGTGGCCGTCCACCCTTCTTATGGAAGGAGGCTTGCCTCCTTTCCTATTTCTCTAATTGAGATTGATTTGATATAAATCAAATTATATTCTACATATATTTGATTTTTATTAAATTAATTGTTGTTGTTTTTTACCAACATAAATCTTAGCCATTGAAAGAAACACAATCAATGAGAACCATTGGATTTGTGTTGTCCCATGGATTGAGATCCATGGATCCCAAAACCCTATAAAAGGAGAGGCACCCCATTGCTCTTCTTTACACAATGCTTGAGAAGCACATCTCTCTCTCTCTCTACATGTCTACTCTCTCTTCCTCCCGTGGCCGTCCATCATGGATGCCCTAGAGATGTTCTCCATCGCCGCAGCATCGCCGTTGTGCTGCCCGATCATCTGCTCGTGGATCTCCGTCTCCTTCGGTGCACCTCGCTCGTGGAGAAGACGTTGGATCTCGTGTGTCGAGATCAGGAGATCTGCCGCTTGGATCATCAACATGGATTGCGAGAAGCATACGGTTCATCCCCGCGCTAGCAAGCGTCTCCTCCGTCGGATCGAACTTGAGACAGGAGGTCTCTTCGTTTAGAGATTCGATCACAACCACGCTTCAAGAGGTAATCCTATTACTTGTTTGTGGTTTAGACGAAACGATCCGAAAAGTGTTCTTGGATCATGTGGTTTCGTTGTATGAAAATTTTTTAAATTCCGTTGCATCGAGCAACTAGTGCGACCAGTCGCTCCTCGTCGTATTCGATGTGACGCTCACGCTTCCGTGATGCGCTTGAGGATCTAACCATATTCTTCACTTTCGCACCTGCAATTTTCCATATTTACTTTTCAGTCCTTCCTATGGGCCCTCACGTGCTCCGTCACGTGTACGTCTGGGTTATTTGCATTGATTATCCTGGAATTTTTATATGTTATGAATTGAATGTTTATCTCTATTATTTGCAAAAATACCCCTGTGCGTATTGATTTGTGACATGTGCTGATATTCGTGGGAAAACTGTAGATTGGACCCTATCGTTCTTATGCGTGTTATTTATTGGTCAGAAACATGTTTTCTTTGCATATCAGTCCCTGTATGTTGTTTGTTTTATTTTTGATTTAATAAATATCAAATATTGTCCAAAAATCACAAAATTTTGACACATGGCTCTTACCATGGTGTAGGAATTTTTATGAATTTTTAGTTTTATTTTGTTTTCATTTATTATTTTTAAAAATTCAAAAACCATAAAAAGTGTCTTTGTCTATTTTAGAAAATCAAATAAAAATATTTAGAACTTGAAAATTCTAAAAAAATCCATGTTTGCTTATTTCGAGTTGTTTTTATTTTAATCCAATTTTGGTTAATTCCCTTTTATAAAAACCATAAAAATTGAAAAAGACTAAAAACCTTAGAAAAATCATTAAAAATCATAAAATTTCAAAAAATGTGTTTTCAGTTGCTATAGTTAGTTTTTATTTTATAGTTTATATAAAATTACTGTTGAGATTTTACAGGCATTTTAAGTAATTTTGACTTGCCTTTACATCTTAGCTGTACACTATTTGGTTTTTTTATTTTTATTTGATTTTTAGAAAATTAATTAAAAATCAGAAAAATCTAAGAAAATTAACAAAAACATTTGAATATTTTAAAAAACCCAAAAATATTTTTATTTGAATTTTCTGAGTGTTTTTGATGCTTTAAGTAATTGTTGGATTGTGAATTTTTGAGTTCTTTTATCCTTTTTCTTAATATTAAAAGTTACATTTTTTTTGAAAATTATAAAAACCACCTTTTCCTGTATTTTTCTTGGATTTCCGACTTAGCATCACGTGCTCCTTGTGTTCGACACTGGTAGCTATAACAGGTAAAATAAATTAGCGAGACCACTTTCTCGACTTGATTGCTTGATTTATATTTTGGTGGTCTTCTTTTTCTTGTTGAGTTCGATCAGAGTGGTTGAGGTCGCAATGACCATTGATACCATTTTCCCTTAGTCGCTCGGGCCGCTCATCAATATATTATATCAGAAAAATATAATAAAAATATATTTATGTATATAAAAATAAGTTATAAATTTATAAAAAATTAAACTAAAATAGTAAAATAAAAAATACAAAATAAAAATAAAAGACCGAAATACATAGATAAATATACCTATAAATAACCCATAAAAAATAACTTATAGTTAACACACACTAAAAAATAAATAAATAAGATAATAAAATACTTTGAAAATTAAATAATATTTTTCACTTTATAACTTAAAATTAATAAATTCAGTTATTATTTTTTATCGGATTTTCAAATAATTTCTGGCATGGTTTTTTGGTTGGTCCACATGGACCAACCAACGACCCCCGCCCATTGACCTCAGTCAACTCTCTGACCGAGGTCTCCATCCTATCAAAACCTCATTTCTTGCCTCTTTCTTTATTTTCTACACGTTGTGTCTTTCATCCTTTCATGTTGACTCCTTCACGCCTTTTTCTCCTCGTAGATCCCTCTTGCACGCCCAGTGATTATCTCAAGGAATGGATCATCGCATCTCCATCTACACCTCGTTCATTCAGTCGCCTTGGTCGCCTGTACAAAAACCCTCATCCTACTTCCCTCTCTTTTGAACCTCTTTTCACCTAGATTCACCTCCTTTTCATGTGTTTTGGTTTGAAGGGTGTGATAATCCCTTCCCCGGCCATTGAGAGGGAGGTCTGGCATGGTCTGGAGTGTCTCCACCCATCTCCAATAGTCTACACCGCCGTGAGGTCCCATCTCTGGTCGTCCTGGCCATCGAGGTCCGTTTTCTCCATTTTTATTGCATTTCTAACTTATCCATCTCCGTAAGATTAGTTTGCTTCTTTTAAATCCGCCTCGAGTCGCTTAATCACCCATGTTCACCGTTCATCTACGCATTCCACGTCCATTCCACCCCTGCGGGCCCTAGGAACCTTCCCTTTTTTCTTGAGTTTTATTTGTAGGACCCAAGTGCCAAAGGGCTCCATCTGGAGTCGATTTTACGTTTGTCGGAGCTCCTGGAGTAGCAGGTCGTCCTCGACATCATGGTAGCACAAGCCATTTTGAGGCCTCCAGTGGGTAGAGCATCTCCCCTGGAAGATTTTGCAGCTCGGGGAACCACCAGAGACAGTCGGACCCGCGTTGAACCGTCGCTCGAAGTTCATCCGAGCGCGGTTCTTCACGTGTTCTTCCAGATGGTTTCATAGCCGTCCGATCGAGCCCCCTTATTCCAGGAGAGCAGCTGATGTTGGAATCTGCCTGCTATCAGCTGTCAGATCATCGTGCATGATCTAATTGCAATCGTTAGAAGATGAACTGACATCATAAACCCACAACACGATTTGTGTCAAGTGGGAGGAGGAGCACCGTTGATTCGCACCTCTGTTGTGGGTTTTTTGTAGTTTTTACCCTAGTAATTTTTGTATTTAGTAATTGGATTGCAAACATTCATCAGTCATTATTTATTCATGTACTATTTGCGTTGAGGCCCCTAGACTCTTGATATTTACACTTCTGTCCAAGCCGTGTAACCTCACGTGACGCATCACGTGAGGGGACATTTTACAGCGGATCCCCTGGGCTTTTACTTTTTATGTTTAAGCGTGGAACATTTTAATTAAGTTATTTATTTTTAAGAAGATTGCAAAGTGGCCCCAAACTTTCTGATGTTTACATTAATGTCCCTGCTAGTATTGCATTTTCTCTTTATTTCTTGTATTTATTTAAAATAGCAATTATACTCCAAAAAATCCCTAAAAATAGATAAAGCTTCCTGGTTGTATCTAGTTCACGCCCTATTTTTAGTTTGCAATTTTAGGACTTTTTAATATTTATTGAAAATAAAAAAGTGCCCTTTTCGTCCCTGTTTGCAATAGATAACCCATAAAAAATATAAAAACAATTTGAAAAATTCCCCCAAAAATATGTTTTGTTTGTTTATGTAACGTTCAAACCAAAAATCACCGAACAAATATAAAAGAAAACCCTAAAAAATTTAAAAACTTCTAAAACCTTTATAAAAATGTATAAAATACTTACAAATCCCAAAAAATCCATTTTCTATCTCTAAATTTTCTATATATTATTATACTAAAATTAATTTGGAGACTTATTTTATTTTGTTTTATATTTTTTATCTCAAATTTAATTTCAGCTTTTAATCTAAACCCTATTTTAGGGTATTTTTTACTTTAAAAATATATAAAAATTAGAAAAAATTCGTGTTAAATTAAAAAAATGTAAAAAAATTTTTAAAACAAAAAATACTTTGTTTTCTTTATTTTTTCTATTTTTATTATTTATAGTTACCTTAGTCTCTTTTGTATGTGTATATATATATCCTTTATATAGCTTTATATTTAAATTAAAAGAAAAAGGAAATATAAAATCAGAAATTAAAAATCAAAATACAAAATATAAAATCAAAAAAATAAAATTAAAAATTAAAAACCCACATTAAAAATATAGATACATAGCTCACAATCATCATTTTGCGCATTTATTTGCCCACTCTAGCTTGTTTGCTCCCTGTGATCGACCTCTACATCCTTGCACACTATACACATCCATTGTAGAGTTATAATAAATTTTAACTCTGCATCTTCTTTTCATTTCTTGATTACTTATTATGGGTTAATTGTTGTCTGGAGTTGGTTTTCATGAGTGGTTACCGCATCGACTGGATCTCTCGCCTTGTGAGATTTCTAGACCCTTGCAACATCATCTTCAACACATGGTCAATTGTCTGGTCTCCTCGTAGCCCTTGTCAGAACCCAAATCTTCAGCTACCCCCATCTCTTCTTCATTTTTCTTTAATGATCCACTGCTCGAGATACCATACATTCTTCATCAAAATTATGTGCCACACTACCCTGCATCTCTCCATGGTCTCTAATCATCCAAAATGTTGGCAAACCTCCTGCAATCCCATGAACTTTGGATCCCCATCACTTTGTGTATAAATAAACCTCATCCCTTTCATTTTGAGTTTTGATCCCCTTTCTTCCTTTATAACCACAATAAGAACCACTACATAGAAGTTCCTGGTGACAACAACAACTTCCCCAGTCTTGTCGGCGTGGGTAAGGTCAAAGTTCGACGGTCCAGGCATCGCCAGATCTCCTCTGGTGAAGCCTTCCTCTGCTCCCTATTCTATAGGTTCGAGCAGTTTTAGTTAGATTTTTCTTTCGCATTTTACTTCAGCATGTTAGTTGTTGGACTTGTAATCCTTTGGCAATGCATTAATGCAATAAAAATTATTATTTTATCATGATAATTGAATGAATGCACTTTTCTATTGAGGTTTCTTTGTACAATTACGGTTATGTACCAAGGCCATATTGAATACCATGCAGCTAGGAGGACACGTGTGACTTTAAACATGTGATATTCAATAAAAATCTCCATTCTGAGAAATAGATGGCAATCTTTCTCTAAAGACTGATTTCAACTGACTTTTTAATGTAGTTTCTCTGCAAAGGAATGGAGATTCAGAGGTGTTGGAATACTCAAGTCAAAGAGTTGACTTGATGAGGTCGAGAACTAAGACTTGAATCGTAATTGTCACGATCAGGCACACATCCTTTGATATTAGATAAATATGCATCTATATGCATGAGTATGCACATTTGACATACCAATAGGTTTGTGAACTAGCCAAGGTGCATATACCAGCATGTTAGTGTGCATATGAAGTCATATGAGATGTATGATCTCTCGAATGAGTCATAATTTTGAGGTCAAAATGAATTCCATGCATGGTCATCTTGTTTATGGAATAAGACATGAATTTGAGATATTAAGATATGCTTTTGGAAAGTATATGATTAATATTATTGCACAATTATCAAATGAGAAATTTATTGATACAATCTAAAGAAGACCGTCAAATCAGGGTTTGAACTTCGTATTTATCAAAGTCTTCTAGTGTGAAGGAGGAATGCGTATTTGGAATACTTGTGGTTAATTTATTGTTGTAGTGGATCATCTACCATGACACTTACATATCGAGAGAGTGATGAAACATGATGGATTTTAATGGCTCCATTTAGCTAGGTGATTTGTGATTTAATTAGATTATATAAAAATTCATTTAATTCCAATTTCCAATTCCAATTTCAATGACCAAATGTTCGAAACAGAAATGGTCATGGAAAAGGAAATATACAAGCTACTTGAGCTCATTTCTTATCCCTAAATGGTTTGGACTACGACTAGAAATGGTCAAGAACGCTGGATTCAACTCAATGCCACTTTGTATAGCTCTTGAAGAGTGAGATGCCTTCTATTGAGCTCACTGAGAGTGTAAAGTGTTACAACTCAAGCTCAACATTCGAAGGTGGCTGATTTTTTCAAAAATTGTATAAACCCTGAAATTGGATAGTTATCCACATTTCAAGTCACAATGCACGGATAGTATGATATCTTCGACATTATCTCCAAGTATCTCCATTCTTATCGCATAACTCCTAATTGAATTAGGACTTATACCCGTTAGTGGCAATATTGTAATAATTATGATTATTACATATTATTGATAAGGACAATTATGTGAATATGATTCGCAAGCATAACTCATTAATTAATGTGAATAGTGATTCACAATAATTAATATTTATATGGATGTGTTTAATATAAATATTTATGTAAATATGATCTACATATTTTTTTTCAAGGCATGAGATTTTGTGAATTTGATTCACAGTAACATTGTAGATGTAAATTGGATTTACATTTAATTTTAGGCTCATGAATATGATTCATAAGATTTGAGGATTAACTCCAAGATGTCTCCAATATTGATAATATGATTATCAGGTGAATCAACTAATAAAATTTGCAACAACAATTTCCGTATATGGAAAGTGATGTGGCATGTACATATGATGTATACATAGCTCCATATGGTTGAGTTCTAGTTGAATTAGGACTCTAAAGTTGTTGGTTATTTTATTTTAATCAATATTCGTTGTAGCTAATAAGGAGATGATCCTTATTGAACTAGGACTTGGTTTTATCCCTTGATTTAAAATCCAAGGGCTACCAAGGCACATGTAGAACATGTACTTTAAGTATTGAAGTAGGGCAACACCTTCTACTTTTTACAATAATTCTAAGAACAAGTCCTTCTCTAAATTTCGTGCCCCCTTAGAAAGAGAGAAAGAGTATTAAGAGTTTACAACTCTCACAACTCTCTTCACGTTGCCCTAATCAACGTCCGAGTTCATGCGAAGCAATGCGATTCATCTCCCCGGCCACGAGAGAGAAGCCTACTGATCATACTTCAATTTGGGAGGTTTCTTTCACAGAAACTTATGCATCAAAAGCAATCCAGATTTACCTCTCTTATTCATCATGGATATTAGAAATTATAAAGGAAATCATTTCCTTAAATATATTTGAATTCTAGATGCACAAATCGTAGTGCTATTTTTCTAGTTGATACGATGAACTAACATTATTTTGGCAAATTGTTTGCTAAATATTCTATGTTTTCCATGATGTGTAGTAAATAAAATTTTATTTACTTACAACAATTGAAATCAGAGCCCTAGTTTATAGGAATTGGATTGCATCCAAGTCCAATGAACAATCAACTAGATCATCCCCATTATCGAGTACACTGTCTTGTGACAGCTTAAAGGATTCAAATGATTCGGCGACTTTTAAAGTCACTACTATTCTATATTGTTTTTAAACATATTTTTAGGATATATATAAGGTCTAGAAGATCTGGACTATTACCAAAAGATGCACCATTTGTTGGTGACATTCAGGAGAAGATTCAGATGTTAGATGCGATCGCAGACTCTGATTTCGACTAAAGATTGTAGGAAGTAAATATTGATTTTTTAAATACTATTTTTGGGTCATATAACATAATAAAATAATGATTAATAAATCAAAAATCAAGTCCCCAATCAGTGTGAAAAAGCTTCGCACAATTTTGATCGTGCGGCCTTCGGGGATTTCTTCATATTGAATTGGAAGAGGACTAGATCATCTTATTGAATTGTTTCTCATATTTGGGATTCAAAATTGATGGCACTATATTTGATATATTTACATCATGAGTTTGACCTACTATTTTATAAATATCAAGGGTTGAAACAAATTTCAAGTCAAAGTTATATGATGCTTCCTAATTTAAAGTGCAATGGTCACTGCTTGTAAATTTGAATCTGAAATCATTGTTTGTTTATTTTGAAAATATACAATAAAATAGAATGTCTTTTTATTTTATATTTTTTCCTAATTAAATATTCACTTGAATATATACAATGTAATTAGAAATTATGGAATTAATTTGATTAATTTCATGAATTATCTAGATTATTACACTAGATATCTTTTGCAATTGAAATTATTTTGATGCAAAGAATTGTCTAGATTATTGAAATATAACTTTTGAAATTAAAAAAGGAGAGTTTTTTGAATTCTAGAAGTATCTAGATTGTTACTCTAGATCTTTTAGGAAATTAAAAAGAGTTTGAAATTCCTAAAATATCTAAGAGTTACTATATAGTATCATACATAGTCGAAATATCGATAAAACCTCCTTAGTATAATTTGTTTTGATTGTGTCGTATCGAATTGATTTGGAGAAGTTGTCTAGGCCGTTGAAATGCAAATGATTTACTTAATTGGCACCTTGCACCACATTTGCAGTGGAAACGCTCCATGTTAGCATTGTCTGTCCGACCTGGTTGGATCTGTTTCGATGAAAGGTGGCATGAGGAGTCATGGAATACGTTAACAACTAAAATTGGAACATTAAATTGTAATAGGTAAGGGTGTAATACTATATGGTAACATCAAGTGCATAATGGATCAAACCCTAGTTAAGACCTCCTAGGTATCATTGTTTTAATTATTTTAAAAGTAAGACAATAAGCATGTATCATAAATCTATCCCTTAGATTAATCATGAGAATATGATTCGAAATAATTAATCATTAATTTAAACATTATATGGACTAAGTGATATGATATATCCACGGCCTCTAGTCATTGCGGAGAGCTCCGTCGCCATGGGTTGTATTTTGGAGACACTCATGCGTAGTCATGACTCCAGAATACAAATTCACATGGATCAGATTCTTCGTTTCTTGAAAGAGATGGGTCGTATGTGTAGTGACCTCAATGTTGTTTTCCATATTATGAGGAGGTATTGGATTACGCATAGCGTAAATTGATATTCGCTCATTGACGGTTGGTTTAATCGACAACATGCTAACTTCATATATGTGGGGGTGTGGGTTTTGAAGACCAGACTGAGAATACAAGTTGGATTTCTAAGGTGGAAAGAGATCCCGCTTATTTCATCATATTTGCATTTTCTCATATTATTGGGGTGCAATGAAAATAGAAAGGAGAATTGGATCTCGTAATGAGACCTTTGGTTAGCCTGCCTCATGCTTTCAAAGTTTATAAGGGAAAGCATTTTAAAGTACAAAAAATACGAGAACTCTTGATTTAAAAATATTAAATTGTTTAATTTCATAATTCAAGATATTAAAGTGTATTCTATTTTCCTTTTGTTTCAGATGAAATCTCTCAATCCACTTAACAATCTGCTTATGGTCAATCGATTGACTAGTCCAAATTATTCAGATTAGAAATATAATTTGGAACTCGTACTTGAGAAAGAACACATAGCGTATGTGCTCTCATCGGTGAAGTATGAGAATGCTTTGAGAAAGGATGCATGTGTGTTCAACAAGAAGTGGGACAAGGATCATTCGATCACTCATTGTTACATTCTTGTATTATTGTCTAATGTACTTAAGAAGTAATTTATAGACATTGAATCCGCTCATGATATCCTCCTGAATCTGAATGAGATGTATGGAGATGTAAATTACACTCTTCCTACATTAAGATCCATTGAGGATATTATGAAGAAAGAATTTCCCTCCAACAGTGTAATGGTTGCAAGTGTTAATGGGAAGCACGAGAGGAAGCATGGATCTCGGAAGGGTCCGATCCAAGAGAAGAAGAAAGGTCAAACTATTGATCATTCTTCTAATGCTTCAGGATATCTTAAACCCATAGAGATGTATGTATACCATCGCTGCAATAAGCCAGGATTCTAGAAAAGTAAACAACCAGAATATATAAAGTCCTTTGAGAAAGACAAAAGTATAACATTGTCAAATAAGAAATTTTACATTCATCATTGAAACCAACTTACTTGCAGGACGAGAAGGAAGTTGGATTATCGATTTTGATGCTTCTGTACATGTATGCAATTAGTTTCATATCTTTCAAGACACCATAAATCTTGATGAATGGGAGATAGTCATCTAGATGGGATCCGATGCAACTATTGCAGTGATCGCCTTTGGGACATGTAGACTATCATTATCCAGTGGGAGGGTCCTTGATATTAGATATTGTCTCTATGCACCGGATGTTAGAAGGAACATACTATATGTATCTAAGCTGGTTAGACGTGGATATACTTTCCTTTTCTGCAATAAACTTATCATAAATCATTATGGTAATTTTATAACAAATGTTTTTCTAACACCTGGTGGTCTCTATGAATTGAGCATGCATGATTGTGTTATGAATGTCAATACCACTAATAATATTAATATTAATAATAATATTAAAACCCTTGAACGATCAAGGGAGGATAGAGAACCTTTACCTAAGATTTGGCATCAAAGACTTGGACATGTGTCTATTGATAAGATCAATTAACAGGTAAAAGACAAACCTTTGATTTTTTTGTAAGTTCATGATTTACCAACTTGCGAACACTGTATTCATGGGAACATATTTAGGGCACCCTTCTCTAATAAAGGTGAATGATGTGAAGGTATATTGGGCCTAATACATACCGATGTATGTGTTCACTTTCGTACTACGACTTGAAATGGACATCAATATTATGTGATCTTTATTGATGATCATTCGTGGTATGGTTTTGTATTTTTATTATGCCATAAACATGAAACCTTTGAAAAGTTCAAAGAAATCATGGCCTTGGTTGAGAACCAAACAGGAAAGAAGATAAAACGGATTTGATCTGACCAAGGTGGCGAGTACCACTCAGATGAATTCAAATAATAACTTAAGGAGAGAGAAATTATTTCCAATCTCACTCCTCCAGGTACTCCCCAACTCAACGGAGTTGAAGAGAGACACAACAGAACCATGTTGGACATGGCAAGATCAACGATGAGTAAAGCAAACTTACCTCTCAATTTCTAAGGACATGCAGTAGATACTGCAACTTATGTCCTGAACAAGATTCTACCTAAATATGTACCCAAAACCCTTTATGAGCTTTGGTATGGTACCAACTCAAGTGTACATCACTTGTTGATTTGGGGTTGTCTGGTTCATGCTAAATATGTGGAAGCAAGCAAGCTGGAATCCCACACTAGAGAGTTCTACTTCATTGGATACGTAAAGGACTATATTAGATACCAACTTTGTGATCTTGAGACATAAAATGTGTTTGTTTCTAGAGATGTCAAATTTCTGGAAGATTAATTCCCTAGAAGACAAGAAAATAATGAAATTAAGGAACTAATTGAGTCCATCGAGACTGATGAAGTTCCAATACCATAAATTAAAGAGATAGTTGAAAATGATACGATTATATCACCTAGAAGGAGTTCTAGTGTTGTAGGACAACCTGAAAGTTACAGATTCTATGTTTGAGAAGAGTCTGATGATGACCAAACTTCATTTGTTGAAGCATTGGGTAATCATGATGTGGATAGCCGGATGCAAGCAATGAAGTATGAGATATACTCTATGCACAAGAATGGTGCATGGACCCTCGAAGATCCACCTAAAGGGATCAAACCCATTGGGTGCAAATAGATCTTCAAAAAAAAGAGGGGACCCGTGGGAAGGTAGATCTTCAAAGAATGGCTCATAGACAAGGGTTACACATAGAGAGAAGGCTTCGATTACGATGAGACATTCTCTCATGTGGCCATGCTCAAATCCATTAGGGCATTGCTATAGCTGCACACCTGGACTATGACATCTGGCAGATGGATGTCAAGACCGCTTTTCTCAATGGATACCTCAAAGAGGATATTTATAGGGAGCAGCCCTAGGGCTTCACAACTTTGGAAGAAGAAGTATGAAGCAAAAGAAATCCATCTATGAGCTCAAACATGCTTCTCGTAGATGGAACATTTGATTCGATGAAACCATAAAGAGTTATGATTTCGTGCAGAATCCGGATGAACCATGTGTGTACAAGAAGCTTAGTGGGAGCGCCATCATGTTCATTATGATTTATGTATATGACATCCTTACCATTGGGAGTGATACATGGATGATGACTAGTGTTAAGGTCTGACTGCCCAATACCCTCGAGATGGAAGATCTCGTAAACGACTCTTATATCATGGGACTGAAATTGTTCAGAAACAAACAAAAGAGGATATTGGGACAGTCACAACAAGGATACATCAAGAAAATCTTGGAATGATTCAGTATGGATAATTGATAAATCTCCATTTTATCACCTTTATTCTTTCATTTTGGCCTTTAAACCCTAGCTAAATGCATGTATATATCATTATTTTGCATAAAATAACACATATTAAGTATTGTGTAAATATTGTATAAAACAATGTATTTAAAGCTAAAATAAAAGAATAAAGAAAAGAAAAGAAAAGAAAAAGAAATGAAAAACCATATGTATTGAATGACCCTAAACCCCAAGACCCAAGCATCGTGATGACATGGTCGACAAGGAATAAAGTAGGGGGAGATAAGGGCCAACAAATACAAGAAACCTTAATTTTAAATTCTTCAGTCTAATTTGGGACCTATTTTATTCTTTATTATTTATACCTCAAATAAATAAATTTTGTACATAAAAGTCATAGATAAAAATATATTAAAAAATGCAAAATTCATTTCAAACAAAAATAATGCATATTGTGCTTTTTACAATCAGAATAAAAAATCAAAATCCCAACTTCACAGACATGTATCTTCTCCACATGAACTCAGAATTCACCAAACTTTAAGTGAATATAACTTTTAAGTAGCTATTAAATAAAGGTGATTTCATTCAATTTGGAGTTAAGACGCAAAAGTTGGGTTTTCGACCCCAATTGTATAGTATACTTGTATAAAATATTCATTTTACTTAGTCTTGATATTCTTCAGAATTTTATATTTTTATAATTTTGTAAATATTATTTATAACGTATATACATAATTATAATAAAATAAAACCATTAAAAATGCACTAAAATGAATAAGTATACATAAATACAAAGATGAAATATAGAAACAAATACCTATCTAATAAATACACATATTTATTTAAATGTACATTTCAACTCAAACAAGAATAAAAATATATTTATATGTATTTAATTAAATTATAAACATATAAGTTACGTAGATAAAATAATAAAATCTAAAATACAAAATAAAAATAAAATGCATATTTATAGGTAAATATGTATGTATTAACACTTGTAAAAAGTAACTCATAATAAATTACCTTGTAAAAATAAATAAAAATCACCATAAAATACTATATAAAATAATAAATACAACAACAACAAAGCCTTTTCCCACAATTAAGTAGGGTCGGCTACATGGATTCTTCGCCTCCATTTAGATCTATCTTGGGTCAATCTCGGACTCATATCCAAAAAACTAAGATCCCTTCGTATAGTCTCTTTCCAACACTTTTTGGGCCATCCTCGCCCTCTCTTAGCCGGCTCAACATCCCAACACTCGCATCTCCTAACAGGTGCATCAGTTGACCTTCTTTGCAAATGACCAAACCATCTGAAGCGGTTTTCTCGCATCTTATCCTCGATCAGAGCTGCACCAACTTTCTTTCTGATTGCATCATTCCGAATCTGATCTTTACGTGTATGTTCACACATCCATCTTAGCATTTTCATTTCTGTTACAACCATTCTCTGCACATGTCTATGGTTCACAGGCCAACATTTAGAACCATAAAGCATAGAAGGTCTCACGGCTGCTTTGTAATACTTTCCTTTGATTTTTAAAGGGATTTTCTTATCACAGAGAACAACGGAGGCTCCTCTCCACTTTAGCCAGCCTGCATTTATTCTATTAGTAACATCTCCATCAATTTCCCCATCATGTTGCAAAATAGATCCCAGATATCTAAAAGAATCTCTCTTCTGAATGTTATCGTCACGAATCTTCACCTCGATTCCTTCACCATTGCTTCCATCAAAGGTGCATTCCATATATTCCATCTTAGCCCTACTTATACGAAAACCTTTAGTCTCCAATGCATGTCTCCAAACCTCAAGCTTCTCATTTACTCCATCTCTAGTCTCGTCAATAAATAGAATATCATTAGAAAATAACATACACCAAGGTAACTCATCCTGAATGTGACTTGTCAACTCGTCCATAATCAAAGTAAAAAGAAATGGACTCAAAGCTGAACCTTGATGTAAGCCAATGTTGATATCAAAATAGTCAGTCTTCCCTGTCGGGGTCCTTACACAAGATAAAGCTCTATCATACATATCCTTTATGAGATTAATGTATAGGACAGGTACTTGTCTCTTCTCCAAAACTCTCCACAGTATCTCTCGTGGGACGAAATCATAAGCCTTCTCCAAATCAATAAAGACCATATGGAGATTCATCCTTTTAGCTCTATAAATCTCCATTGTTCTCCGCAACAAATGGATGGCTTTAATAGTTGAGTGACCTGGCATGAATCCGAATTGGTTTTCTTTTACTTGGGAAACTTGCCTCAACCTTCTTTCGATCACACGTTCCCAAATTCTTATAGTGTGACTCATCAGCTTGATACCTCTGTAATTTGAACAATTTTGAATGTCTCTTTTGTTCTTATAAAGAGGCACCACGATACTCCTCCTCCAATCTTCAGGCATTTTCTTGCTTTGCCAAATAACATTGAATAGATTCGTAAGCCAAGTCAAACCACGCTCACCTAAAACTTTCCATATTTCTACAGGGATGTCATCCGATCCAACACCTTTCCCAGGTCGCATAACCTTCAAAGCCTCCTCTACTTCTTTTCTTTGTATTCGTCTATAGCATGCACGATTCAAGTAACTTTCACTACTAGCTAGATCACCCAAAGTGATCTCTCTATTTCCTTCTCCAATGAAAAGTTTATGGAAGTACTGCTCCCATCTAGTCTCAATATCCTTCTCAGTAACAAGCACGTGACCATCCTCGTCCTTAATGCATCTCACTTGAGAAAGGTCTTTGGTCTTTCTTTCTCTTGCTTTGGCCAACCTGAATATATCTTTCTAGCCCTCCTTAGAGTTGAGATTTTTATACAAAACTTCATAAGCTATTGACTTAGCTTCACTTACAGCCTTCTTTGCTTCCTTCTTTGCTATTTTATAATCTGTGACAGTTTCCTCTGTTCTATCCTTAGACATAGCTTTAAAGCAAGCTCTTTTAATTTTTAGCTTCTCTTGCACCCCTTCACACTACCACCAAGCCTCCTTTTGCCCGGAGCTCCTCCTTTTGACTCGCCTAGCATCTCTTTGGCTACCTTTCAGATACAAGATGCTACTGCCTCCCACATCTCGTTTGCACTACCGCTACAATCCCAAGATAAGTCTTCTAAAACCTTCTCCCTAAAGCTTGATTGCTTCAGCGGAAGATTCCATCACCTAGTTCTAGTGATCTTAGGAACATTCCTTTTCTTTACCATCCCTTTTATTTGTAAATCCAAGACTAACAAGTGATGTTGGGTTGTCAAACTCTCTCCAGGGATTACTTTGCAATCTTTGCAACACAACCGATCTCTTCTCCTCAACGCAAAGTAATCTATCTGTGTTCTAGTTGAGCCACTCTTATAAGTAATTAAATGCTCCTCCCTCTTCTTGAAAAGAGTGTTTGATATGAAAAGATCATATGCAGTTACAAAATCCAGAATGACTTTTCCCTCTTCGTTTCTATCCCCAAAACCATGTCCTCCATGCACGCTTGCATACCCTGAAACATCTTTTCCCACATGTCCATTAAGATCTCCATCTATGCAAACCATCTCTATTTGTGGGATTCCTTGTAAAATCTTATCCAGATCCTCCCAAAAAGCTTGTTTAGTCCTTTCATCTAAACCAATTTGCGGTGCATAAATAGAGATGATATTCAGAATTTCTTCTTCAAGCACCAACTTTAGCAAAATAATCCGATCCCCAAATCTTTACACCTCAACCACACAATCCTTTAAATCTTTATGAACAATTACTCCAACACCGTTTCCGCCCTTATCTTTACATGAATACCAAAGTTTAAAGCATGTCTTCTCGATCTCCCTTGCTTTCTCTCCAACCCATGTAGTCTCTTGAAGACATAATATATGAATCTTCCTTCTTTACATTGTATCCACTATCTCCATCAATTTTCCAGTTAAAGTACTGATATTCCAACTACCAATCCGTAACTTCCTTTTCAATCTCTTTTGGACTAACTTCTTTACTCGCATGCGTCCATTATGCGAGAACCCTTGCAAATTTTGGACTGCATCCGGGCGGTGATGTAGCGGAACAAGCTTATTTACACGCATGCGTTCCTCATGCGAGAACCCTTGCAAATTTTGAACTACATCCAAGTTACGATGTAGCGGCCCTTGCCAATTTTTCATTGCATTCGGGCGATGCAACACATCGCAAGTGGGGAACGCCCCAACGAAATCTGTAAGTTTGCTTAAATCCTTGTTTAAAGATCCGAACGGTTTCGAGATAAATTCATAAGTAGTGTTCTTAGAAGAACTTTAAGAACACTATTTACAAATTTATCTCTCCTGCACTGGCTGTCGGCTACCTAACACGCAACCCTCCTCATTTACCCGGGCTTGGGACCGACCATGGCTGAGTTATATAAAATAATAAATATTTTAAAATATTTTAAATTAAAATTAATAAAATCATTTATTATTTTATTTTTATTTAATAAGAAATTTCCAGCATGTTTTGATGTTTTCCTAGCCTACGTGGACCAATGGGGACACAGTCAGAGTTGACCATGGTCGACTCCTTGCTCCCCCCTGGGTCTACGACGGGCAGGTCTACGCTACCTTCTTCCTTGATTTCATCCACCTGATTTTTTCATCCATTTTGCTCGATTCCTTTTTTGACTTTATTCCTCGATCAATGCACTTTCATGCGCATATGATTTCTTGGTTGGAGGAGCAATGCATCGAGTACATTTCTGGATCCATCCCACTCATGTACATAACCCTTCATCAAACTTCGATTCGATTTTTGATCCTCTTCTACCCGTCAAACCCCTGACCTTAATAGTGCTTAAGGGACCTGGTGACAACATGTGTCACGCCAAGGGTTTAGCGAGTCGATTTTGGCTTGAATTGAGTTGATCCAAGCTCTACCGGATACCTCCGTCGTGAGCTCCACTCCTAGCTACTCCAGATAGGTGGTTTTATTTACATTTTTCCATTCCTAGCCTCTTATTCATCTCCCTGACCATCCAACCACCTTCGACTCCATCTGGATCAAACAGCTGTGATCCTTCCTCCACCACTCGTCGGACCTCTCTGTTCTACCTTCAGTTCACTTTGATCAACCACCAATAAAGTCCAGGAACCTTTGTCTTCACCTTGACGTGCTTTTGCACCCCTTTGCAGGTCTTGAAGACTCCATCTACGAAGTATCAACGAGGCTTCTTCGAGCAACATGCCACCATCGATAGGGCATGGACACATTTGAGGGCTCCAGCAGCTGCAGAGGAGGTCCTGTTCCATTTTGGACCTAGTAAGAGCATCCCAGGTAGCCGAAGACCTGAGATTTACCAGATTGAAGCTCACCCAGGCAGAGCTTCAACCAAGTTCGTTCAGCTCATCTCTCCACCGTCTGATCAAGAGGAATGCTCCACGTCTACAATATGCGTTGGATGAAGGCCACTTTCATCCATTAGATCAATCTCTAAAATCTAATCTCAACCCTCTAGAGCGAACCGTCAACCACTATTTGTATGCTGACATGTGGATAAGTTGAGAACCAGAGCCGTCAGATCACCTTAATGGGGGTATTTTGCACATTTAACCCCACATATTTGTAATTATTTTAATATTTAAACATTCATCTGTAGTGTATTTATTTTTGTAATATTTACGATTAGGCCAATGTGCTTCTCGTATTTGCATTTAGGTCCAGTCCACATCATGTCATGTGCATGTGTGCATGAGGCGATTAGACATTTTATACATAAACCCCTCAGGTGTCGTTCGGCACAAGGGTTACCCCCACCCCCATTTTCTCTCTCCTACATGGGCCCCACTTTTTATCTTTTTAAAAAATTAAATAAATCAATTCCCCATCATCAATTCCATCAAAAAATAATATATTATACCATCATATCATATAAAAATTATAAACTACTCTACTTTTACTCACTTTTTAAACTTCAATACAATCACATCACAATAACTACTCACTTTTTCAAACTTCAATGCAAGCATATCACAATAAACCCACTTCTAACCCACCCCCAGTTTAAACCTCTATCCAAACACCAAACACCAAAACCCAAAAATATATTACCTGCTACTAGTTTAACCCACATAAACCCACATACCAAAAGCACCCTGAGGGTTCTTGTATTTATTATTTAATCCATATTTTTGCAATATTAGCGTAATAATTTGTGTAATATTTGCATCTGGCCCTCGAATTATGTACTAAGTGTAAAAATACCCATCTTGGTATATTATTAGGGATTTTTGGGATTTTTGTGTTTTTAACCCTAAACTTCTTTAGGGTGTTCGAAAATAGTACCTAAACTTTAAATATTTGCACAAATACCCCTATCTGGTTGCATTTTTTGTTGATTTTTTATTAAAAATATCTCATATGCCTTAAAAATTCATAGAAAATTAGGATAAATACCTTATATATTATTATTTTGCATATATTTTTATTAATGTATTTTAATTTATATTTCTGTTTATTAAAAATAAAAAATCAAGCTATTTCTCACTATCAAAAATAAAAAATACAAAAAATATAAAATGTTTTGAAAAAATCCAGAAAAATTATTCATTGTTTATCATTGTATTTTGCATATACAGATATAAAATCCTTAAAAATAAAAAAAGAAAATCACTGAAATTAAAAATATCCAAAATCCTTATAAATTTTTTAAATAATTATGTAAAAATCCAAAAATATTCATTTTTATATCTAGATTTTATCTATTATTTTACTATATGTTAAAAATAGTTTTGAAAAATTTCGTGACTTTTAACTTTTTTAAAACACCAAAACAATTCGACCAATTAATATAATTACTATTTTTACATTTTAATTCAATTGAAAATTCAAAAAAATAGTAAAAAAATGTAAGAAAAATATAAAAAATAGATAAAAACCTAAAAAAGACAAAAAAAATTTTATTTCCTCATTTTGGGTATTTGTAGCTATATCTATAGATATGAAAGGTCTATTATATACGTAGTTTTTTTTATTTATATTATTATTTAAAATCATTATAATTATCGAAAATACCAAATATAATTTCTTAAACCTTAAAAAAATAAAAAGGATTGTACCTTAGGGTATTTCCCTTATTTTGTATTCATTTTATATTTTTATTATACGTATTATCTATATTACATACCTACATTATACATATTTATATTATAAATAATTATAAAGAAAACAAAAATAAAAAATTAGAATATATAAAAAGAAAGATAAAAATTATAAAAATTAAATATCCATAAATATTCCAAAAAAATAAATAATTAAAAACCCACTAAAAATCATTAATCTTCACAAATACCCAAAAACATTTATTACCATTTGCTAATTTTTGTTGACCATCCTCTGTTCTCCCCGTGTTCAACTTCTACTACTTATTCACTATACACATTTTTAGTAGAGGAATAATAAATTTAAACTACACTTGTATTTTGTATTGTTATGCTTATTTGTGGGTCAATTCTTGATTACTTGACTTCAGTAAGCAGTAACCTCATCGATACTTTATCTTCGCTCTTTGTGAGGATATTCTAAACACTCGACAAAGTTGAGCTTTCAAATGTCGTCATTATTGGGGACCAGTAGGCAGGATAGAATTTGGGTGTTATTTTTATTTCATCATTTTTATTATTTCATTTTCTCTTTATATGATATAATTACTCAATTGTGCTAATATTTTCTCTTCTATTTTTTAGACCTACTCCCTCCCTCAAGAGGAGGCGAGTAGACAACCCTCAGGATCAAAAGTGCTGACTTCGTTTCTTGCAATGGACCTCAAGGCGATGGCGATCGCTTAGGTGTTTGGAGCTTTTGAGTCACTAGGACATGGCCATTCTACTTGTTGGCCAAGAGGAGAGAGAGTAGGAGACAGAAAGAAAAGTTTAGCATAACATTTTCTTTTTATTTTTGTGAGAGAGTTTTATTTTATTTTTGCACTATTATTTTGTAATAATACATGTATACTTGGACTTAAACATTCAGGTCTAATTTCCAAGTATTTGTTCACTAGGGGGCTCACCGAATTATCTCGTGATTTTACCGCCCTCATTTTCTTTATTTTCTGCATTTTGAGTTTTCCATCTTATTTTCGTTTGTTTTGTGGAATGAGCCCTTGTTTTTGTAGGATTGCATGCTCGGTAATCTAAGGCCAAACATATAATAGAATGCATGTGCCTATATCTTATGCGTTTGGACATAGATAAAAAATTAATCGTTGAATACTTGAACTTGAAGCATGCCGTGAGAGGTCTCTATACAGCGCTTGCAGGACCCATAGTGCTGGGCACCGAGGAACCTCCAAGACCAGACCCTTAGGTTTTTCTTCTAGTATTTAGTATTTGGTTCTTCACATTAATATCAATTCTTATTTAGGGTGATTTCTCCATTAACATATTGGTATATAGATTAGGTTAGAAATTTCTTTGCCTTGCATCCCACATGGAGAGTGTTGGGAAGCATTATAAGTCCTCTATCTAAGCATTCATCATTTAGGCAGTAAGGTGATATTTCTATCTTAGTGTCATCTTGCATTTCTTTGTCGTTTTCTCCTTCTGATTTTGAGCACCTGTGGTTAAAACAAAATCCAAAAAATCATTAGTCATTTTCATATTGAAAATACTCAAAAAAAGTGAAAAATTAGAAATTAAAACAAGGGAACAACTAACTGAACTTTGACCTAAATAAAAATCATAATGTACAACATTGTTTGGGGTTCACAAAGCTCACCTTGTATTCAGGTACACTCTGGACTCCCCGCAAGGCACGACCCTTAAGGAATAGAGCTAAAACCCTGACCTGTAGCAGTTCAATTACCGTCTGGGATCGATGAAATTTTGCTCTTCTATCATACATGATCGAGTAGGGCCTTGTTGACGATGGTGTTCTTGCCTTGTGTGGAGCATTCGACTTGGTATAAAGTACTGAGCCTAGGCCTCGCCCTCACAAGTGTGTCTATCTCATTGGTTTTCATCTGAGTACCTCACTTGCGAGGAAAGTAGTGGTTTTTCCTATCAGCTTCCTCTCTCTTTTCTTTGGCTGAGTAGCCACCTAGGACCAGTATTGAGGACCTTAAAAAGTGCAGATTACAATATAAAAAGGAGGTGGAACAAGTACGGGGATATTTTCATAGCAGTAGATGCTCTCCTCTAGGGCTAGCTGCTAAGGACTTGTGATAATATTTTTTCCTGGCTCACAACTAAGATAAAAATAGCCGAATTCTTATGACATCACATTGAGTTGAGTTGGTGAATCCAATTTTGTTGGTGTTTGTTTGCTTAGATTAGGTTCAAAGATCAAAGTCACGACCACTTACACATTTTTGTCATTCTTCTTTTCTTACTTCCTCATTAAACCCCACTCATCGTGAGACTTCTACTGTTTTACTCTCCATTTGTTTCTCGTTCATCACTGTATCATTCTTCTCAATCGATCTTCTCTTCTCTTTGAGATGGCATCTCCATGACTGCTTGGTCGAGACTCCACCAACAACCACATAGACTCCTCAATCTTGGCATCTCCAATAATTTGGGGTGATTCTTAGGTGCATGGTTTGGACTCCGTGAACCACCTTCATGACTTCCCACTTCTTCTTCCTCCCACAGATCGAGAAAACTCTCTTCCTGGGTTCTGTCCCTTTTGATGGAGATTAATTTCACTCCATACTCTTCTCCATCCTTCATAAGATTCAAAATTGACCCCAATTCTGAATTATTTTCTCCATCTGGTGCCTACATGCAAACTGATCGGGGCGTATTTCCCATTGCAGATCTTGACCCTGATCTTGAGCTAATGCCTTCACAGTCAACATCAAAGATGGCTCCTACAAGAGGAGGAAAGGGACCACATCAGCCGAACACAGAGATAAATATAGAGCAGAGCATTGGCCCTAGTTAGAATCAAGTAAACAGTCAGCTCTTGGCCTCCATCCATGCCATTTAAAAAAGATAATTGACCAAGCTCTAGCTCAGGCTGCCTTTCAAGATATGTTGCATGACTTGAGGAGGAAATCAGAAGAGAAAGAGACAACTCGAGAAGGAGGCGATGATATCCATGATGACAGAGATAATCACTCTGTAGATGGACCTCATGGAGGCGAGGAGGAAGGAGGGAAAGCCTGACCCAAGACAACCCTCAAGCAGTCATACGCATCAATGAATGGATGCAAATTCCACTGATCCACAGATATTTCATGCTGAAGCCCTAGCTCGTTTCGCTCTCCCCAACTTCTACAAGAATTCTAATGAGGAGTAGTACATCCATCTACAGTAGTTCGGTCGTATCTACAACAAAACTCACTACCCTAACATCTCATTAGGTGTAGTCAAGATGATTGCCTTTCCCTTCAGCCTTCGGGGCAAAGCATTATATTACATCAACCATCTGGGGGAAGGTGGTGATGACCTGGGATGATCTAAAGTCAACATTCCTACACAAGTACTACCATCTTGACCATCTAAATTTCATGCAATTGATGATTGCTAGCATCTCTCAGGGACCCCAAGAGTCTTTTTATGAGACCTAGGAGAAGTTCAACGATTTGATTGAGAAGTGCCCCCACCATGACATCTCGATGACTAGCTTGGTCCAATACTTCTTTGGGGGGTTGACAAAGTCTAGTCAATGTCTGGTTGACGCTACCTACGGAGAATCCTATTTCAACAAGGATGAAGATGCAGTATGGTAGATCTTCAAGGAGATGGATGAAGGAGAGGTCGCATTATCCTCATCTCATCTCATTCCTTCCAGATTCAGTTGCCACAGTAAGTTTTCCGTAAGAATGTAAATATGGCGGACACACATGAAGTCAATGTGTGTCATAATTCAGACTTGAGCATCATCGGAAACCACCTGTTGAAGGTTGATATCATCGAGAAGAGTTCGCATGATCTAGGGAAACTTACCGGAATCAAGCAAATGATGAATGTCTTAGACAAGCTCGACATTATCACCAAGTAGGTGGAGCTGTTGGTAAACACCATTAGCACCTGCAACATAGTGACCGCTGAATCTGAGCCTCCAGTCAAGAAGGAGCAGACACAAACATAACCGCCTCAGTCGAGTCCCAGTCAACCACCGATCTAGCACGTTTATTAAGTGCATGCCCCAGAGTCGTTGCCGCCACAATCGCAGACACATATGGTTGTCTATCAGCCACCTGAATTCTACAATCAGAATCTCGAGTTTTGTTCTCCACCTCCCCCGCTCATTCAAGAGGTGAATGGCGTATGGAGAAATGATCAGCAATTGACCCGTCCTAAGGGACAACCCTAGGGTCATCCCAATGCCAGTTGTCCATATCATCAGCAACACGGAGGGCAGAATTTCCAGACTAACCCGACCCATCACAAGTAGCCTCCGCAACATGGTTACAACTGGAGGCAGAACAACTACCAGCAATAGTCCAGATACCGCAACCAGCAGTACTAGCAACTAGGTGCTCAATACCTCACCAGTATTCCTCTCAACAACATCAACAATACCCTTCTCTTACTCCTCCTCACTACTGTGAGGGTTACCAGTAGCAGCCTCCCTCCTACCATCAGAATCAGTGGATCAGTGGTCACATCATGTCGAAATTTATGAGGTTTCCCTAGTTAACCCAACCCTAGATTTTCTATCTCAATGTTTAAAGAACATGGCTGAGATGAGTTAGAAGATTGATGACCTGATGGGTGCCAAGATTGTCATTCCATCTTAGGTCGAAGCTAATCCGAACAACTTCCATTGCAAGGAGCAGGTAGCCTATAGTGCCCCACCCAATTCAAAAGAAAATAATGTCTTTTTATCTAACATTGTACATCTCAAGAGTCGTAACACACTCCAGACATCTACGACGGTGAAAGAGAAGAATAAAGCATCTGATGATGAGTCGTCAACCATGCTGACATCAGGGCCATCACAATTTTTTAGAGAAGCCCCAGATACAAAAATACAAAAATGAAGAAAATACAAAAATAAAAAAAGAAAGCATATGCCCCAGTAAAGCAGATCCAACCTTGGAGTTGCTATCACTATCCACAAAACCAAAGCCATACGATGTAGTCAAGCCTATCATTTTTGGTCCACCTTTTGCCATCTACCTGTACATGAAGACACAAACATAAATTTGAATGAAAATCAGAACATTTTCGATGATACACGTATGCCTTTCCCTTCTGCAATTAAGTAAAAAACAATCAAAAAATTGAAATATGCTTTGTGTGATCCCGAAATAGTCTAAATTTTGCAAAACTTGATTCTTGAAATGTCGTTGTTAAAAGCCATGGAGTACATGTTTGCAGTGAAACAAGGACTTAGTGCGGCATGTACAAAGAAGTATAAGCCCCGTAAAACTAGACACAGTATATGAGAAGCATATCCTCACCATGGTTATAGTAAACGCCATCAGCAATCTCACACACAAATAGAAGGACAAGGGAGCACCACTCATCATATGTACAATCTTCAATCAGGAGTTCGAGCACACTCTGCTTGAAAGTGGGTCTTCTATCAACCTTCTACCAATGTCACTACTAACAAAATTTGGGTTAGGACCACTCAAGATAACCAAGATGATTATGTAGTTCATGGACCGATCCACCAAGCGACCTAGGGGTATATTGGAGGATGTGATCATCATTGTTCAAGCGATGCAATTCCCTATTGATTTCATTATCCTAGACATGGACACCTCCGCACCTCTATTCCATACCCCGATTATCCTTGGTCAGTCGTTCCTTCGAACGACCAAGGCAGTAGTTGACTATGGCACTAGAGAGATCACATTCTGCTCCAGCACTGTTAAGATACATATATAGATTGTGCCTGAGCCAAAGCCAACATATGTTGTGTCTGACATGAGAGCGCTTGAATCTTAATGTTCTGAAGACTGTGATTTTTTAGTAGAGATCAAAGATAGAGATCTATTTCTAGATGACAGAGAAATCCTAGAATTCCTCTCCACAGAGGAAGGACGGAAATGAACAGTATAACTAATCGAACTCTTTGAAGATATTTTTTTGGTGATGCGTCGATTAAGGAATTTGATCAATTCCCCTGGTCTGAGCTTGAGAATTTTATTTCAGATCTGTGTGATAGTCTGAATGAAGATGCTGAATTTGCAGAGGTGGACATCCAATAGATGAGAGAACTAACACTTAGAGTTGTCTCTAAGGTCACGAGGGAAGTGACTCCCACACCTCCAGAGCTTAGACCCTTGCCCTCCAATATAAAGTAGGCCTTCTTTGTTGGAGAACCAATTATGTATCCGATCATTATGCTCATTTAACCAAAGATCAAGAATCTCGTCTGATAGAGGTCTTTGAACGAAACCACAAGGTGATAGGCTGGAAGATACCAGATCTCCATGAGAATAATCTGTCATTGTGATTGCATAACATTTACCTAAAAAGTTACAGCAATCCTTCCCGTGAATTCCAGTGCCATCTGAACCCAAATCTCCGGGAAGTTGTGATGAAAGAAATTCAGAAATGGTGTGATGCAGGATTCATCTATCCCATCTCTGACTCCAAAGGGGTAAGTCCCCTACACGTAGTGCCTAAGAAGCCTGGGATCACCATTGTAACAATTGACAAAGGAGAGGAGATTTTGACCAGAGTATCGACATCCTGGCGAGTCGGTGTGGATTACAGACATCTCAACCTTGCCACCAAGAAAGATCATTTTCCATTACCCTTCATCGACCAGATTCTTGACATACATGCTGAGAAGGAATATTTTTGTTGATGGTTACTCTAGATACAATCAATTTGCGATCTCACCTAAAGATAAGGAGAAGACAACATTCAACTGTCCTTTTGGGACGTACGCCTTTGACGGATGCCATTCGGGCTGTGTAACACCCCCACTACATTTTAGAGATGTATGCTGGTCATTTTTACGAACATGGTGGGCAGTTTTCTTGAGGTTTTTATGGATGATTTCTTGATCTACAGGGACGCATTTGATCAATGCCAGGACTATCTAGACCAAGTTTTGAGGAGGTGATACGAAGTGAACCTCGTGCTCTCGTGGTTCATGGTGACCGAAGGGATCGTCCTGGGTCACATGGTATCAAAACATGGCATGGAGTGGACCCAACGAAGGTTGAAGTGATTTCAAAACTTGCACCACCTACCAATTTGAAACAGGTCCGGTTATTTTTGGGGCATATCAGTTTATATCGATGATTTATCAAATACTTCAGCAAACTTGCCTGACCGTTGACAGAATTGCTAGGCAAGGAGATTAATTTCATTGTAGATGATCCTATTCTCCAAGCCTTTAATCAGTTGAAAGACTTGATCACACATGCTCCGATTCTGTAGCCACCTGATTGGTCTCTACCCTTGAGATAATGACAGACACGTTAGATTTTGCAATTAGTGTTAAACTAGGGCAAAGATGAGATGGGATTCTGATGACCGGCCTGGCCACTCGAGTTAAGCAAGCAAGTTAACAAGGGTCGTTGTGACTCGAATCACCGAGCTAGATAAACTAGAAAAAGAATAAAACAACTCAGAAATATAAAGCAATCAATACATAGAAGCGGTTCACTATTTTAGTTACCTGGTATAGCCACTAGTGTCAAACACAAGGAGCACGAAAATAATATGAAGTAATCAAATTTCTTAAAATAAAACAATTTTTAGTGTTTTTTAATTTAGAAAATTTTTAATTTTTAATAAGAAAAACAAAATCAATAAAAATGAGAGAAAGTAACACACAAATTTTTTGGATTTTTGTAAGTAAAACACAATAAAAAGGCACTCATAGGAATTTTTATAGAATTTTTAAAACTTTTTCGAATTTTATAAATTTTTTAAGACAAATAGGGATATTTTTGAAGGTTTTTGAATTTTTAAAATAAGAAATGGAAATAAATCAATCCAAGAAAATCACATAAAGTATTACATACTAACAAGAGTTAATGGTAATTTTTAGGTAATTTTCTGAATTATCTTACTATTTATTAAGTCCAAAATACAACATGTAATTAGGCACTGTTCACAGGGACCTATTCGTAAATATATTACTTTTATGTACCACACAGATAACATAGTGAAAAAGCCTAGGCCTTATCTGCAAAAAGCCCACTCGAATCATACACATGCTCAATACTAGGTGCACAGGGGTATAAATACAATTTCTGAAAGCATACTATTCATTAAGCAACATCATAAGAGTTCAGGACAGATCATGCAAATAACCCAAAACTCATGTGGGATTGCACGTCCTTCATATTTAGAGGGACTAAAATGAAATCAACATAAACTTCGAGGTCCAAACTGTAAAAATAAGCGACTTTGCAGGGCAGATGTTTCAGAGCTCTGATCCAACGGCCAAAACAGTGGTCCTGTCTGGCGGCTCAGATGTAATTTGGCGGGAGGGGATCCATCCGACGGCAGGCAAAGGGTCAACAAGAACATGACCTGGGCGAACTTCGATAGAGTGTCAGATAGGCTCCAACGCTTCGATGAAAGATCAGAGAGGTCTGGCTATGCCGTGGAGGTACTTCGCGCCAGGTGGGTGCTTCGGATAGAAGTGGCGACAACTGGATGTGCGTGATGATGAAGAGGGACCTTAAGCAGCTCTGCCGGCGTAACTGAGGGCTCTAAGTGGTTTCCTTGCACGTGCGATGTCCTGCAAAGAGTAGAAGGGACTCAGGGCTATGCTTCGGTCGTGGTTATTGCAGCTAGAAAGGAAAGAAGCGATAAGGGAAGGGGTTTGGGTCTCCGGCGAACGCGAGGGATGGAGACTCGGCTTGATCCTGCTCCGATGAGCAGGATTCAAGGGGATAGGCTACAGGAGAAGATGGGCGATGATTAAGCATGTCGATCAGTGTAGGAAAGTTGGTGAGATGGAGCTCCGACCGGCTGGTGGGAGCAGAGGAGTAGGGTAAAATGGATAATTCGAATCAAACAGGGAACTGAGGTGGATGCATGTTGTACCTGAAGGTTTGGATGAACTCTTGAGCTTCAGGCAAAGGCGAGCATCGTGGTCTTGGCCTCAACCAAGTTGCGGTTGGTCGGGAGGCTTCATGCCGCAAAGCTCCGGCCATGTAGTGAGTGTTGAGTCTCCAAGCACCTCCAGGAGATCCTAAACGACTCCTCGAGTGGCTGTCACTGCACTGAAAGTGTCTAGGGAAGAAAAGGGGCATGAGGTACGGGTTGAGGGGTTGGCGGAGCAAGAAGAGAGATTTTATAAGGTTCCCCAGGGTCTAGAAAGATTAGAAGAAAACACACAAACCTATGAATATCCGATCCTTCCTAAGGATCCGCGAGGGTCACCGATTTTAGGAGGAGAATCAAGAGAAGAATCAAGGGGAACGGAGGCCAGAGTCGGGTGCAAAAATTCGGAGAAGTGGCTCCGGTAAAAGGGAGGACAACACGACCGGGCTGGAAGAGACGGTTGACTGAGGTCAACGGTGTGACGTAGACCAATGAAAAAAATCAAGATTTACAAGATAAAGGGAAATTCAATAAAAAACATCAAATGAATTTTAAAAAGTATATAAAATAAAAAAATGTTTATTATTTTATAAAGTATTTTTATGATTTTTAAATATTTTTGTGAGAAATAAAATAATGTATATAAAGTATTAGTATTATATACAAATATATTATACCTATGTATTATGTACAAGTATTTTATTTTATTTTTTTTACATAAATACCCTTATTTTATATTTTATTTATTTATAACATATTTTTAGGAGTACAAAATAATTTTTATTTATTTTTACAACTTATTAAGGGTGTATAATAAATATTGAGTGTAGAGTATACATGTATATTTTGTACAAGAACTTTGAGGATTTTATTTTCATTTTTCTTTCATTTTTCTGATTTTCATTTTTTATAATATTATTAGAACTATATATAAGGGTGTAAAAGAATAAAATAATTTGGTTTTAACAAAATTAATAAATAAATAATATATACAAGTACAGGTGATATATACAATACACAGTGAACCCTATCTCTCTCTACTTATTTTATTTTGCGATCAGGTCAAGTCTTGACCTTCTTTAGGGGTTTTGGGTCACTCTGTATTTATTATAAATACATCAATATTTTTCTTTTTCCTTTATTCTTTTATTTTTGTAAAAGAACATGCTAAATATGCAATATTAACAATGCTATGCAGAAAGCTAAGTTATTATATTTACATGTATTTACTGGGTGTTTTGCCAAGAAAAAGAGCTAAAATAAAAGAATATAGAGTGAGAATCATGGATTTATCACCCCCAATACTTTATCTTTGCTAGTCCCTTAGCAAACACTTATTTGAAAAAGAAGTGAAAATAAAAAAGAAATGAACAGAAAAAGAATCAAGGTTGATTATTAAACTTATCTTCATTAAATTTAAGTATGGAGCTCTGTCAGACCTTTGTATTATTAGTTTGTCGGAACCTTATTGTGAGATAGGTTTAAGACCCAACAGCCTCTAAGTTCCACAATTCTATGGTCAAGACTCCTCAATAAACCAGGTCAGAACAAGTCTACATACGCAAACTCTAATGCCTATGCATCTTTCCTTATACTGTGTAAGTGATACGTAGCTCCCCACCTCAAAAATGATAAAGAAACAACATTCCTCAACAAGATAACTCTAATTCCCTAGTCTAACAGCTCTTTCCTCATGGAGCAAGGGATTCCCTTCTAAGTTCAAGTTCAACCAGATCAAGAAGAGGGGAAAGAAAAGAATTGACCATGACCAGTTGATGAATCTCCGTTTCATCATCTTAATTCTATCATTTATTATTGAAAAAAATGTGTATAAAATATGGTTTTTAAACCAAAATTACAGAATAAAGAATAGAAAAGAAAAAGAATAAAATATTAAAAATACCAATAAACAATACCTTTTGTTTTATTCATTTTCCTTCATTTTAGGACCTAGGCATCTTAATTAAAAGGTCGACAAGGAATAAAGTAGGGGGAGATAAGGGCCAAAATACCAATAAAAAATACCTTTTGTTTTATTCATTTTCCTTCATTTTAGGACCTATTTTTAGTTCCACTTTTATATTTCAAATAAAGAAATTTTGAACATGAAAGTTGTAGATAATTAAGTATAGAAAAATATAAAATTGATTTCATACAAAAATAATATACATATAAAAATATATGATCTGAATAGATTTCCAAAATCCCAACTTCCCAGACCCATATCTCTCAAATAAAAACTTAAAAAATATAAAAATCACCTTTAATTGTATATATCTTTTAGTAATATATTTAATGAAGGTGGTTTCATATTTTTTGGAGTTGTGGTTTGAAAGTTAAGTTTTGGACCCCTATTGTATACTTTACCCGATTAAAATATTCATTTTATTTATAATTAATTATTTTTATTATTTTATATTTTTATAATTTTGTAAATATTATTTATAATATATGTAGATGTTAAAACTGGAATAAAAACATCAAGAAATCATTAAAATAAAATACTTGAAGATAATACATAGGTAAATTACCAATAAGTATACATATACAATTACTTCTCCTATTTATTTAATTGTATATAATACATCAGAAAAATAAAATAAAAATATATTTAAATTTATAAAAATAAGATATAAATATATAAAATAATAAAATTAATTAATAAAATTTAATATACAAAATAAAAATAAATAACTAAAATATATAGATAAATATACCTATATAAAGCTCACAAAAAGTACCTTGTATTTATAAATCTAAAAAAATAAATAAAAATCATGATAAAATAATTCAGAAAATAATAAAGATTTTTTATTTTATAACTTAAAATTAATGAAATCGATTTTTATTTTTAATTGATTTTAGAAAAAAACTTTCAAGGCTTTTTCCTGGTTCGTCTACGTGGACCAACCAGGAGCGTCCGAGAGTGGACTGCAGGTCAACTCTCTGACCTGCCCGTCTGCTCCCTGTCGGACCTGCCCGCGACCCTCTTTTCTCGATTTTTTCGCCATGAATCTGTTGCTCGAGGAAGAGTTGACCCTTCATGAGATTTCCTTACTGTAGCTCCATGATTTTCGCCGAGGACCTAGATTTCACCAGATCCTTCTCGTTCATTCTGCATCTCGCCTCGAAGAGTGCTCCATCACCACGCCATCCGTTGTACATAAACCACGACCTGACTTTATACCATTTTTTTGAGTCTCTTTTGTCCCGTGTTTGAAAAGCGTCCCACTACCCTTGTTAATTCGAGCAAATTAATGTTCAAATTAATTAGGGATTTTATCACTTGTGCCCCTCCGAGATCTCGCAATTTCAGTTATGCCCCTATCTTTTTGGTAATATCAGTTGTGCCCCTCACTTCTTGCAAATATATCACTTGTACCCCTCGGGTTAGTTTCCGTCCATCCCAAACGCAAACCGACGTTAACTTTAGGGACACATCAGGAATTAAATGGAAACAAATGAATGAAAAAGTCCAACTGTTCATCTTCCTCCTCCCCCTCCTCTTCATCTTCCTCATCCCGTGCCCCTGCCTCCTCCCCTGCTGTGCCCCCAGGCCCTCGCAACCCCCCCCCCTTGCCCCGCCGAGACGACCCAGCACCCCTGCCCCAGGTGCCCTCCCCCCCCCCCCCGCGCGGTGCGGAGGCAACCCTGTACCAGTAGTTATCAGGCTCCACTAACACCTGCAAGCTTCATCGTTGTGATCCGGAAATCCTCCACAAGGTGTAGACTAAGCCCATCCTTCTTCTGCCACTTTCCCCAATCCATCCAGAACTCTCGTTGGTCGAGAACAGACGCAGCATCCCTGAGATGCTCGAAATTGAAATAGAGCCTGAAGTCCCTCCCCTCTTCATCCTGTTTTTACGAAGTATACATCAAAGAAAGGCAAATGGAAAGATCCATGATCATCAAATGGAATACCGGGGGCACGCTGCACTCAATGGGCTTAAACAGATCGCAATCAGCAGAACCATTCACAGCCTCGCCGGTCCCCCCTCTAGATTCTGTATCTAACTTGGCGGCACCAGAAGCATCGACGGTGGGAATTTCGGTGATGGCTATGGTGACCGCCGTGTCGGTGGCGGCGATAAAGTCCTCGCCGATCCTCAGAATGGAACCCTCAGTTCTGAACGTGGCATTGGAAGTGGAGGAAAGATTCGATCTTTGTTGAAGGATGGAGCAATGGATCGTCCAGCTAATCGTTGGTTGCCCTCGCCCCCCCTCCCCCAACCCCCCGCTGAGAAGGCCGCCGCTCCCGTAAACCACAGCCTCCAAGACGTTCCTCGCAAAGGCCTTCGCTTTCGCGGCATTCTCCGCCTTCTCCTTCACCGCGGACCTCGCCTCCGCGGCGGCCTTCTCAGCGGACAAAGCCACGGACTTGGACGCCTCCATGAACTCCTGTCACGTATCCAAATTCGAGAACTTCCCGGATCCGAGTGCGTCGGGAGGAGGTCGGGGCGGAGCAAGGGGCCGAGGGAGGAGTTCCGGGCGGAGAGGGAGGAGGAGGAGGTTGGAGGAGAAGAAGAGGGGTTTGGACAATAATACCCCTCTTAACTGCGCCAAAGTTTGATAAAACCATGGTTAAGTCAATTCATTGACGGTCAAACTAACGGAAGGGCACAACTGATGACGGAGAAAGAAGTGAGGGGCACAACTGATATTACCAAAAAGATAGGGGCATAACTGAAATTGCGAGATCTCGGAGGGCCACAAGTGATAAAATCCCAATTAATTAAGATTGTTCGTTGCAGTCAGATAATGAGAGCAGATCAAAAACCACTTTTAATTAAACAAGTTAATCTCTAGCGGTAAAATTTATTTTTACTTGGGCAAGCCTAAGGTCGAATTCAGGGAGGCAGTTGTCTCCTTAGGTAAATTTTTAGCAAAGTCCAAGGTTTGATTTTCAGGGGATATTGTTTTGGTCTTTTTCGATTTTTTATGCAAGACACATGCATAACCTAAACAGTTTACAAGTTAATCCAAAAAGTTGATCAAATCGAGTCCAAAATTTACGAAACTTGGCCAGATGATGAAATGGGAGGAAATGAAGTTACCCTTTTTTTTTTAGAATTTTTTGACACTAAATGAATTTAATGCGAATTTAAATTGAATGCAAGATGATTTTCACTAAATTAATTTTAATAAATACCAAATCACATTATCTCCAGATATAAAAATTATCCTAGATAGGTCTAAGTCTGTAGAATCAAGAAAAATTAATAAACCTAAATTTTTATGTGAAATGGACCTATTAAAAATTAATTAAAGAAATCACTAAATGATTTATTTAAGCCTCGAGATGCGTGCAAATGAGATGATTTTTAAGCACAATGTAAATCTAAGTATCCTCCGTCTAATGTGAATTTTTGGGGATTTTTGGAGTCACAGAGAAATCAATATCAATTCAGAGGCATAAATGGGAAAAATATGATAAAATTTCACCAATATAATAATAATAAAATTCCTGATGTCACAAAAATTAAATAAATATCACATAAGAAAGAGGACAAGTTAAGCTACACAATGCAATTTTTAGAATTTAAAAATGAGGCTAAATGAATGTCTAAATGATTGTGCAAACACAAGGATGTAAATGCAATACAGAAACAAAATTGATTAAAGAAATATGCTTACAGGACTTGTATGAAAATACCTATATGCTGGAGGGGAGGGGGTGCTATTTCTCCATAGTTCCTGTGTTGTCAACGGGAGCTCCAGTGGTTGAGGGCATTCGTGTGATTTTCCAGAAGTTCAAGGGTGCGGGCGCAAATGCTTCACCAAACCCACGTACCCCTCATGTGAGGAATGAAATACATGCGCTTCCTGGTTATGCGGAGGCAGTGCGTGCTGCGGGAGATGGAGGCCGCACCGCGGGGCACAGTATCTATGAAGAGGTGGCTGGCTGGGCTCGGCGACGTGGCTGGTTCCCGTTGACGACGAGATGGTGGCGCAACAGCCGCTCAAGGGCTGGAGCAGGTGGTCACGTGAAGTTGCTGCTCACGTGTGGAGGTGGTGCGGCTTCGCGTGCGGCCATGGGGAGCTCCTGGAGGAGGAGGGCCACGACCAAGGAGGTGCTTTTGAGATGGGGCAAGGTTGGCGTGAAGTTGCTCCAGGAAGTTGAAGGAGCTCGGACTACGGAGGGGTGATCGAAGGAGTGTTTTCGTCGGTGATGAAATCCAAGGCGGAGGCACCTGCGGCTTGGCACTGGTGGTTGGAGCGTGCAACAGAGGGAGTGTTGTGAGCGGGGCGGCAGCCACGCGCGGTCACGGCTTAAGGGCGCCTGCGGCTTGGCGCGGGAGTAAGGACCGGCTACCTGGGTTTGTGGTTGGCCACACACGGTGGGGTGCGTGAAAGGGTGTGAGGGCGGGCGTAGGTGTGTGTGGACGGAGAGTGAGGTGCGGACGAGATGGCGAGCCACTCACGGTAGTGTGCGTGATGTTGGAGGAAAGGAGCAGAGGAAGAGGAAGAGGAAGAAGTGGGGGGAGAGAGAGAGAATACGTGAGAGGGAGAGAAGAAACAGGGGAGTTTCACCAACACGTATTTGTTTAGTTGGATGAAATGTGCGAGAAATTGGTTGATGACATTGTTTCCAAAAATTAATTAAAAATCACCGTTGCGTTCGCAACGTGTGATTTTCCCGTTGAAGTGCAATTGGTTTTGCGTCGAAGAGTGAATGATGGAGTGATTTAGGAGAGAGAAAGTAAGAAGGAAGAGATATTACCTGGATGGAGGATTGGATGCCTGGGAATGGCTGAGGCAAGGCTCGGCCGTTGTTGTCGCTCGAAGCCGCGGCGAGGCTGAGCTTAGTAGCTCCGTTAGGTGGCTACGATGGTGATGTGATCACTGGATCTCGCCTGCGAGACGGGTCGTTGTCTCTCGATGGGAACTCTTGGAGCTGTCACCTTCAAGATCTCAGAGCTGGACCTATCTTCTCTTGAGTGGCGGATGGAGATGAATGGAAGAGTGGAGGAGAATATAAAGAGGAGAAGGAGGAGGTTGGAGAAGAGATGGAGAACGTGGAGTGGGTGGGGTGGTGTCGTTATTAGCTTCACCCTTAAGTCAAGGGAGAGTGGGGAGGAATGGGTAGAGAAGAGGCTTGGCCGTTGATGGATAACCCTCTCATCCGATGGTCCATGATGAAGGAGGGAGATGGCATAAGTGAGTGAATGAGGAGGCGACACATGGCGGCTCCATGAGCTGCCACGTGTCGCTCCCAGAAAATTCCACAACTAAATGCAAAGAAAAATAAAAAAGAAATAATAAAAGATATTAAATCAAAAAATGGTCAAGACGAAAGTTGCTCGTCTCGATGAGATCTACAACTTTCATGAAGGGCCAAAAATCAAAGGATGTGATCTGTACAAAAATGTATTTTTGGGTGGTACCTTATATATATAAAATACCACATTTTATCTTTTGTAATTTTTTTGTCATTCTTCAATAAGAGAGAAAATATGAGAAGAATATTTACAACTTATTCTTTTTTTTGGATTTTTAATAATTAAGAAAATAAAAGGATAATTTGAAGGGCAAAACGGTCATTATGTACAATATACAAAAGGGGCCAAAACCCAAATTTTGCATACGAGCTCCGATTTTAATGAAATTGGTCTTTTTTCGAAGGTCTTTGAATGTATATTACTTAAAAAGTGAGTACATCTAATTCAGAGGATATATGAGAGAGATATGTGCATTTTAATGTCCAAGGTCTCCAACTATGTTTGGGGTTTTATTGGGTAATTTTACAAGTTAGTATTTTTTTGATATTTTTCTTTAATTAGTGTTAGTCATATATACACAATAGAGTTGGTTTTATTGGATTTAGAGTTAGTATAAAATATATACAAAAAGGTATACATTCGATTTTTACAAGTGAAATTTGGCTTCTTATTTAATGCAAATATGAATGCTAAAATTCAGATATTATTTATGCATGCATGAATGCTAATTATGCAATATAAGTAGAAATATGCATCTAATTACTCAGGAACCAAGCTCTATTTTCAACTTTTAGAGTGATGAATCACGGATTCGTCAACCCCCTATACTTAAACCTTGCTCGTCCCCGAGCAACTAAAATGAAATGCAAGAGTGAAATGATTTTGGGTTCCATACCACGGTCATGAACAAAAGTTGAAAATAGAGCATGACTCGACCTTTGGATTAATTGTGTTGTGGAACCTTATTGGGATATGAATTTAAGACCTAACAAACTTCAAGTTCCACAAGTCTTCTATTCAAGACTCCTCAATAGTCAGGTCAGAACAAATCCTCAAACGCAAATTTGTGATGACTATGATCCTTACTTGTACTGTGTAAGTGTAAAATAGCTCTCCACATCAAAAATGGCTCAGAACCAGCCTCCTCTAACAAGGTAACTCTGATTACCTGGTCCAGTAACTCTTTCCTCGAGGAGCGGGGTATTCCCTTCTAAGTTCAAGTGCGACCAGCTCAAGAGGAGGGGGTAGAGAGAAAGAATGGACGGTAACCAGTGTAGCTACCTATCCCAAGATGCCTGACCAGTGTAGCCAAGTCATCCAGCTGCATTTTGCTAATATTCATACTCCGACAGGTTTTTTTTTGAACTTGTCTGATTTTTTTGGAGTTCTTGCATTTTTCCTTTTTTTTCCTTTTTTTTCTTTTTTTGAACTATATACATGGTGCAGCATGTACATCAGGAGTTTTTCCTCTTGAGCCAGTAGACTATCCCTCTTTTGAAGCATTATTGCAACCCACAGCATCCCGTCCTTAGATGTCAACACCACCAGACTAGGTTGAGATGCACTACCCTCCCTAGAGGAGGACGGATGTTTCCACCTGTGTGCTACTCCAAGCTAAAGGATTCTACCTCTTCACCACCTCATCAATGAAGAGCTACATGCATAGTGCTCGTCCAAGTTAGGTCATTATCTAATAGAATTATGCGTGTGCACGAGATATTCTACTTAGACTAATCAAGATGACATGTGAACATAGGCTTGCGGACTCAAAGAATTAAGTCACTTGACTTGAGAAATCTTAACTCCAGTTCCTATAAGGTTCCTCTGAAATTAGGTGGATTAAGGTCAAATCAAGTCCATCCTCAATATCTACTCATAACTTGGTTCAGAACCCACTAGCTTTTCACTTTGCATAAGCAAGATATGCAGATGAGATGCAGATGATATGCTATGTAGATGAATGTAAATGCAAGACTCTTTTTCTTTTCTTTTCTTTTTTTGAATGCAAGGATAATATGCAAGAGTAAATAAGAAGCCTATTTTCTTTTATTTTTTTGTTGTTTTTTTCAAAACTTTGGTATACCTCCTATGTTACAATAATTTATAAGTATTATACAAATTATACAAGTGTATTTTAGAAAAACATTTCTCCAAATTTTACCCAGCCCGTAATTATTGCGAAATATATACAAAGATACGTGAAAGTACGAGCTATGGGTAAAGTATATATGTAATATATACACACCCCCTATACTTAACGTGTGCTATGTCCTCTGAGCACGGAAAGTGAGGAAAAAGACATAGCTCATGCTAAGCGTAAGAGAGCAAAAGAGAACGAAAAGTGTGAAGAAGTTGTCCTGCCCCCCGATACTTAGGCTCAGGCAGCCTAAGTGTAGAAGACAAACAAGAATGGGGCGGACGAGGTCAAGAAGAGAAATGAATGAATATACAATGCGGACATCGGTCCCCCCTATACTTAGGCTCAGGTCATCCTAAGTATAGGACGGAAGTGAGTATGAGGACCAATGTGATCTGGAGGATATATAGAGAACAGACTCAGGTGGCTCGTCCCTCCTATACTTAGGATCTGATCATCCTAAGTATAGTCCAAGATGGTAATCAATGAGGTGGGGATGGGTTACAAGAGTCGCATGGGAGAAAGGATAGATTGTACATGAATGATGGTATATACAAGTGAGTCGGTCTGAATCTTTCAAGATGCTGCTGATGGCTAGAGCTTACTGCTGCAAGGTCTCAGGAGCGGCTCGAGGTGTATCTACTGAATATGTCTCATGCATGAATACAATCTCCTCAACATGGACTAACTGCTCATTGGATTCGACGAAGTGCTTCAACAGTTGTCCATTCACAAGAAATGTCGGTGCGTCATCTGCGAGATTTGAGATCTCGACACATCCACGATCATGCACCGTACGAACGCCAAATATGCATGTCCACTTGGACTTCAACTTGCCTTGGAAGATCTTCAGCCTAGCATTAAACAACCATACCTTCTGTTCAGGAGCAAAGGTCTTTCGTCTGATATATTTATCGTGCCAGCGCTTAACCTTTTCCTTGTACACTAAACTGTTGTCATATGTGCGGTTTTTGACATCCACAAGATCATCCAGATCCATATCTCTCTGCTTCTGCCCAAGGTGCGTGTTCCAATTAACCTTCTTGATTGCCCATTCTGATTTGTGCACTAGTTCTGTGGGCAAATGGCACGGCTTTCCGAATACCATTCGGAATGGGGAGGTTCCTAACGATGTCTTGTAAGCTGTCCTATACGCCCATAGGACCTGATCCAAGACCTGAGACCAGTCCTTCCTATCTGGGCGGACAAGCTTTTGCAATATAGTCTTCACCTCCCTATTCAACACCTCAACCATACCATTGGTCTGTGGGTGGTAAGGACTAGCGACACGGTGTTTGATGCCATAGTCCTTCAGGAGTATCTTCACCTCTCGATTTACAAAGTGGCTATACACATCTGATATCATCATTTTGGGGAACCCGAAACTAGAGATACAGTCTTGCTGTCTGCGGCTTGGGTCGGGATAGCCTCCACCTACCTGGATAAGTAATCTACCACAAGAAGGATGTACTCGAATCCGTGGCTAACAGGAAATGGGCCCATGAAATCGATGCCCCAGGAGTCAAAGACATCACAAATGATGACAGGCTGCATCGACATCTCATCCTTGGAACCAACGGTTCCTCCCATTCTCTGGCATACTGGACACGACTTCGCAAAGGTGATGGCATCACAAAACAGAGTCGGCCAGTAAAAGCCACACTGAAGTACCTTCCATGCGGTCCTCTTCCCAGAGTGGTGTCCTCCTGCCTCCAAGTTGTGGCATAAAGAAAGGACACTCTAGTATTCCTCCTGAGGAATACACCGTCTCCAGACACTCCGGTCCTTCAAAGAAAAGGATCGGATCCTCCCAATGGTAGTGTCTAGCATCCGACTTCAGTCGGTCGATGTGGCTCTTCAGCCAACCCTCGGGAACCTTCTCGGAAACAAGATAGTTTATGATGTTGGCATACCATGGGAGTGAGTCGACAGCAAAAATCGACTCGTCATTGAAGGAGTCTCGAATAGGTGAATCCTCGGAAGTATTAAGATCTTCGAGACGAGAAAGATGATCGGCTACTACGTTCTTCTTTCCAGGTTTATCACGGATGTCCAAATCAATCTCCTGGATAAGTAAAATCCACTGAAGAAGATGCGCCTTCGCGTCCTTCTTCTCTATCAAGTATCGTAGTGCCGTATGGTCAGTGAACACGATTACCTTGGATCCAATTAAATGAGATATGAACTTGTCCATGGCAAACACTACTGCAAGCATCTCCTTTTCCGTAACTGTATAGTTACGCTGAGCGGTATCAAGCACTTTGCTTGCATAGTGAATTGCAAATGGGATGCCATCTCTTCTCTGTCCTAACACAGCCCCAACAGCAAAATCTGATGCGTCCGTCATGATCTCAAATGGTAGAGACCAATCTTGGGCTTGTAGGATAGGTGCGTCCATGATCATTCCTTGCAATAGCTTAAAGGCCTCAAGACATTTGTGATCAACAACAAACTCCATGTCTTTGCCTAAAAGCTCAGTTAGCGGTCGGACAATCTTAGAAAAATCCTTGATGAATCTCCGATAAAATCCGACATACCCGAGGAACGATCACAACTGTTTGATGTTGGTTGGTGGCTGGAGTCGTCTGATCACATCCACCTTGGCAGGGTCAACCTCCATTCCTCTCTTGGAGATGACGTGCCCCAACACAATGCCCTCCGTCACCATGAAGTGACTTTTCTCCCAGGAGAGCACCAGATTAACCTCACAACAGTGTTTGAGGACTCGGTCTAGATTCCTAAGACAGGAATCGAAGGAATCGCCGTGGACCGAAAAGTCGTCCATGAAGACTTCCAGGAATTCGTCGACCATTTTTGCGAATACAACAATCATGCACCTTTGAAAAGTACCCGGAGAATTGCTTAACCCAAAGGGCATGCGCCTGAAAGCATAGGTACCAAAGGGGCATGTGAACGTGGTCTTTTCCTGGTCCTCCGGAGATATGCCAACTTGATTGTAGCCCAAGAACCATCCAAGAACAGAAGAATTCTTTCCCCGCTAGTCTCTCTAGGATCTGATCAATTAATGGTAGGGGAAACGATCCTTCTTCGTTGCGGCATTCAGGCGTCTGTAATCCACACATACGTGCCACGACTTGGGCACTCACGTCACAATCTCCTCTCCGTCCTTGTTGGTGGTCGTTTGAATTCCCGACTTTTTCGGGACCACATGGATCGGAGCCACCCATTTAGAGTCGGAGATGGGATAAATAAAACCTGTGTTGCACCATTTCTCTATCTCCTTCTTCACTACCTCTCGTAAATTTGGATTCAAATGACGTTAGAATTCACGAGAGGGTTCGGCTTCATTCTCCAAGTAGATATGGTGCGAACATAGAGCGGGATTTATCCCAAGGAGATCAAAAATGCTCCAGCCTATCGCCTTACGGTTTTTCTCCAAGATCTCTAGCAAGCGAGATTCCTGCTCCTCGGTCAATTGCGAACTGATGATGACTGGAAATTTCTTGTCCTGTCTCGCAAGGAAGGCGTATTTCAGTGTTGTGGGTAAAGGCTTTAGCTCAGGTATGGTGTGATCGTTTAGGAAGTCTGGCTCAATCGAATCTGGTTTGGTGTTGGAAGTGGCTGGATCTTTCTCTGTAATTGATGCCACCAAGTTATTCGGCTCTGGAGTCGGACCGTTAAAGGTCTCCAAGCAATCGGCAAAAGCCACATCTGACTCATAATCCTCATCTTCAGATTGTCCTAAAGAGGAAGGACTGACAGGCCAGCTGGGCCTCTAAGTCATCGAAGATGTAGGGCGATGCAAGTTCTGAGCTGTACTCGTCTCTTAGGACCTCGCAAACTAACTCATGCACGGGATCATCTCCGGAGGGGAGGGACTCATTGGTGCTGGCTGGGTTCTGTCTCCATGGCCCAAATGTGTCTACATGATTGCAGTCTGCTTCGGATGAAGAGTACTCGGTGCTGGATTCGGAATCCGATCTCTGCCATCTGGTCTGCTTCATCTCGAGTTCCTTATCTACGCCTGGAGTTTGGAACTGGATCTTCCAATCTTATAATCAAACAAGGCCCTTGCTGTTCTGATGAAGGGCCTGCCTAAGATGATCTGGGAATCTCTCCAATTACGAGGGGTTTCCATATCTAGGACAGTGAAGTCCACAATGTATTCCTGCCCCTCGACTTTTATTACAACATTCCTCAATTCTCCTTGGGACCTCTTGGTTGATTTATCAGCAAATTGCAGGAGGGCTCTAGATTTCCTAAGAGGTCCGAGATGAAGCCACTCATAAAGGGTTGTAGGAATTAAACTAATTGAGGATTCGTTATCTAGGAGAGTGTGTGCAAACGCGATGTCATCAACATGACTCGCCACATGGTGTGCACCCATGTCTCTTCGTTTCCTTGGAAATGAGTTCTTTATTGCACAAGTCGTGGCTACTGACAGAATGTGTTTCTAAACACAGCTTTTGGTTTTCCTGATAACCCAAGTAGGTGTGCATCTCCACCTTAAGGTACTTCTGGAATGTAGGAGTCACTTCCACGTACTTGTCAAAGGGGATTGTGACCTTGATGTGTTTTTTACAGAACTCCACCATCTCAGGGTCATCTTTTTGGATTTTTTTTCATTTTCTTCTTTCCACCCTTAAGAGCTCGGGGAAAAGGGATTATTGACTCTAACTCATGTTATGAAACTGAAATGTTTTCATTGAAATCCGGAACTGAGTTCTGTACAAGACTCGGACTCTTAAACAGACTCAGACTCTCACTCTGACTAAAAGGAAAATGATATGGTGAAACCGGTGATGCGTCTTCCGCGACTTCTTGACGGTCCTCCTCAGATGGAGGTGCGGGCTTTTCGTCGGTTTCGTCGGACTGTCTGCTGGTGCGGGTTTGCTGCTTCGAGGACCCAAAAGTCCTCTTCTTCTACCGGTGATGGTGATGATGGTGTTGCTCCTCTTCTTCTTCCAAGTCCTCCTCAGGTAGAGACTTGGCGGCTCCTTTCTCCGGTGCCCATGCCTGATTAGGTATGGTCACGGTCCTTCCACTCCTGAGGGACATATGATTCACATTATCATACGAAAGGATCTCATGTTCAGATAAAGAATTATCTGAATAGTATACCTGATCACAAGGTCGGTTCTGGCTATGGGTTAAGCTATTCGGGTTGGCCTGAAACTGCGCGGGAATTGGGGTCTTTGGCGCCATTTGTTGATCCTGGGTATGAGAAACATGATTCAAATCGGTTTTCATATCCAGATAGTCATTCTGGATCTGTTGGACCCTATCAGACAGGGTCTGGATCGCCAAGGTGAGGGACTCCAATTCGGTGTGCTGGGCTTGCTGATGCTGACTTGCGGATGAGGTTCTGTAATTGTCCTGCTGGCCATGCCAATACTGCTGCTGCTGGTGGGATGGTGCCGGGCCCTTCTGGCCCGAGTGGAATGTGCGCTGCTGCTGCTGGTGCTGCTGAGGCTGGTACCCTCGTTCGGGTCTGGACTGAACAAAGCGCGGTGCGGGGGACGGAGCTGGTTTCCTGGCAAGCTGGGGAAGGTCGGTGAGGCTGACCATTCCCCATCCCCGACTGTCTGCTGATGGGGTCACGGCTGTACCACAGCCCGTTGATCTCGAACACCTGCGGAGGCTCCTCGTATTCGGTCTCCACTTGTGGGGGTGCATGCTGGTCCTGATGAGTGTAAGTCTGATCCTCCACCCAGCCACTCTGAGGCCCCGGTGCCTGTTCCTGTACAAGATGGACTCGGTGTACAGGTATAGGTGGTGCAAAAGAGGCATGTAACTTCATTTTAGCTACCTTCTTAGTAAGTTCCTCCACTTGCTTGCTTCGGTAGACATGAGAGAGACTCAAGGTCAGTGACCCTCTTGTGGATCTGCTCGACCATGGTTAGCTTGTCAGCAATCATCCCCATGCTGGGAATGAGGTCCTCTGTCAGATCCGCTACAGTCCTCCGAGTTGTCTGTTGGATAGGATTGAGGGAGACAACTGATAGGCCCGGGTGGCCTGCAACCTGCCGGTTTCGGGCATCTGCTCTAGTATCTTCCATACATTATCCTCATTCTTGTTCAGATAGCTTCCTCCATAGGCGGCACTGACTAACCCCTGCATTTCTGGGGTCATGCCACAGAACAAGGTCTGGACTAAGATCGCCTTAGAAATGCCATGGCAGGGACATTTCTGAATTAGGTCGTTAAACCTATCCCAGGCTTCATGGAATGGTTCAATGGGTCCCTGGGAAAAACTAGCAATCTTCGTTCTCATTTGATTAGTTCTACTGAGGGGGTAGAACTTCTTCAGGAAGAGGTCCTTGAACTACATCTAGGTTGTACATATTACCCCTAGGTTTTTCAGCCAATGCGTTGCCTTATCTCCTAAGGCAAATGGAGTGGCCTTCAGTCTATTGTAATCCTGTCCAACCGTAGGATGACTAAGGTTGTTGCAAACCAGCTTGAAGTCTCTGAGGAAGGCATAAGGTTCTTCACTCGTTTCCGTTGAACTTCGGTAGCAGGCTGAGGAAGTGGGGCTTGCGTTCGAATGCTTTGGGGGGAACCACTGGTGCCAACAAACTGTGTATCTCATTCTCCACTGGGTTGTAGGCATCAACCATTGGTCGGTTGATTCCTCCTGCCGTAATGATTTATCCCATTCTAGCTGTGAGATCTGCATTTTGTTGTTTGGCTGTGGCGAGGCGATTAAGAATTTTTCTCAACTGGTCCTCATCTGGTGGCTGCTTAGGTGGCATCTTGTCCTCTAGTCGTGGGTATGAAACATGGTCTATGTCATAGGACAAATCAAGGAAGGGATTCTTACCGAGGCGATGATCTTCCTCGGTAAGCTCAGAGGAGAGGAAAGGGTTGGTTTGAGAGTAACCACCCTGAGTGTGGGGAAACCAGAACTCAAGAGGGTCATGAGTCCTGGGTGGTCCAAGGTGCGCTTGGGCCGATGAAGATAAGTTTCGTGGGGGGCTCAAAGAGAGATTGGTGAATAAAGAGTCGATATCCCCCCAGTCACTCATCTTTATTTGGCGAGAAGAATCAGGAGTCCAAAGTGAAGATAGGATTTGACTCCTACCTGAAGCAAACAATTCAATCCAAGACCCTAGGTTCACACTCAACACACTGAAGGACCCGAAACTGAGTCCAATTAATCTTACAAATTTTAAGTGTGATTTTTCAAGAGAGATAGCAAGGATTACGCGACCTAGAGGGAAGTCAGCTCAGAGTCGGATGTGTCTTCCTTGTTTAACATGTCGCCTAAGATACCGCCGGTCCTTCCTTTCTTCGCTCCTATCCCAAGTTGATGGATTCAAAGACCTGCTCCTATTTACCTGCAAGCAGGCGGAGGCTGACAAGGTCGGAACTTCACCCCGGGGGTTACTGGTAACTTGTTGCGAAGTACCGCAATTTCGCCCCTATCTACCTGAGACAGGCGGAGGCTACTTGGTACTAGTCAGTGAACCTTAAAAATTCAACTTGTGATATTTGCTAGGATTAGTCGGAACGTGATATGGAAGGCGAGGATTTGGGCTCTGCCTTAAGGTGTTCAAACACACTCAAGTACCCTCACTCAACCTAAAAACAAGGTCGGGGATTAGTCTCGCGCAAACAGATTTTCCATTTTTATTTATTTTTTTGGTCAATAATGTTAGCAGTCTCGGTTTTAAGTTAAGTTATCACTTGTTAGTCCAACCACACAGCACGCCTATCGTCCAATCCCCAATTTCCATTTAAATTAAGTGTGAAAAATAGAGGGGGGAAATCGAGAAAAGACGGTGCACGAAAAACTATGATGTGTATGCTGAGTAGAGAATACTTATAGTGATCCCTTCGCTTTTTATGCAGGATGCAAAACAGAATTGAGATCTTTTACGCTATATGCAATTGCAAGCAATAAAAATCCGCTCCTAGACAAGCAGTTCTATTAGGGAGTGAAGCACAATTTATTTTGACTAGATCTGCGGTCTAGGTGCGTCTTTTAAGTGTATTGTGTGGTCTTAGAAATTTACGAGCATAAGCAAATCCTAGAGTGGCTCGAGGAGCCGCTAGTGCAGGCCTAATTTACAATTCAATCCACACAGCACACGGGGACATGGTTCCACTATTTTTACACACGCGAGAACCGAAACGGGAACTGCTGGAAATGATGCGAAAAAATAAAGAAAAATAAAAATACAAAATAAATTACAAATCCTCTCAAATCACTCAAATAATTAAAATGCTGATTCCTCGAAGTGTCCTTGACTCCTCATGTTCCTCGTATAGAAATAATTTGAGGTCAGATAGAAAATGACACAAAAAAATACAAAAATCAAAAGACAGAAACTATTCACAAGAAAATCGGGGGTCAGACTACCCGGGGATAGAAAATCAAACAGTCAGAAATTACTGCAAATTAACCTAAACCGTGCCTCCCTGGCAACGGTGCCATTTTGAAAAGCGTCCCGCTACCCTTGTTAATTTCAGCAAATTAATGTTCAAATTAATTAAGAAGGTTCGTTGTAGTCAGTTAATGAGAGCAGATCAAAAACCACTTTTAATTAAATAAGTTAATCTCTAGCGGTAAATTTATTTTTACTTGGGCAAGCCCAAGGTCGAACTCAAGGAGGCAGCTGTCTCCTTGGGTAAATTTTTTGCAAAGTCCAAGGTTTGATTTTCAGGGGATAGTATTTTTTGTCTTTTTCAGTTTTTTATGCAAGACACATGCACAATCCAGCCAGTTTACAAGTTAATTCAAAAAGGTGATCAAATCGAGTCCAAAATTTACGAAACTTGACTAGACGATGAAATGGGATGAAATGAAGTTACCCTATTTTTTTAGAATTTTCTGACACTAAATGAATTTACTGTGAATTTAAATTGAATGCAAAATGATTTTCACTAAATTAATTTAAAAAAAATACCAAATCACATTATCTCCAGATATAAAAATTATCCTAGATAGGTCTAAGTGTGAAGAATCCAAGAAAATTAATAAACCAAAATTTTTATGTGAAATGGATCTATTAAAAATTAATTAAGGAAATCACTAAATGATTTATTTAGGCCTCGAGATGCATGCAAATGAGATGATTTTTTAGCACAATGTAAATCTAAGTATCCTCCGTCTAATGTGAATTTTTAGGGATTTTTGGAGTCAGAGAGAAATCAATATCAATTCAGAGGCATAAATGGGAAAAATATGACAAAATTTCACCAATATAATAATAATAATAATAAAATTCTCTGATGTCACAAAAATTAAACAAGTATCACAGACGAAAGAGGACAAGTTAAGCTACACAATGCAATTTTTAGAATTTAAAAATGAGGCTAAATGAATGTCTAAATGATTGTGCAAACACAAGGATGTAAATGCAATATAGAAACAAAATTGATTAAAGAAATATGCTTACAGGACTTGTATGAAAATACCTATATGCCAGAGGGGAGGGGTGCAATTTTTCCATAGTTCTTGTGTTGTCAACGGGAGCACCAGTGGTTGGGGCGTTCGCGTGATTTTCTAGATGTTCAAGGGTGCGGGCGCAAATGCTTCACCAAACCCACGCACCCCTCATGTGAGGAATGAAATACATGCAGAGATTCCTGGTTATGCAGAGGCGGTGCGTGCTGTAGGAGATGGAGGCCGCACCGTGGGGCACAGTAGCTATGAGGAGGTGGTTGGCTGGGCTCGGCGACGTGGCTGGTTCACGTTGACGACGAGATGGTGGCGCAGCAGCCGCTCAAGGGCAGGAGCAAGTGGTCGCGTGAAGTTGCCGCTCACGTGTGGAGGTGGTGCGTCTTCACGTGCGGCCGTGGGGAGCTCCTGGAGGAGGAGGGCCACGACCAAGGAGGTGCTTTTGAGATGGGGCAAGGTTGGCATGAAGTTGCTCTAGGAAGTTGAAGGAGCTTGGACTATGGAGGCGTGATCGAAGGAGTGTTGTCGTCGGCGATGAAATCCAAGGGGGAGGCGCGAGCTGCGATCACCGGTGGTTGGAGCGCGCAACAGAGGGAGTGTTGTGAGCTGGGCGGCAGCCACGCACGGTCACGACTGAAGGGCGGCTGTGTCTTGGCGCGGGAGTGAGGACCGGCTACTTGGGTTGGTGGTTGGCCACACACGGTGGGGTGCGTGAAAGGGTGTGAGGGCGGGCGTAGGTGTGTGTGGACGGAGAGTGAGGTGCAGACGCGATGGCGAGCCACTCACGGTAGTGTGCGTGATGTTGGAGGAGAGGAGCAGAGGAAGAAGAAGAAGTCGGGAGAGAGAGAGAATACGTGAGAGGGAGAGAAGAAACATGGGAGTTTCACCATCTCCCCTATTCTGCATGCATTTGTTTAGTTGGACGAAATGTGCGAGAAATTGGTTGATGAAATTGTTTCGAAAAATTAATTAAAAATCACCATTGCGTTCGCAATGTGTGATTTATCCGTTGAAGTTCCATTGGTTTTGCGAATCGAAGAGTGAATGATGGAGTGATTTAGGAGAGAGAAAGTAAGAAGGAAGAGATATTACCTGGATGGAGGATTAGATGCCTGGGAATGGCTGAGGCAAGGCTCGGCCGCGGTCGTCGCTCGAAGCCGCGGCGAGGATGAGCATAGTAGCTCCAGTTAGGTGGCTACGACGGTGATGAGATCACCGGATCTCGCCTGCGAGACGGGTCGTTGTCACTCGATGGGAACTCTTGGAGTTGTCACCTACAAGATCTCAGAGCTGGACCTCTCTCCTCTTGAGTGGCGGATCGAGATGAATGGAAGAGTGGAGGAGAATATAAAGAAGAGAAGGAGGAGGTTGGAGAAGAGATGGAGAAGGTGGAGTGGGTGGGGTGGTGTCGTTATTAGCTTCACCCTTAAGTCAAGGGAGAGTGGGGAGGAATGGGTATAGAAGAGGCTTGGCCGTTGATGGATAACCCTCTCATCCGACGGCCCAGGATGAAGGAGGGAGATGGCATAAGTGGGTGAATGAGGAAGCGATACATGGCGGCTCCAGGAGCTGTCACGTGTCGCTCCCAGAAAAATCCACAACTAAATGTAAAGAAAAAATAAAAAAGAAATAATAAAAAATGTTAAATAAAAAAATGGTCTGCACGAAAGTTTCTCTTCTCGACGAGATCTACAACTTTCATGAAGGGCCAAAAATCAAAGGACGTGATCTGTACAAAAATGTATTTTTGGGTGGTACCTTATATATATAAAATACCGCATTTTATCTATTGTAATTTTTTTGTCATTCTTCAATAAGAGAGAAAATATGAGAAGAATATTTACAACTTAATCTATTTTTTCTGATTTTTAATAATTAAGAAAATAAAAGGATAAAATGAAGGGCAAAACGGTCAATATGTACAATATACAAAAAGGGCCTAGAACCCAAGTTTTGCATACGAGCTTCGATTTTAATGAAATTGGTCTTGTTTCGAAGGTCTTTGAATGTATATTACTTAAAAATGAGTAGACCTAATTCGGAGGTTGTATGAGAGAGATATGTACATTTTAAGGTCTAAGGTCTCCAACCAGGTTTGGGGTTTTATTGGGTAATTTTACAAGTTAGTATTTTTTTGATATTTCTTTAATTAGTTTAGTCATACATACACAACAGAATTGATTTTATTGGATTTAGAGTTAGTATAAAATATATACAAATATGTGAAATTTGGTGAATATACAAGTGATTTTTACAAGTGAAATTTGGCTTCTAATTTAATGCAAATATGAATGCTAAAATTCAGATATTATTTATGCATGCATGAATGCTAATTATGCAATATAAGTAGAAATATGTATCTAATTACTCAGGAACAAAGATCTATTTTCAACTTTTTGAGTGATGAATCACGGATTCATCAGTGTTTCTCCCTCCTTTTGCACCGCAACGACGGGAAGTGGCGACAGCATTCACGCCCGGCATCTAGGCTCGAGAGAGGCGGCCTTGGGTAGTCTCCAACACCTCCGGTGAACCCTCGCCGTTGAGGTTCTATCTCGGGAATTACCGACCTTTGAGGTCCTTTTTTACTTGTTTTTTCTTGCACTTTGTAGCATCAACGTAGTCTAAGGATCATTTTGAGCATTTCCTTTCGCTTTCACCGAATCGATACATCTTCGGCACCCCCTCATCGAAGCTTGCTCTGTGAGCTCCCATTTCTCCGTTCCACACGCTATTCCACCTACTGGAGGGTCACGGTAGTTTGCCCGCGACCCTCTTGACCTTTTCTTGCATGGCATGGAGCATCTCGTGCGTTTGGGGCAATTTTTAAGATTCGCCGGGGGTACTTGGGGTCGCTTTGCTCCTCCACCTCTGCCGGCGCTCTCCGGTGGCCGCCGTACCTTTTTGGAGCCACGAGCATGTAGAAGACACCTGCAGGAAGCCGCCCGACCATTTTGGAGCTTTCAGGAACCACGGAGGAGGAGGATCGGAGGCAGGGAAGCTCGGCTCGCCGGAGTTCTTCCCCGTTCTTCCCTATCCTCTCTCAGCCGTCAAATCAAGGCCCTCCGCCCAGGCCACCAGCTGCCATCCGATCAAGTCGTCCTCTGCCATTGATCGCGTCGAGGATCATCTAATCTTAGCCGCTCGTGCTGAACCGTCATCAGCCGTCCAAGGAGTGACGCGTGTCCAAGTGATTGAAGATCTGTCGTCTGCTCGTGCCTAATGGTGGGAATTTTGCAACGTTAACCCAACCTTTTTTGTTAATTAATTATTAGAGTATAATCTTTGATATGTTGTATATATATTTTTGTAATATTTATTATTAGGCCCTCAAACTTTGCTGAATTATACTTCATTCCTTGGCTACGTCACCTCACGTGACGCATCACGTGACGTGGAAATTTTGCGACCAGGCCCTTTGGGTTTTTATTATTTTTATTCATTCCTGAAACTTTCTTATAAAGTTATAAATTATTGGATAATTTTCTAGAAAGCCCCCTGATTTTATTTTAATCGCATTTCAACCCCTCTAGGGGCGTACGTGTTGGGACACGTGTTTTTGGAGTTTTTTTAACAGTAATACCCCTGCGGGTCTTGAATTTGTAATCGGTCCTGTAATTTTTTAAATAAGTTATAAACTTTTGGTGAAATTGCACTTTGGCCTTGATATTTCTTATTATTTACAAAAATACCCTTGCCAACAGCGTAGTTCCTCTTTGTTGATTTTATTTATTTCATACATATATAAAACTCTGAAAAATATCAAAAAATAAGCGTAACTTTTTGTTGCATTGATCTTTGATGCCATATTTTTTTTACCTTTTTGGAACTTTTTATTTTTTATAAAAAATAAAAAACTCCTTGTTTTTCCCTATTTGCACTAAAAAATACATAAAAATTATAACAACCATTTGATAAATTACCAAAAAAATACATTTTGCTTATTTTTGTGTTTTTGACCTTTAAACCAAAAATCACTATAAAATATAAAATAAACTTATAAAAATTGAAAAACTCCTTAAACCTTATAAAAATATAAAAAAATCATTAAAAATCACAAAAATAAAATTTTTGTTTCTGAATTTTTTGTATTATTATATTCATATTAAATTTAATTTGGAGATTTTTTGACGTTGTTTGATATTTTTTATCACCAATTTAATTTCGGGAATATATTTTAAACCATGTTTTGGGTATTTTTGAGTTTAAAAATATATAAAATTAGCAAAATTTCCTAAAAATCACAAAAATAGTAAAAAATTATTAAAAACACCATAATATTTTATTTTCTTATTTTTTCTTATTTTTATTAATTTTTAAATTAACCTTAGCTTCCATTGTATATATATCCTATATATATATATATATCCTATTTTATAATTTAAAAGAAAAAATAAAATAAAAATGTATAAAATATAAAAAGAAAATAAAAAAAATTAAAAATCAAAATATAAAATTATAAAAATAAAAAATGAAATATATATAATTAAAAACCAACAAAAAGTAGCACATATATAGACAAATACATCACATTCATTTTTTAGCATTCTTTGCCCTGATCTACCTGCTTGTTCCATGTGTTCGACACTCTACACATACTTGCATCTATACACATCTTTGTTGTAGAGTTATAATAAATTTTAACTCCGCATCTGTTTTCATTGTTTGACCATATGTTGTGGGTTAATTGTTGTTTGAAGATCGGGTTTCTTGCGAGTCGCCACAGCATCTGTGTCTTCGCCTTGTGTGAGACTTATTTAGACCGTGAAAAATCGTCTTCAACAAATGGCACAGTTGCCGGGGATAAACAACGCATAGATCGGTTTTCTTTGCTTGATTGTGATATTTGTCTATATTTGTCATTCATTAATTTTTTTTGATATTGATTATTGAGCTGTCTAACCTCCTCTCTTGTTGACTTTTTGCGAGGAACCACATATCGAGGGAGGCGCTCTACTCAAGGCGCATGTGCACCCACGAGAAGTCGGATTCTGCTTGCCAAGCACCGAAGGAGACATAGAGGGATTTTTGAAGACCGAGCTCCATTTTTATTTATTGTATTTATTTTTGTAATTCAAGTGAGAGAGACCCTTATTATTTGTAATAATACAGATACTCTGGACTCTACACTTTCGGGCCCAATTTCCAAGTGTTTGTTCACTTGGGGGCCCACCGCATCTTTTGTCGGTTTTCATCGCATTTTTTTATTGTGTTTCTCGGTTTTGTTTTATATCTTATGTGTGATTGAGCCCCTAGTTGTAGGAATTGCTTGTTGTTAGCATGAGGTCCAAACACCTAATAATCTTTGCATGCTCCGATAGTATACGTTTGGACTTAATCAAATTTTGAAACTTGGTTCTTCATGCTAATAACTGTTTCTCATCCTAGGGCGATTTCATCGGCTTGCATTGCATATAGATAGGTTTCAATTCTGCTGAGCATCTTTGCATGTAGAGTGTTGGAGGTAAGTTGGGCATTTATGCTTTAGCATTCATCATCGTTTTACCGCTTGCATTGCTTTTTTGCCTCTCTACCTCTGATTTTGATCATCTAGGTGCTTAAAGGAATTGACTCCTCAATAGGCGAGTGCATTCTTATTAAAAATACAAAAAAAGTGATAACCAATAAAATTGGGACTTCAAACATTACTCGACCCTAAAATAAACCAAAAAGAAAAATTTTGTCTTGGTGCGAGTAATCCCCTCATTGTCTTTGCTTTTATCTGCTCGTGCACACACTAAGGATTAGTGCCCAAATCCTATCAAGCCTCCTAAGTGTTTGTGCATTTTTTGGACTTCTCACCTAACTCTAAAATAGACAAGATAAAAAGAACGCATTTGTGATCTTCACTGAGTTGAGTAGGTGAATTGAGGGTTTGTATTGTGTGAGTTTGATTGTGATTGTTTATGTGCATTCCAGATTGCCTCTGCGCATTTGCACCTTTTTCTCACTTCCTCTTGACTTGACCTATGTGCTCTCCCGAATCATATTCCTTTGTTTCGAGATGGTTGACTGGAGCATTTTCTATCCGGACTTTACGGATCCCTCATTCATTACAACCGGTTCACCTCCCTTTTATCAAGAGGGTCCTCCTCCTATTTTTTCTGTTTTTTGTACATACCCGCCTCAGCCACAGTATCAGGACTCATGCTTCTACCCACATCCACCTCCACCTTCGTATTTTCCACCTTCACAGCCACCCGGGACTAACCTCTTGGAGTCACCTCTCATGATTTTTGCACTTGAGACCTTGACCCGGTTCATGGAGCGTATGAATTTGAGGATTGATGACCTCGCCTGCCTAAATAAGAGCCAAATCAATGCTTCACGATCTGATGATTTGGACTTGATTGAGGATTCTTGTGAGAGCTTGCAATCACCAAAAATACAAAAAATGAGAAAAATTTAAAAACAAAAAAAGAATTTGGGAGACCTTTGGTTGATTCAGACAGTGAGGAGAGTGCTCATCTGCCAGACCCTTCACCCACATATTCACTCACATCTTATCTCTCCCATGACCCCGAGGATGCCGCTGTACAGTCTACTCTTGGCATTCCTCGTGTATATGATGATTCCGATCTCCTCCCTTGTATAGAGGAGATCCAAAAATTAAAAAATTATTGACAGAACCCAAAATGGTGGCCACTATTCATGAGATCATCCATGCCCCACTTCAGCAGGCCATGGCCGATTTATCTGCTCCTCTTCCATGAAGAGAAAACGGAGGAGCATATCTGTGCTTCATCTCTTGACCATGGCCACTGCCCATGCCATCACCCATCATCCATTTTCTAGGAAAAGGAACACTGTCACACCTCTTGTGAGCTGCATCATCTCTGACCATTTATGTGATAACACTCTCTTAGATGACGGTGCGTCTATCAATATAATACCCTTCTCATTGGTACAGTCTATTCATCTTGGGCGTCTCAAGAAAACCAGGATGATAGTACAATTTGTGGATGGATCAATAAAGAGGCCGAAGGGTATTCTTGAGAAAGTCATCATTCTAATTCAGGGCATGAGATTCACGACAGATTTCGTTATTTTGCCCATGGAGACCTCTACTATGGAGTGTCCTCTAATCATACTGGGATGGACATTTCTCACCTCTGCGAGAGCTGTTATTGATTACGGATCAGGAGAGATTCGCTTCCATTCTGATATCGAGAGCGATGTGTTGATCACCAACTGAACACCGACCAGAGACCCGCATCCCATGAGAGTGTGTATGTGTTAGCCGACCCCGAGGCCTATGATCTATATGCAGATATCAGAGATACTTTCTTTATGATCGATGATGAGACCCGAGAATTCCTCTCCAAGGAGGAAGACTCAAAAGCATAGACCTTGGCGTTTTCCTGCTTCATGTGATTGGCGATGTGTTGATGACATCCGTGGGAATTACATGATTGACACCATTGAGCGGAGGGTAGATTCAGAGACTAGACAAGACGAACATGACTTGACTTCTTTCACTGATGAGTCTGCTTCAGTTCACTTAGATTCAGATAAGACTGAAAATGCCAAATTTGATTTGGATGCCTTTATTCAGGAAATCATGCCTTTTGATGAGAAAGATGATCCGGTTCAGACTGTTGAGGACGAACATAGTTCGACTACTTCCACTGATGAGTTCATTACTTTTGGTTTTAACCTAGATGAGACCTTGTAGGACGACTCTGACTACACTTCTTCCGATGATGATGAGTTCATCCCTATTCACTTCGACATCAGCGAGACTCCTAAGGCTGGACCTAGTTGTATTTCTTCCCCTAACTCGTCTGCCCCTTCTCACCCTAGGACCAATGAGGACCTTCACCATGTCGACCATGATCGGTTTGTGTCATCTGAAGACCCCTATGTCGACCTGCACCATATCAGATCCAATCCTCATCGGTCCTGCAAGAAGGTTCGCTTTCAACCTTCTTGATCCTCTATATATCTACTTTGTTGTATATCTGCTTTTGTTCACCTTCATCCCCCTCCATCATTTCGCTCATCCATCCCATTCTCGTGTGTGCCTGCTTAGGATGTGCTTTGTCCTAAGTGTAGTGGGGTGGACGAGCCGAGTGTTCAGTCTTCGTTCTGTTTCATTACTCTTGCCGTTGCCTATACCTAGGGCTTCTTTCACCCTAAGTATAGGGGGAGTGATGTGTACATTGTCACGATCTCTTCTCCCATCTTCAGATCTCTTTTCTTCTTTTCTTATTTTCCTTTTTTATTTTCTTTTTCTACTAAAAAAGGTATCGCCTCTTGTTGTTAGTGTTCTATACATAGGACGTACTTTATCTTAACTATGGGGGGGTGTACCTCGAGTTCTTTGTATTCTTTGATCTCCTCCATTGTCTCCTCTTCTCGTCTATACTTAGGGATATCTGACCCAAAGTATAGGGGGAGATAGTCTGAGTACGATCTGTTCTTTCACACCCTTGACCATCCCTGCTTTGTGTACAGTCTGCTATACTTAGGATTATTTGATCCTAAGTATAGGGGAGACAGTCAACTTCTCATTCGTTCCTTACTCTTTAGATTTTCCTATACTCACTACGAGTTATGTCTTCTCTTTTTCTCTCTGATCTATGAGGACATAGCTCAAGCTAAGTATAGGGGAGTCGTATATACTTTAGCCATAACTCGTACCTTCGTATTTTTATTAAAAAATATGGCTAAAAATACTAATTAAATTCATTTAATTCAATTAATGAAAAATAGTTTGAAAATATTTTTGTAAAATATTTTGAAAACTATTTGGAATTTGTTCAATATTTTCAAACTTTGTGAAAACATTTTGTTTTGTAAAACTTATTTTACTTGTGTGAAATAAAATGTTTGAAAAACAATTTCAATTGGTTTGAAAATGATTGCAAAAATATTTTCGAAAATCTATATATACTGTTTGAAAAAAACCTTCGCAAAATGATTTTTAAATTTGTGTAAATGTTTGTAATTTTTTTGTAAAATTTATTTTGGACTATAGTTTTCAAAAATTATTTCAAAAACCTTTTTCAATAAGTTTAAGGAATATATACATCACAGTAAAATTCTTTATTGAAATGTTTATATACCTCTAAATTGAGCGCTTGCCCCTTGTAAATTCTTAAATGCTGACCCCTTATAAATTCTTAAAAGTTACTTCTTGTAAATATGAGATGCATTCGTGCGTAAATATTTTAACCTACTTTTTATCCAAAAATCTTTTATTTCAAAAATTCCAAAAATATTTGCAAAAATTAAAAATCACAGAAACATTTGCAAAATTAAAATACCAAAAACATTTGAAAAATCTTTTTGAAAAATCTAAAAAAATGCATATGCATCATTTTTTCAAAAATACCATAAAAATTCAAAACTTTGAAAATTGCATCACAAAAATATTTTTTGCATTCTGCATAGCATTTGCATGGCATTCACACTTTTCTGATTGAGTTTAATAATTTAACAAGTCTAAGTAAAATCCGGAGATTGGAGCTTGGTTGGCCCTTAAAATCCACCTAATAGCAGGAACCTTATAGGAGCTGGAATTGAGGTACTTCAGGTCTAGTTGACTTAATTCCTTGAGGATCATGAGACTTGGTTCAATGGATTCTTGACTGCCTAAGTAGAGTATTTCGGAGCACATGTACGACTCTTGTTGATAAGGACCTAGATTGGACACCTGCACCTTTCACATGGCTCAACTCAGTTGGAGTGGTGATGGGGTTAGATTTGCCGGTATGAGACACACCCAAGTGGAAACATTTGTCCTCCTCTAGGGAGGGAAGTGCACCCCAACCCATCCAGTGATGATGAATTTTGAAGACAGGAGAGTGTGGGTTGCGATAAAGCTTCAAAAGAGGGATAGTCTACTAGCTCAAGAGGAAAAACTCCTTATGTAAATAGTATTTCAAAAAAAACAACATGTCCAAAAAAGTGGACATGCCTGTATAAAAATAAAATGCATGCCAGAGTGTATATATGTTGTATAGAAAATAAGCAAGCTTGAGCTTCAAAGTCAAATCACGTGAGCCTACAGCTAGATGACTTGACTACACTGGTCTTGCATCCTAGGGTAGGTAGCTACACCGGCTACCGTCCATTCTTCTCTTCACCCCCTCCACTTGAACTGGTTGCCACTTTGAACTTAGAAGGGAATACCTCGCTCCCCGATGAAGAAGTTATTGGATTGGGGAATTATTGGGTTGTCGTGATGGAGAAGTCAGTCTCTTTGTCATTTCAGTTGTGGAGAGCCACCATGACTTACATTGTACGAGTCAGATCCATAGTCGTAAGGGTTTGCGTACGAGTTGAAGTATTCTGATCTGGCTATTGAGGAGATTTGAGCAGAGTTTTGGGATTTTCGAAGGCTTTTGGATTTCAAATCCTAATCCCATTAAGGTTCCGCCCACATTAAAAATTCCAGAGGTCCGACTTAAGCTCCAAACTTTGATTTTGTGAAGACAAGTTTGATAATTAAACTTAATCCATTTTCTCCTTTTTCTTTTCTTTGTTTTTCTTTTCCTGTACTTATTACATAAGTGTTTGCTAGGGACTAGCAAAGGCAATTATAAGGGGGATGATGAATCTCCATTTCATCATCTTTATTCTATCAATTTGGCCTTAAAAAATCTAGTAAATGTGTGTAAATACCCTTAATTTAGGCATTTTATCATTCATGCATTATTGAACAAAATGTGTATAATACGGTTTTTAAAGCCAAAATTATAGAATAAAGAAAAGAAAAGAATAAAATATTGAAAATATTTTATGACCCGAAATTCCGAGACCTAGGCATCTTGATGAATAGGTCGACAAGGAATAAAGTAGGGGGAGATAAGGGCCAAAATACCAATAAAAAATACCTTTTGTTTTATTCATTTTCCTTTATTTTTAGGACCTATTTTTAGTTCTACTTTTTATACTTCAAATAAAGAAATTTTGAACATGAAAGTTGTAGATAATTAAATATAGAAAAATACAAAATTGATTTCATACAAAAATAATATACAGATAAAAAGATATGATTTGAATAATTTTCCAAAATCCCAATTTCCCAGACCCATATCTCTCATATAAAAACTCAAAATATATCAAAATCACCTTTAATTGTATATAACATTTAATAAGCTATTTAATGAATATGGTTTCATATTTTTTCGAGTTACGGTTTGAAAGTTAGATTTTGGACCCCTATTGTATACTTTACCCGATTAAAATATTCATTTTATTCATTATTAATTATTTTTATTATTTTAAATTTTCATAATTTTGTAAATATTATTTATAATATTTGAGGATGTTAAAACTTGAATAAAAACATCAATAAATCATTAAAATAAAGTACTTGAAGATAATACATTGGTAAAATACGAACTAGTATACCTATACAATTACTTCTCCTATTTATTTAATTGTATATAATACATCAGAAAAATAAATAAAATATATTTAAGTTTATAAAAAAGATATAAATATTTAAATAATAAACTTAATTAATAAAATTAAATATACAAAATAAAAATAAATAACTAAAATATATAGATAAATATACCTATATAAAGCCCACAAAAAGTAAATTGTATTTATAAACCTTGAAAAAATAAATAAAAATCATGATAAAATAACTCAAAAAATAATAATGATTTTTCATTTTATGACCTAAAATTAATAAAATCTATTATTATTTTAATTGATTTTAGAAAAAACTTTCTAAGGCTTTTTCCTGGTTGGTCCACATGGACCAACCAGGAGCATCCGAGAGTTGATCGCAGGTCAACTCTCTGACTTACCCGTCTGCTCCCAGTCAGACCAGCCTGCGACCCTCTTTTCTCGATTTTTTCACCATGAATCCGTTGCTCGAGGTAGAGTTGACCCTTCATGAGATTTCCTTACTTTAGCTCCATGCTTTTCGTCGGGTACCTAGATTGCCCCAGATCCTTCTCGTTTGTTCTGCAACTCGCCTCGAAGAGTGCTCCATCACCACGCCATCTATTGTACGTAAACCACCACCCTACTTTCTCCCATTTTTTGAGTCTCCTTTGGCCCGCGTTTCTCCCTCCTTTTGCACCCAAACGACGGGAAGTGGTGACAGCCTTCACGCCGAGCATCTAGGCTCGAGAGAGGCGGCCTTGGGTGGCCTCCAACACCTTCAGCGAACCCTCGCCATTGAGGTTCTATGTCGGGCGTTACCGGCCTTTGAGGTCCCTTTTTACTTATTTTTTCTTGCACTTTTAGCATCACCGTAGTCTTAGGATCATTTCGAGCATTTTCTTTCACTTTCACCTAATCGATACATCTTCGCCACCCCCTCACCGGAGCTTGCTCCGACGAGCTCCCATTTCATCGTTCCTCATGCTATTCCGCCTACTGGAGGGTTGCAGCAGTTTGTCTGCAACCCTCTTGACCTTTTCTTGCAGGTCTTGGAGCATCTCGTGCGCTTGGGGCAATTTTGAAGACTCGCCGAGGGTACCTGCTCCTCCACCTCCATCAGCGCGCTCCGGTGGCCATCGGCCCTTTTTGGAGCCACTAGCATGTAGAAGACACTTGCAGGAAGCTTCTTGGCCATTTTGGAGCTTTCAGGAACCACAGAGGTGGAGGATCAGAGTCGGGGAAGCTTGGCTCACTGGAGTTCTTCCCCGTTCTTCCCTGTTCTCTCTCAGCAGTCAGATCAAGGCCCTCTGCCCAGGCCAGCATCTGTCGTCCGATCAAGTCATCCTCTGTCTTTGATCACATCGAGGATGATCTAATCTCAGCCGCTCGTGTCTAACCGTTATCGGTTGTCCAAGGAGCGACGCGTGTCCAAGTGATTGAAGATCTATCGTCATCTAGAGCCTAAGGGTGGGAATTTTGTAATGTTAACCCAACCTTTTTTTGTTAATTAATTATTAGTTTCTAATCTTTCATCTGTTGTATATATATGTAATATTTATGGTTAGGCCTTCAAACTTTGCTGAATTACACTTCAATCCTCGGCCACGTCACCTCACGTGACGCATCACGTGAGGTGGAAATTTTGGGCCAGGCCCTTGGGGTTTTTATTATTTTTATTAAGTTCTGAAACTTTCTTATAACATTATAACTTTTTGGATAATTTTCTAGAAAGCCCCCTGATTTTATTAAAATTGCATTTCGACCCCTCCAGGGGCGTACGTGTTGGGACACGTGATTTTGGAGCTTTTTTTATAGTGATACCCCTGCGGGTCTTGAATTTTGTAATCAGTCCTGTACTTTTTTAAATTAATTATAAATGTTTGGTGAAATTGCACTCTCTCCTTGATATTTCTTGCTATTTACAAAAATACCCTTGCCAACAATGTAGTTCTCTTTGTTGATTTTATTTATTTATTGCATAAACTCTAAAAAATCTGAAAAAATAGGAATAACTTTCTGTTGCAATGATTTTTGACGCCATATTTATATTTTACCTTTTGGACCTTGTTATTATTTATAAAAAATCAAAACTCCATGTTTTCTCTATTTGCACAAAAAAATATATAAAAATTATAAAACCTTTTGAAAAATTACCAAAAAAAATATATTTTGTTTATTTTTGTGTTTTTGACATTCAAACTAAAAATCATTATAAAAATATAAAAGAAAACTTATAAAAATTGAAAAACACCTTAAAAATTAAAAAAAATATAAAAAAACATTAAAAAAATCATAAAAATATAATTTTTGTTTTTGAATTTTCTTTGTATTATTATATTTATACTAAAATTAATTTGGAAAATTTTTGTACTCTATTTAATATTTTTTATCTCTAGTTTAAATTCAGGAATATATTTTAAACCTTGTTTTGAGTTTTTTTGAGTTTAAAAATATATAAAAATTAACAAAGTTTCCCAAAAATAAAAAAAAAGTAAAAAAATATTAAAATCCCAAAAACATTTTATTTTCTTATTTTTGCTTATTTTTATTAATTTTTATATTAACCCTAGCTTCCATTGTATATATATCCTATATATATATATATATCTTATTTTATAATTTAAATGAAAAAGAAAATAAAATATATATAAAATATAAAAAGAAAATACAAAAAATTAAAAATTAAATATAAAATTATAAAAATAAAAAATCAAATAAAAAATATATAAATCTAAAACCCCACAAAAAATGGCACATATATAGACAAATACATCACATTCATTTTTGAGCATTCTTTGACCTGATCTCTTTGTTGTAAAGTTATAATAAACTTTAACTCCGCATCTTCTTTTAACTGTTTGATAATATGGTATGGGTTAATTGTTGTTTGGAGATCGGGTTTCTTGCGGGTCACCACAACGACTGTGCCTCCGCCTTGTGTGAGACATATTTAGACCCGTGAAAAATCATCTTCAACAAATGGCACCGTTGCTGGGGGGCAACATCGCATATTTGATTGATTGTGATATTTGTATATATTTGGAATTCATTTATTTTTTTTTATTTTTTGATATTGATTATTGAGCTATCTAACCTCCTCTCTAGTTGACTTTGTGCAAGAAACCGTGGATCAAGGGAGGCGCTCTACTCAAGGCGCCTATGAACCCACATGAAGTCGGATTCTGCTTGCCTAGCACAGAAGGAGACGTAGAGGGATTTTTGAAGACCGAGCTTCATTTTTATTTATAGTATTTAATTTTGTAATTTAAGTGAGAGAGTTACTCTTTTTATTTGTAATAATATAGCTACTCTGGACTTTCGGGCAAATTTCCAAGTGTTTGTTCACTTGGGGGCTGACGAGCCTACGATCTACCCTACCTAGTACAATTGGATTATCGATCAAAATTATTGTGTGTTCGTTGTAGTCGGTAAATCAAGATTGTTCAGAACCACTTAGATTAATGTCGAATTAAACACAAGTGGCAATTTTTTCTTACTTGGGCAAGCCCAAGGTCGAACTCAGGGAGGCAGCTTTTTCCTCAGGTTAATTTGAAGTCAATTTTGATGTTATATTTTCAAGAGAATATTTTTGATATTTTTAATGCAATTAAGAAAAATACGATGCAATCCAAGCCAAATTTAAAGGTCAAATTTGAAGTATAGTCGAATTATGTCCAAAAATAATGAAACTTGGCCAGAATATGAAATGCAATGAAATTAAGCTATTGCAATTTTTTGTAATTTTTAGACTCTAAATGAATGAAATATGAATGCAGGGTAGTTTTTTGCAAAATTATTTTTAATAAATACCAAAGTACTTCATTTTTAGACACAAAAATCATCATAGATAGTTCTTTGTGAGATGAATCTAGGAAAATTGATAGACCTCAAAAATAATGAATTTTGGACCTATTAAAAATCAATTAAAGAAAATACTAATTAAATTATTAAGGCCTCGTTATGTATGCAAATGATGTGATTTTTGGGCATGAAGTAGAATAACCTAAAATAAACCTATTGTGATTTTTTGGTGATTTTTGGAGCTACAAATAATTTAATACGGAATTTAAAGCACATAGTGGCAAAACTATGTAAATTTCCACAAAAAATAATAATATTAAATTCCTCGAAGCTCTAAAAAATGTGACAAGTGTTCACAATGATAAAGCACAAGTTTCTCTACAACACACAATTTTTGGAATTTAAAAAATGATGCTAAATGAGTACCTAAATAAACGTGCAAACACATGGACCAAAATGCAAACATGAATAAAATTGTTTAAATCATAAACGTGGTTACAGGGACTAAAATGCAATTACCTAAAATGTAGAGGGTATGCATGCAAATTGTACACGGAACACGTGTGCCTCACATGACGTGCCTGACAGGGGCTGAAATGTAATTATGTAAACTTGTAGGGGCCTCGATATAAATTACCCAGATCGAACGTGAGAACCACGTGAGGTTCTAGGCTTGGACGATGATGGAGGCTCGGACGGTGGCTTGGGTCTTCTACAGGCTCGGACTTGCTTTGAGGTGGCTTCGGATGAGGCTCGGATGCTCCGAGCCTAAGGTCGGGGAAGAGGCTCGGAGCTGGAGACGTGGCGAACGATGGACCGTCAAATCCTCAAGGATCCAACGGTGGCTGGAGCGGGTGACGTGTCCTCCTGAGGTCTGTAACATCGAGATGGATCCAAAGGTATCTGGAGCTCCTGGCGAGCTTGACGTGGATCGCTGAGGACCGTCCGATCAAGACGATCGGACGGTAGCTGTGCTTCATGGTCCTCCTCGCTGGCGCCGCCTGCGGCGGGCTTGGTTGGGATCCAGCGAAGCCCTCCTGGCTCCGCCTCCTTGGTTCTTGCTCGGTGTTGATCCCCAGGGTCTCCTGAGTAGTTGGAAGTGATCGTGGAGGTGTAGCGGAGCCATCAGAGGTTCTGGGAGCGGCAGGCATGGTCTGTTGGCTAGAGGCGAAGAAGCTCGAAGCAGCTCTGGCGACGATTCTGACCAATAACGAAAGCGGCTCCTGCAACGTTAGTGAAGCTAAAAATTGAGGTGCAAGTGCTCGCGTTGGTGCAGTTGGGTGAATGAGCCCTTAAGGCGTAAAGAGGGTGAGTTGTCGGTGTGCTCCTCTAATGGGAGGGGCGGAGCAGTAGCGGAGATGACTCGATGCATAGTGAAAGTGAACGGAGGGGCACGCGAAGATGGGAGCTCCAAGGCGGACCTTGATCAATGGTCGGTGGGAGGTGTTGACGGGCGAGGAGGTCAGAGAAAATAAGAGAAAATTGGAGGGGGAGAAGATGAAGATCAGAGAAGAAGATGGAGAGATCTACTGGGAGTTGGCGTTAGAAATGGAGTCGCTGGTCTTCTCTCGAGGGCTGGTAGGAGCCCGATCTCTAACAGCTCGTCGGTGAAGCTACTGGCACAGCAAAGCTTCATCGTGGATTTCGACGGATAGGATCTCTATCATCGCTTGTATTCTAGCCTAATCCCTGTCACAGATAGGAGGACGAGCTATTGGAACTCTTGTGCAAGGGATGATGGCGGTGAAAGTGGCTGGAGGCGGAGTATTTAAAGAGGGGAGGTTGTGGTCCGATAATGGTGGAGGTAGTTTGTGTGGGGTTTGTGGAGTGGCACAAAGGGACTCATGGATGTTAGGTCTTGGACGTGGGCTCATCGAGAAGTGGAGAAGGTTGCGGATATGGTGTAGAAAATAGAAAGTGGACTGTGAGATGACAAGGTGGTGACGACGTGGGCGAGGCATTCTCGGAGGTAGGAGACGAACACTGGACCGTTGGATCTAGTGATCCACCAGCTCAGAGCGGGGCGTTAGGGAGCGGTAAGGATTAGGTCAGGGATGCGCGATCGAAGGGCGTAAGAATCACCACATGGCACGTTGAGGGCACGACGGTAACAGAGGACCTTGATGCGATCGTGGGGTTAAATAGAATGGTCAGGAATTGGGCGAGAATGAACGGCACGGATGGAGGCATCTTGGAGGTTATCTAGCGGCACATGATGAGCCACATGGCGCAAGGAGAGTGAGGCGGAGATGAATGGTCGTAATGTGATCTGTAGATCTGATCCAAGGGTTGGGGTTTAGGCAATATAGGACGGCTTGGAAGGTGAGATGTAAGAGTTGATCGGACGACAGAGGAAGGAGGGCGCATGGTGCGCAATGGAGTGGGCCGCGTGGCGCAACCAGAGGGTGCCACATGGCTCAATCAGATTATATGAGGAAAGAAGGTGAAATAAGAGGGTGAAAATGGTCGAATTTGAAAAACTCTAAACATGAAAGTTGTAGATCTTGATGAGATCGACAAGTTTTATGTTGAACACAAACGGAAACAAGGTCAAATGAAGTGATAAAATATAAGGGTACAAATACAAGTACATACATTATACAATGGAGGCCCAAAACCCAAGTTTTGCATACGAGCTCCGATTTTAAGGTGAAATTGGTTTCATTTTGAAGGTCTCTGAATGTATATTTTTCTAAAAGTGAGTAGACCTAAATCGAAGGCTGTATGAGAGAGATATGTGCATTTTAAGGTCCATGGTCTCAAACTTGGACTCGGATTTTATTGGTCAATTTTACAAGTTAGCATTTTTTGGTATTTTTTTGTATTAATGTTAGTAATGTATACACTATAAAGCTGATCTGGAATTTGGAGTTAGTATAAAATATATACAAATAGGTGATTTTTACATGTGGATTGGGCTTCTTATTTAATGCAGATGTGAATGCTAAAATGCAGATGTTATCTGTGCATGCATGAATGCTTATTATGCAATAAAGGTGGTGAAATGCATCTAATTACTCGAGAACAAGGCTCTATTTTCAACTTTTAGAGTGATGAATCACATATTCATCAACCCCCTATACTTAAAACTTGCTCGTCCCCGAGCAACTAAAATGAAATGCAAGAGTGAAATGATTTTGGGTTCCATAAAAAGGTCATGAACAAAAGTTGAAATTGGAGCTTGATCGACCTTTGGATTAATTGTGTGTCGGACCCTTATAGGGATATGAATTTACGACCTAACAGAATTTAAGTTCCACAAGTCTTCTATTCAAGACGCCTTAATAGTCAGGTCAGAACAAATCCTCAGACGCAAATTTTTGATGACTATGATTCTTACTTGTACTGTGTAAGTTAAATGCAACTCTCCACATCAGAAATGGCTAAGAAGCAGCCTCCTCTAACAAGGTAACTCTAATTCTCCGGTCCAGTAAGTCTTTCCTCGAGGAATGGGGTATTCCCTTCTAAGTTCAAGTGCAACCAGCTCAAGAAGAGGGGGTGGAGAGAAGAATGGACGGTAGCCAGTGTAGCTACCTATCCCAGGATGCTTGACCAGTGTAGCCAAGTCATCCAGCTGCAGATTTCTTGCAAATATACATACTCCGGCAGGCATTTTATTTTCACTCAAGCCTGTCTTATTTTTTTGGAGTTCTTGCATTTTTTTGAACTATATAAAAGGTGCAGCATGTACATCAAGAGTTTTTCTTCTTGAGCCAGTAGACTATCCCTCTTTTGTAGCATTATTGCAATCCACAGCATCCCATCCTTAGAATTAAACACCATCGTACTAGGTTAAGATGCACTTCCCTCCCTATAGGAGGACGGATGTTTCCACCCGTGTGCTACTCCAAGCTAAAGGATTATACCTCCTCACCACCTCATCAATGAAGAGCTATGTGCATGGTGCTTGTCCAAGTTAGGTCACTTTCTAAAAGAATCATGCGTGTGTATAAAATATTCTACTTAGACTAATCAAGATGACATGTGAACATAGATTTGCGGACTCAGAGAATTAAGTCACTTGACTTGAAAAATCTTAACTCCAGCTCCTATAAGGTTCCTCTGAAATTAGGTAGATTGAGGTCAAATCAAGTCCTTCCTCAACATCTATTTATAACTTGGTTCAGAGCCCACTAACTTTTCACTTTGCATATGCTAGATATGCAGATGAGGTGCAGATGACATGCTATGTAGATGAATGCAAAAAAATTCATTTTTACCCACCCTGTATTTATTGCGCGAAAGTACGAGCTATGTGTAAAGTATATATGTAATATATACACGCTCCCCTATACTTAGCGAGTGCTATGTCCTCAGAGCATGAAAAGCGAGGAAAAGACATAGCTCGTGCTAAGCGTAGGAGAGATAAAATAAGAAAAATGAATAGATGTTCTCCCGTCACCCTATACTTAGGCTCTTGCAGCCTAAGTGTAGAAGAAGTCAAAAATGGGGCGGATGAAGTCAAGAGGGGAAATGGATGAGTATATATTCATGGCGAGCATCGGTCCCCCCTATACTTAGGCTCTAGTCTTCCTAAGTACAGGACAAGAGTGAGTGTGAGAACCGATGGGATCTGGAGGATATACAACGAATGGTGAAGACACTCGGGTCACTCTCCCCCCTATTCATCCAAAGTATAGTCATAAAATGAAAAGATATGGAGCAGGGGCGAGTGATTAGAGTTGCGGGAGGGAGGGAAAGAAAATATATACAGGAAGGGTGAGTATATACAAGGATCATGATCTGAATCTTTTCAATGCTGCTGATGGCGAGTGCTCACTGTTGCAAGGTCTCATGCACGGCTCTATGTGTGTCTACTGAGTCTGCCTCGCTCATGAATACAATCTATTCAACATGGACTAACTGTTCATTGGGTTCGACAAAGAGTTTCAACAGTTGCCCATTTACTAGGGATGTATGTGCTCCATCTGTAAGATCTGAGATTTTACACATCCACTGTCATGCAAAACACAGACTATGAACAGACCCGTCCACTTGGATTTAAGCTTCCCTTGGTCAGCCTTGCATTAAACAACCATAGCTTCTGTCTAGGAACAAAGGTCTTTCGTCTGATATATCTATCATGCCAATGCTTTACCTTGTCCTTGTACACCAAACTGTTGTGATACGCTCGGTTTCTGATCTCCACAAGATCATTCAGATCCATTTCTCTCTGTTTTTTTCCCTAGGTGTGTGTTCCAGTTGAACTTCTTGATTGCCCATTCAGATTTATGCACTAATTCAGCGGGCAAGTGGCACGGCTTCCCAAACACCATTCTAAATGGGGAGGTTCCTAAAGGTGTCTTGTACGCTGTCCTATAAGACCAAAGGACCTGATCCAAAATCTGAGACCATCCCTTCTTATCTGGGCAGACAAGCTTTTGCAATATCATCTTAACCTCCCTATTCGACACCTCAGCCATGCCATTGGTCTATGGGTGGTAAGGATTAACGACATGGTGTTTGATGCCATAATCCTTTAAGAGTTTCTTTACATCTCTGTTCACAAAATGGCTAAACCAATAAGATATCACCACTCTGGGGATCCCGAACCTAGAGATGATGTGATCTTTATTAAATTTACAGACAGTCCTGATGTCTTTGGCTCGGGTCGGGATAGCCTCCACCTACCTTGACAAATAGTCTACCACAAGAAGGATATATTCAAATCCATGGCTAACTGGGAATGGGACCATGAAGTCTATGCCCCAGGCATCAAAGACATCGCAAATTATGACTGGATGCATTTGCATCTCATCCCTGGTACCAACGTTTCCACCCATTCGTTGGCAAAATGGGCACGACTTTGCAAAGGTGAGTGCATCGTGAAACATAGTCGGCCAGTATAATCCACATTGAAGTACCTTCCATGCGGTCCTCTTCCCGGAGTGGTATAATCCTGCCTCCAGACTATGGCGTAAAGTAAGGACACTCTGATATTCCTCCTGAGGAATACAACTCCTCCAGACACAATCCGGTCATTTAAAGAAAAGGATTGGATCCTCCCAATAGTAATATCTTGCATCCGACTTAAGTCGGTCTATGTGGCTCTTCTGCCAATCTTCGGGAACTTTCTTGGAGACAAAATAGTTCACTATATTGGCATACCATGGGAGTGAGTCGATAACAAAAATCAACTCATTAGGGAAGGGGTCTCGAATAAGCGTATCATCATAAGCATCAAGATTTTCGAGACGGAAGAGGTGATCAGCCACAACATTTTTCTTTCCAGGTTTATCTCTAATGTCCAAATCAAACTCCTGGATGAGTAAAATCCACCTAAGAAGACATGCCTTCGCGTCCTTCTTTTCCATTAAATACCGTAGTGTTGTATGATCCATGAACACAATCACCTTAGATCCAATTAGATGAGATCTGAATTATCCGAGGAGAACACTACTGCAAGAATCTCCTTTTCGGTAACTTTATAGTTACCGAGCAGTATCAAGCACTTTGCTTGCATAGTGTATAGCAAACGGGATGCCGTCCCTCTTCTGTCCTAACACAACCCCAACAATAAAATCTGAGGCATCCGTCATGATCTCAAAAGGAAGAGATCAATCTGGGGCTTGTAGGATCGGGGCGTCCATGATCATCCCTTGTAGTTGCTTAAAGGCCTCAAGACATTTATGATCGACAATAAACTCCATGTCTTTGCCTAGAAGCTCAGTTAGCGATCGGGCAATCTTTAAAAAATATTTGATGAATCTCCAATAAAATCCAACATGCCCGAGGAATAATCGCAACTGTTTCACGTTGGTTGGTGGCTGAAGTCGTCTGTTCACGTCCACCTTGGTAGGATCAACCTCCATTCCTCTCTAAGAGATGACATGCCCCAACGCAATGCCCTCTGTCACCATGAAATGACTTTTCTCCTATGAGAGCACCAGATTAACCTCACAACACCTTTTAAGGACTCGTTCCAGATTCTTAAGATAGGAATCGAAGGAATCGTCATGGATCGAGAAGTCATCGATGAAGACTTCCGGGAATTCACCGACCATCTCGGCGAATACTACAATCATGCACCTTTGAAATGTACCGGGAGCATTGCATAACCGAAAGGGCATGCACCTGAAAGCATAGGTACCAAAGGGGCATGCGAAAGTGGTTTTCTCCTGGTCCTCAGGAGCGATGGCTACTTGATTGTAGCCTGAGAACCCATCTAAAAAGCAGAAGAATTCTTTTCCCGCTATTCTTTCTAAGATCTGATCAATAAACAGTAGGGGAAAATTATCCTTCTTCATCGCAACATTCAAGCGTCTGTAATCCATAAAAACATGCCACGACGTAGGTACTCGTGTCACGATCTCCTCTCCGTCCTCATTGGTGGTCGTCTGAATTCCTGACTTTTTCGGGACAACATGGATAGGTGCCATCCACTTGGAATCGGAGATGGGGTAAATAAAACCCATGTCACACCATTTCTCAATCTCCTTCTTCACTACCTCTCGTAAGATTGGATTTAACCTACGTTGGAATTCACAAGAGGGTTTAGCCTCATTCTCTAAGTAGATATGGTGCCAACACAGAGAGGGATTTATCCCGTGGAGATCGGAGAAGCTCTAGCCTATCGCCTTGCAGTTTTTCTCCAGGATCTCTAGCAAGCAAGATTCATGCTCCTCGATCAATCGTGAACTGATGATGACCGGATATTTCCTCTCTTGTCCCGCAAGGAAGGCGTATTTAAGGGTTGTGGGTAATGGTTTGAGCTCAGGTAAGGTGTGATCATCAAGGAAGTCTGGCTCAATCGATTCTGCCTCTGTGCTGGTAGTGGTTGGATCTATCTTTGAAGTAACTGCCACCAACTCATTGAGCTTTGGAGTCGGATCGTCAAAAGTCTCCAAGAAATCGGGAAAAGCCTCATCTGACTCATCATCCTGATCTTCTGATTGTACTAAAGAGGGAAGGACTAACAAGCCCAGCTGGGCCTCTACGACATCAAATATGTAGGGGGATGCACTTTCTGTGTTGTACTCGCTCCTAAGGTTCTCGCAAACTGTCTCATGCACAAGATCTTCTCCAGAGGAGAGAGACTCATCGGTGCTAGCTGGGTTCTGTCTCCATGTCCCAACGATGTCTACATGAACAAAATCTGCTTATGATGAAGAGTACTCGATGCTAGATTCAGAATCTGGCCTCTACCACCTTGACTGCTTCATCTCAAGTTCCTCACCTCCACCTGGAGTTTGGAACTGAATCTTCCCGATCTTATAATCAATGAAGACCCCTATTGTTTTAAGGAAGGGCCTTCCTAGAATTATCTGGGAATCTCTCCAATTTCGAGAGGTCTCCATATCAAGGACTGTAAAGTCCATCATGTAATCTTGACCCTCAACTTTGATGATAGTGTTCCTCAATTCTCCCTTGGACCTCTTGGTTGATTTGTCTACTAACAAGAGTAAGGCTCTGGATTTCCTAAGAGATCCTAGATTTAGCCGCTCATAGAGGGTTGTGGGCATCAGATTAATTGAGGATCCATTATCTAGGAGAGTGCGTGCAACCACAGTGTCATCGGCATGACTCACCACATAATGGGCACCCATGTCCCTTTGTTTCCTTGGAAATGCATTCTTAATGGCGCAAGTAGTGGCTACTAACAAAATGTGCTTCTCAACATGGCTTTTGGTTTCCTACTGACCCTAGTAGTTGTGTATCTCACCTTAAGGTACTTCTGAAATGCAGGTGCCATGTACACATACTTATCAAATGGGATTGTGACCTTGATATACTTATTGCAGAACTCTGCCATCTCATGGTCATCTTCTTGGATTTTTTTGGTTTTCTTCTTTCCACCCTTAAGGGCACGGAGGAAAGGGATTATTGAAGATAACTCAGATTCTGAAACTGAAAGATTTTCATTCAACCTGGAAACTGAGTTCTGTAAAGGACTCTGACACTGACACTGACTCGGACTAGGACGAAAAAGAAATTCCTGTGGCAAAACATGTTATGCATCTTCCGCGACTTCAGGTGCGTCCTCCTCAGATGGAGGTGCGAGCTCCTCATCTGGATCGTGGATTCACTGTTGGTAATCCTCTCCTTCTTCTTTCTTGAGGACTTGAAAATAATCTTATTCGGTTGGTGATGGTGATGCTGCTCTTCTGCCTCCAAGTTCTCCTCAAGTAGAGACTTGGTAATGTCTTCCTCATGTGCCCGTGTCCGATCAGGTACAGTCATGGTCCTTCTGCTCCTGAGGGTCATATGATTTACATTATCATACAAAAGGATCTCATGTTCAGATAGAGAATAATTTGAATAGTATACATAATCACGTTGTTGGTTCTGGCCCTGATTCAGGCTATTTGGGTTGTCCTTAACCTAGACGGGAATTGGAATCTTTGGCACCATATGCGGGTCTTGGGTACATGAAACACAGTTCAAATCTGTCCTGATATCCAGGTAATCATTCTGTATCTGCTGGACCCTATCAGTTAGGGTCTGGATGGCCAAGGTGAGGGACTCTGATTCACTAGTGGGCAGGGCGTGCTGCTGCTGACTAGAGGATGAGTGATTCGGCTATATATACTGGCCATGTTGGTTGTGCCGATACTGCTGAGGGTGGGAAGGTGATGGAGGGCTCTGCTGGCCTGGGTGGAATGTGTGTTGCTGCTGGTGCTGCTGAGGCTGGTACCCTTGTCCGGACCGGGACTGTACAAAGGGCGATGCAAGGACGGAGCGGGTTTCCTGGTAAGCTAAGGAAGGTCGGTGTGGCTAGCCGTTCCTTATCCCCGACTATCTGCCGACGGGGTCATGGTTGTACCACAGCTCGTTGATCTCGAACACCCGCGGAGGCTCCTCGTAGACTGTCTCCACCTGTGGGGGTGCATGCTGCTCTTGCTGAGTGTATTGCTGCTCCTCAACCCAACTATTCTGAGGCCCCTGTACCTGCTCCTGTACAAGATGAACTCGATGTACAGGCACATGTGGTGCAGAAGGGGCATGTAGTCGTATCTTGGCTACCTTTTCAGTCAATTACTCCACTTGTTTTGGCAATCCTGAAAATGCCTCAAGGTCAGTGACCCTCTTGGGGATATTCTCTACCATGGTGAGCTTATTAGCTATTATACCCATGTTGGGGATGAGGTCATCTATCAAATCTGCTATAGTCCTCATAGTTGTCTAATTAGATAGGCTTGAGGGAGACAACTGATATGCCCTGGTGGCCTGAGATCTGCATGTTTCTACCATCTACTCCAGAATCTTTCATATGGCATCTTCGTTCTTATTCAGATACCACAAGATGCACTCACTAACCCCTGCATCTCCGGGGTCATGCCACAGAATAAGGTCTGGACTAAGATTGCCTTGGTAATGCCATGGCAGGGGCATTTCTGAGTCAAGTCATTGAATTTATCCCAGGCTTGATGGAATGGTTCGTGAGGTCCCTGGGAAAAACTCGTGATCTTCATCCTCATCTGGTTAGACCTACTGAGTGGGTAGAAATTCTTCAAGAATGAATCTTTGAATTACATCCAGGTCATACATCTAACCCCGAGATTCTTCAGCCAATGAGCAGCTTTATCTCCTAAGGCAAACGGGGTAGACTTCAGCCTGATGTAATCGTATCCAACCCTAGAGTAACTAAGGTTGTTGCAAACCAGCTCGAAGTCTCTCTGGAAATCATATGGTTCTTCGGTGGCATTCCCATTAAACTTTGGTAGCAGACTCAAAAAGTGGGGCTTCAGCTCGAACGCTTCTGGGGGTACCTCCAGCCAACTATGTATCTCATTCTCGACTGGGTTGTAGGCATCTACCATTTATTGGTCAATTCCACCCGCCTCGATCACATGTCCCATCCTAGTCATTAGTTTTGCATTCTGCTGCTCGGCTCTAGCTAATCGGGCGAGGACTTGGTGCATAGGATCATCTCTGGGGTCCTCTTTGTCTGGGTGTTTCTTCGGCATTTTGGTTTCTGGTTCGTCCTCTTCCCGTGGGTAAAGAATTTGGTCTAAGTTAGAGGATGTATTAATGAAGACATTCTCACCGAGGTGATGGTTTTCCTCAGTGATATGAGAGGAGATAAAAGGGATGGTTTGCGAGTAACCATCCTGAGGGTGATGGATACCGAACTCAAGAGGGTCATGCAATCCGGTTTGCCCAAGTTGCGTTTGAGCCGATGAAGATGAACTTCGTGAGGAATTCAAGGAAATATTTGCGAAGCGTAAGTGGATATCCCCCCAGCCAGTCATCTTGATGGCAAGAAGAAGAGTCGGGAGTATAAATGTGTAAAGATAGGCTTTTACTCCTGCCTTAAGCAAGCAAATGAATCACAAACCTGATTTTCACACTCAACACAGTGAAGGACCCAAAACCGATTCCGATTAGTCTGGTTGATTTTAAGTGTGATTTTTCAAGCAAATAGCAAAGGTTACGCGGCCTATAGGGAAGTCAGCTCAAAGCCGGATGCATCTCCCCTGTTTAACCTGTCTCATAAGATACCAACGCCCTTCCTTTCTTCGCTCCTATCCCTAGCCGAGAGTTCAAGGACCTGCCCCTATCTACCTACCGAAGTAGGCGGAGGCTGACAAGGATGTAATTTCGCCCCTATCTACCTGTCGGAGCATGCGGAGGCTGTTAGCAACTTGTCGCGGTGCACCCCAATTTCGCCCCTATCTACCTACGAGAGTATGCGGAGGCTACTTGGTGCTAGTCAGTTGAACCCATAGTTCAGCCTGTGATATTTGCTCCAATCGTTGTACGTGATATGGAAGGCAGGGATTTTGGCTCTGCCTTAGGGAGTGCACACACACCCTTGTACCCTTACTCAGCCTGAAATCAAGGTCGGGGTTAATCTCCCGCAAACAGAATTTCCGATTTTATTTTGATTTTTTGGTCAATTTGTTTAGCAGTACCGATTTTAAGTTAGATGATCACTTGATTAGTCCAACCACAAGGCACTCCTATTGTCCAGTCCCAAATTTCTTTAATCCTAAGTTTGAAAAATCAAGGGAGAAGAAGTCGAGAAAAGCTGATGCACTATAAAACAATGATGTATGCCAAGTTCAGAAGACTTACAATGATCCTCGCGCTTTATATGTGGGATGCAAAAGACAATTGAAATTTTACACTATATGGATGCAAACGAGAAAAGCTGCTCCTAGACAAGCAATTCTAGCGAGTGAAGAACCAATTAGATTTGGCTAAGTCCTGCGATCTAAGTGCGTCTTTTAAGTTTGAAGTGTGGTCCTAAATGTTACGAGCACAAACAGTCCTAAGAGAGCTCTAAGAGCCGCAAGTGCAGGTCTTATTCTACGTTAAGCAACCATACAACACGTGGGGACTCGTTTTATTATGACTTACATGCGCGAGAACCCAAACAGGAACCGTTGGAAATGCAAAATAAAAAAATGTTACAAGTCCTCTAAAAACACTCAATTTATTTCGATGCAGGCTCCTCGACTTGCTTGGCGAATCACCTTCGACTCCTCGTATTCCTCACATGGAAATAATTGATGGTCAGATAAAGAACGACGCAAAATATACAAATAAAAATTGAACAGAAAATATTCACAAGAAAAGCTGGGAATCAGACTACCCGGGGATGGAAAACATAAAATCCAAATTTTCTAAAAATAAACCTAAGTTGTGCCTCCCCGGTAACGGCACCATCTGACGAGCCTGCGATCTACCCTACCTAATTCAACTGGATTATCGATCAAATTCAATATTCATTCATTGTAGTCGGGTAAATCAAGACTGTTCAGAACCACTTAGATAAATATCAAATTAAACACAAGCAGCAATTTTTTTACATGGGCAAGCCTAAGGTCGAACTCAGGGAGGCAGCTTTTTCCTTAGGTTAATTTGAAATCAATTTTGATGTTAGATTTTTTGGGGGAATATTTTTGGTATTTTTTATGTAATTAAGAAAAATACGATGCAATCCAAGCCAAATTTAAAGGTTAAATTTGAAGTATAGTCAAATTAAGTCCAAAAATGATGAAACATGGCCAGAATATGAAATACAATGAAATCAAGCTACTGCAATTATTTTGGAATTTTTAGACTCTAAATGAATTAAATATGAATCGAATATGAATGCAGGGTAGTTTTTGCAAAATTAATTTTTATAAATACAAAAATACTTCATTTTCAGACACAGAAATTATCCTAGATATTTCTATTTGAGATGAATCTAGGAAAATTAATAGACTTCAAAAATAATGAATTTTGGAGTTATTAAAAATCAATTAAGCAAAATACTAATTAATTTATTAAGGTCGCGTTATACGTGCAAATGGTGTAATTTTGGGCACGAAGTAGACAACTTAAAATAAACATATTGTGATTTTTTGGTGATTTTTGGAGCTACAAATAATTTAATATGGAATTTAAAGCACACGGTGGCAAAAGTATGTAAATTTCCACAAAAATAATAATATTAAAATCCTCGATGCTCTAAAAAATGTGACAAATGTTCATAATGATAAAGCACAAGTTTCTCTACAACATGCATTTTTTGGAATTTGAAAAAATGATGCTAAATGAGTGCCTAAGTAAATGTGCAAGCATAGAGACCAAAATGCAACCAGAAATAAAATTGTTTAAATCATAAACATGCTTACATGGACAAAAATGCAATTACCTAAAATGCAGAGGGTATGCATGCAAATTATCCACAAAACATGTGCGCCTCACGTGACGTGCCTGGCAAGGACTAAAATACAATTCTAAAAACTTACAGGGTCCTCGATGTAAATTACCCAGACCGAACATGAGAACCACGTGAGGTTCTAGGTTCGGACGACGATGGAGGCTCGGACGGTGGCTCGGATCTTCTACAAGCTCGGACTTGCTTCGGGGTAGCTTAGGATGAGGCTCGGATGCTTCGAGCCTAAAGGTCGGGGAAGAGGCTCGGAGCAGGAGACGTGACAAACGATGGACCATCAGATAATCAAGGATCCAACGGTGGCTGGAGTGGGTGACGTATCCTCCTGAGGTCTATCAGATCGATATGGATCCAACAGTTTCTGGAGCTCCTAGCGAGGTTGACGTGGATCGCTGAGGATCGTCCTATCAAGATGATCGGATGGTAGCTGTGCTTCGTGCTCCTCCTCGCTGCCGCCTCCTGCGGCAGATGTGGCTGAGCTCCGGTGAAGCCCTGCTGGCTCCGCCACCTTGGTTCTTGCTCGATGTTGATCCTCGGGGACTCCTGAGTAGCTGGAAGTGATCGTGGAGGTGCAGCGGAGCTGCAGGAGGTTCTAGGAGCGGCGGGCGTGGTCTGTTGGCCAGAGGCAAAGAAGCTCGAAGCAGCTCCGATGACGATTCTGACCAATGACGAAAGCAGCTCCTGTATCATTAATGAAGCCAAAAATCGAGGTGCAAGTGTTCGTGTGGGTGCAGTTGGGTGACTGAGGCCTTATGGCTGGGTGAGTGGCCGTTGTGCTCCTCCGTCGGGAGGGGCGGAGTAGTAGCGGAGATGGCTTGATGCGTCGTGAAAGTGAACGGAAGGGCACACAAAGATGGGAGCTCCAAGGTGGAGCTTGATCGATGGTCGATGGGAGGTGTTGACGAGTGAGGAGGTCGGAGAAAATAAGAGAAAATCGGAGGGGGAGAAGATTAAGATCGGAGAAGAAGATGGAGGGATCTACTAGGGAGTTGGCGCTCGAAATGGAGTCATCGGTCATCGCTAGAGGGCCAGTAGGAGCCCGAGCTCTAGCAGCTCGTCAGTGAAACTGCTGGCACGGTGAAGCTTCGCCGTGGATCTCGCCAGAGAGGATCTCTGTCGTCGCTTGTATTCTAGCCTAATCCCTATCATAGATAAGAGGACTCGAGCTCTAGGAACTCTCGTGCAAGGGTGGATGGCGGTGAAAGTGGCCGAAGGTGGAGTATTTAAAGAGGGGAGGTGGTGGTCCGAAAATGGTGGAGCTGGTTTGTGTGGGTTTTTTGGAGCGGCACAGAGGGAATAATGGAGATAGTGGACTCCCGCGAGGGTGGTGGACGTCGGGTCTTGGATGTGGGCTCGTTGGGAAGTGGAGAAGGTGGCAGATATGGAGGAGAAAATAGAAAGGGGACGGTGAGTTGACTAGGTGGTGATGATGTGGGCGAGACATTCTCGGAGGTAGGAGACGAACGTTGGACCGTTGAATCTAGGGATCCAACGGCTCAGAGCGGGGCGTAAGGATTAGCTTAGGGTTGCGCGATCGAAGGGTGTAAGAATCGCCACATGGCACGCTGAGGGAGCGGCAATGACAAACAACATTGATGCGATCGTGGGGTTAAATCGAATGGTCAGGAATTGGGTGAGAATGAACGACACGGATGGAGGCGACATGGAGGCTATCTAGCGGCACATGATGAGCACGTGGCGCAAGGAGAGTGAGGCAGAGATCATGGTCGTGATGTGATATGTGGATCTGATCTAAGGGTTGGGGTTTAGGCAGTATTGGACGGCTTGGATGGTGAGATGTAAGGGTTGATCGGATGACAGAGGAAGGAGGATGCGTGAGGAGCAATGGAGTGGGCCGCGTGGCGCAACCAGTGGGTGCCACGTGGCTCAATCAGATTAGTCGAGAAAAGAAGGTGAAATAACAGGATGAAAATGGCCGAATTTGGAAAAACTCAAAATATGAAAGTTGTAGATCTCGATGAGATCTACAAGTTTTATGTTGATCAAAAATGGAAACGAGGTCAAATGTAGTGATAAAATACAAGTGTACAAATACAAGTACATACAGTATACAATGGGGGCCCCAAACCCAAGTTTTGCATACGGGCTTCGATTTTAAGGAAATTGGTCTCATTTTGAAGGTCTCTGAATGTATATTTTTAAAAGTGAGTAGACCTAAATTGGACGTTGTATGAGAGAGATATGTACATTTTAAGGTCCATAGTCTCAAACTTGGACTCGAGTTTTATTGGTCAATTATACAAGTTAGCATTTTTTTGGTATTTTTCTTGTATTAATGTTAGTAATATATACACTATAAACTTGAATTCCTAGAATTTGGAGTTAGTATAAAATATATAAAAATAGGTAATTTTTACAAGTGGATTAGGCTTCTAATTTATTGCAGATGTGAATACTAAAATACAGATGTTATATGTGCATGCATGAATGCTAATTATGCAATAAAGGTGGTGAAATGCATCTAATTACTGGGGAACAAGGCTCTATTTTCAACTTTTAGAGTGATGAATCATAGATTCATCAAGGGCTCACCGAGTTTTTTGTCAGTTTTCATCACATTTTTTATTTTGTTTCTCGATTTTGTTTTATTTCTTTTGTGTGATTGAGCCCTTAGTTGCAGGAATTTCTTGTCGTTAGCATTAGATCCAAACATCTAATAATCTTTGCATGCTCCTATAGTCTACGTTTGGACTTAATCAAATTTTGAAACATAGTTCTTCACGCAAATAGCAGTTTGTCATCCTAGGGCGATTTCATCGGCTTGCATTGCATATAGGTAGGTTTCAATTCTGCTGAGCGTCTTTGCGTGTAGAGTGCTGGAGGCAAGATGAGCATTATGCTTTAGCATTTGTTTCGCTGCTTGCATTGTTTTCCCGTCTCTCTACCTCTGTTTTGATCACCACGATGCTTAAAGGAATTGACTCCTCGATAGACGTGTGCATTCTTATTAAAAATTCAAAAAAGTGATGACCAATAAATTTAGGATTGCTAACAAAACTCGACCCTAAAATCAACCAAAAAGAAAAATATTGACTTGGGGTGAGTAATCCCCTCATTGTCTTCGCTTTTATCTACTCAAGCACAGACTAAGGATTAGTGCCCAAATCCTATCAATCCTCCTAAGTGTTTGCGCAATTTTTGGACTTCTCACCTAACTTTAAAGTAGACAAGATAAAAAGATTGCATTTGCGTTGTTGACCGAGTTGAGTAGGTGAATTGAGGGTTTGTATTGTGTGAGTTTGATTGGAATTGTTTGTGTGCATTCCAGATTGCCTCTACGCATTTGTGCCTTTTTTCTCACTTCCTCTTTACTTGACCTTCGTGCTCTCCCGAATCATTTTCCTTTTGTGTCGAGATAGCCGACTGGAGCATTTTCCATCCGGACTTTGCGAATCCCTTGTTCAGTCCAGCCGGTTCACCTCCCTTTTATCAGGAGGATCCTCCTCCTATTTTTACTGATTTTTTATACCAACCTCAGCGACAGTATTAGGATTCAGACTTCTACCCACATCCACCTCCACCTTTGTATTTTCCACCTTCACAACCACCCGAGACTGTCCTGTTGGAGTCACCTCTCACGATTTCCGCACTTGAGATCTTGACCCAGTTTATGGAGCTTATGAATTTGAGGATTGATGACCTCACCTACCTAAATAAAAGCCATATCGATGCTTCACGATCTGATTATTTGGACTTGATTGAGGATTCTTTTGAGAGCTTGCAATCACCAAAAATAGAAAAAGAGAGATTTTATAAGGTTCCCCAGGGTCCAGAAAGATCGGAAGAAAGCACACAACCCTAAGAAGATCTGATCCTTCCTAAGGATCTGCGAGGGTCATAGATCTTAAGAGGAGAATCAGGCGAATAATCAAGGGGAACAGAGGTCGGAGTCGGGTGCAAAAATTTAGAGAAGTGGCTCCAACGAGAGGGAGGACAGCCCGACCGGGCTGGAAGAGATCCTTGACTGAGGTCAGCGGTCTAACGTAGACCAATGAAAAAATCAGGATTTACAAAATAAAGGGAAATTAAATAAAAAATAGCAAATGAATTTAAAAAAAGAGTATAGAATAAAAAATGTTTATTATTTTATAAAGTATTTTTATAATTTTAATTATTTTATTAGAAATAAAATAATGTATATACAGTATATAGTATGGGTAAAATGGGGCTGCCCCTTGGGAGTAGCCAACTTGGCTACTCCCACCCCTGTTTTTCCTTCATTTTTTTTATTTCTTTGGAAAATAAAAATTTGTATATTCATCACTATATCCCTCTAACATTCTATTAAAATTTCGTTAGAAACAACGACTCCTAAGCCCTCCATCCATACGTCATTTTTTTAACGGTCGCATGATTTTTTAAATCGACCCTATTTGGCTGGAGGTCGTAGGAGTCTCTGTTTCTGACGAAATTTTAATAGAATTTTAGAATGATATAATGATGACTTTACAAATTTTTATTTTCCAAAAAAATAAAAAATGAGGGAAAAATAGGGGTGGGAGTAGCCAAGTTGGCTACTCCAAGGTGGCAGCCCCATTTAACCCATATAGTATTATATACAAATATATTATACCTATGTATTATGTACAAGTATTTTTATTTTATTATTTTTAAATAAATACCCTTATTTTATAAATTTTTTATTTATAACATATTTTTAGGAGTATAAAATAATTTTAATTTTGATTTTACAACTTATTAAGGGTGTATAATATATAGTGAGTGTAGAGTATACGTGTGTATTTTATACAAGAAATTTGGGGATTTTATTTTCATTTTTCTATTATTTTTCTGATTTTCATTTTATTTTTACAATATTATTAGAACTATATACAAGGGTGTAAAAGTATAAAATAAATTTTGTTTTACAGAAAATAAATAAATAAATAATATGTACAAGTACAAGTGATATATACAACACGTAGTGAACCCTATCTCTCTCTACTTATTTTATTTTGCGATCAGGTCAAGTCTTGACCTTCTCTTGGGGGTTTGGGTCACTCTATATTTATTCTAAATACCTCATTATTTTTCTTTTTCCTTTATTCTTTTATTTTTGTAAAAATGCATGCTAAATATGCAATATTAACAATGCTATACAGAAAGCTAAGTTATTATATTTACAGGTATTTATATGGTATTTTACCAAGAAAAAGAGCTAAAATAAAAGAATAAAGAGTGAGAATCATGGATTTATCATCCCCTATACTTTATCTTTGCTAGTCCCTTAGCAAACACTTATTTGAAAAAGAAGTGAAAATCAAAAAGAAATGAAAAGAAAAAGAATCAAGGTTGATTATTAAACTTATCTTTATTAAATTGAAGTATGGAGCTGTATCAGACCCTTGTATTATTAGTTTGTCAAAACCTTATTAGGATATAGGTTTAAGACATAACAGCCTCTATGTTCCACAATTCTATGGTCAAGACTCCTCAATAAACTAGGTCAGAACAAGTCTACATACGCAAACACTAATGACTATTCATCTTTCCTTGTACTGTGTAAGTGATATGTTGCTCCCCACCTCAGAAATGACGAAGAAACAACCTTCCTCAACAAGGTATCTCTAATTCCCTAGTCTAGCAGCTCTTTTCACGAGGAGCAGGGTATTCCCTTCTAAGTTCAAGTTCAAACAGCTCAAGAAGAGGGGAATGAAAAGAATGGACCATGACCAGTGTCGCCACATATCCCTTAGAGCAAAGCCAGCGTAGCTAAGTCTCCATCTGCAAGTATCCATGAAATGAGATGGTGGAATACATAAGCTTTTCTTATTCACAATATACACTCTGGCAGACATTTTATTTTCAATCACGCATGTCCCCTTTTTTGGAGTTTTTCATACTTTTGCACATTTTTTTCGATGTGCATACATACAACATATTTACATGGTGCAACATGTACATAAGGAGTTTTTCTTCTTGAGCCAGTAGACAACCTCTCCTTTGAAGCGTTATTACAACCCACAGACTCCTGTCGTTAGACCTCAATGCTACTAGATTAGGTTGAGATGCACATCCCTCCCTAGTGGAAGACGAGAGGTTCTGCCTAGAAGTACTACCCTCGTATGCTACCCCAAGCCAAAGAATTCTGCCTCCTCACCACCTCATCCACGTTGAACTACGTGTAAGGTGCATGTCCAAGTCAAACCATTGTCTCTGAAAGTCATGTGTGTGTTGTTAAGTGTTCTACTAAGGCTCATAAATATGACATGTGAACATAGCCTAGTGGACTCAAAGAATTAAGTCGCTATAGACTTGAAAAGTCTTAACCCCAAATCCTATAAGGTTCCTCTGAAGTTAGGTGGATTAATGTCTTAACCAAGCTCTATTTTCTAATTTAGTTCCAAACTAGTTTAAATATTAACTATGATTCAAAAGAATATGCAAGCAAATATGTACAAACTCTTTTTGTGCAATTTTTCAAAATATGTAAATTTTTATGAAAAAATTTTAATTCAAGGAAGTGAAAGTTTTGCAAAATATTTACAAACATTTAAAATTTTTTTGCAAACTTTTATTTTTCAAACATTTTTCAAAAATTTTGTACTATATACACAATTTTGATATAAAAATATTTGCAAAAGCTTTACAATCAAAACAATTTTACAAACATTTGTATCACAAAAGGTTTTTATAAACATCTATGTACAAGAAAGATTTTTATATGCAACAAAAAATTTTAAAATTTTTGTGATTTTTAGTTTAATGGTTTTTTAGCCATATTATCTATTAACATACTCACACAAAGTACGAGTTATAGCTAAAGTGTATATATATATACAATATATATGACACCCCCTATACTTAGCTCGAACGATATCCTCATAGTGATCAAAGAGCCATAAACTAAGACATAACTCATGTTGAGTATTGGAAGTGGAAAGAATGTTATACTACAATGACAAATAAAAGAATGTAATGAATAGAGGGCGATGATCCCCCTATACTTAGGATCGAGTAATCCTAAGTATAGAAGTCTGTACACAAGGAGAAAACCGAGGGTTAGGATGTACATGGTTTACCTCCCCTATACATAGGATAAAATATCCCTAAATATAGGCAACAACACAGAGATAAAAGAATCAAATGAATAATCACAAGTCTAATACCCTCCAATACTTAGGGTAAAGCACACCCTAAGTATAGCATAATCATAAGATAAAGATGAGGTATTAGACAGAAAGAATGTGTGCTATGGACAATTGGATCTATACAGTTGCGGAAGAGATGTGATAATCAGGCATGAGATGCAAATGATGAGAGTTAAAGACCACATCTCATGCAAAATGAAATGGGGGCAAAGTCAACGATCAACGGATCATGATCAAGGTATGGTTTTAAGAACTGACCGTTAGCTCGAAAGGTGGATTCATATGACAACTGGAATATATCAATGCTTCCGTTGTCGTGCACCTTTCGGACCAAGTATGGTCCATTCCATTTGCTTTGCAACTTCTATGGAAATAATCTCAACCTAGCATCAAATAGCCATACTCTCTGATTCATCTCAAAATATTTATGGCTGGTATGAGAATCATGACATATCTTTATTCTTTCCTTATATTGTAGGCTACTCGAAAAGGTTGTATCTCTCAACTCCTCCAGCGCGGCCAACTCTACTTTCCTTTGATCTCCTATACTCTTGGGATCCAATAATAACACAATGACTGCCCATAGAGATTTGTGATTGATCTCCACAGATAAATGGCATGGCTTGCCATAAACAAGATGAAAGGAAGATGTACCCAAAGGTGTCTTGAAGGAGGTCCGATAGGCCCACAAGATCGAGTCCAAAAACTATGACCAATCCTTTCAGTCTGGGCGGACGACCTTTTGCAATATAGTCTTGATCTCCCCGTTCGATACTTCAGCAAGACCATTGGTCTGAGGGTGATATAGAGTGGTAACTCGATGATCAATGCTGAACTCGTTAGCAAGGGCCTTTACCTTGTCGTTGATAAAGTGAGTCCCCCCGTCAGATATCAAAACTCTAGGTACCCCAAACTGTGAAATGATATTCCTCCTCAAGAATCTACAAATAGTTTTAGCACTTGTGTTTCAGGCGGGGATGGCCTCAACCCAATGACTCACATAATCCACAACAAGCAGAATGTACTCAAATCCCTAACTCTTAGGGAATGAATCCATGAAATCGATGTCTCATGCATCGAAATCCTCACAGAAGTGAATGGGCTGCATCGACATCATATCACGTTGTCCATCCCATCCTCTGATAGCCAGTACATCTCTTCACGATTTCATTAGAATCCTTGAAGAGGATAGGCCACCATAGGTCGAATTGGAGCACTTTCTGTGTTGTCCTCCTCCCAGAATGATGTCCTCCTGCCTCAAGCTTGTGGCAGTATGTGAGGACATTGTGGTGCTCCTCCTGAGGAATACACCGACGCTGGACACTATCCCCTACTTCATGATAAAGGATGTGATCCTCCCAATGGTACGACTTGGCTTTCGCAAGGAAAGTCTCAAGTCGTTGCATGAGCCAACCTTGTGGAACTTTCTTAGCGATAAGATAGTTCACAATGTCAGTGAACCATGGGAGAGAGGCGATAGCAAGGATCGCCTTGTCTGCAAAGGTTTCTGTAATAGGTGACATATGATCGGAATCCTCAAGATTCTCTAGATGGGAGAGGTGATCCGCCACCACATTCTTGACTCCAGGCTTATCCTTAATCTCAATATCAAACTCTTGGAGTAGAAGGATCTATCTGGTCAATCTGGCTTTGGCATCCTTCTTTGCCATGACGTATCAAATGGCAGTGTGATTTGCAAATATCGTCACTCAGGATCCAAGATATATGATCTGAACTTATCCAAAGCAAAGACTACAACTAGCATCTCCTTCTCAGTCACAGTATAATTCCGTTGAGCGGCATCAAAAGTCTGGATAGCGTAGTGTATGGCATATGGTAATCCATCCCTCCTCTCTCCTAGCACAGACCCTATGGCAAAATCAGAAGGATCTGTCATGATCTCGAATGGGAGAGACCAATTGGGTGGCTGAAGGATAGGAGACTCAACAACTAATCCCTTGAGAGTCTTAAATGACATTAGACACTTATCATCTACAATGAACTCGTTGTTTTTCGTCAGCAGATCATTAAGCATTCACGCAGTACGACAAAAATCTTGAATGAATCGTCGGTAGAAACTGACTTGCCATAGAAAAGACCGCAAATGTCACAAATTGGACAATGGATTGAGATTCTTGATGATATCCACCTTGGCAGGATCGTCCACCATGCTCCTGTTGGAGATAATATGGCCAAGCGTTGTCCCCTGAGTCACCATGAAGTGACTCTTTTCCCAAGATAATACAATATGGACCTCTATGTTGGGTTGAAGTACGCGGTCTAGGTAGTCAAGAAAAGCATCATACCCATCGTCGTAGACCAAAAAGTCATCTATGAAGACTTCAAAATAGTCACCCACATGTCCGAGAAGATGGAAAGCATGCACCTTTGGAATGTAGCCGGAGCATTACATAAATCAAAGGGCAACCATGCAAAGGCATACATCCCAAACGGATAGGTGAATGTCGTCTTCTCCTGGTCTTCGGGCGCTATGGCCTCTGATGAATCTGTGATTCATCACTCTAAAAGTTGAAAATAGAGCTTTGTTCCCGAGTAATTAGATGCATATTTCTACTTATATTGCATAATTAGCATTCATGCATGCATAAATAATATCTGTATTTTAGCATTCATATTTGCATTAAATAAGAAGCCAATTTCACTTGTAATAATCACCCGTATATTTACCATATTTCACTTATTTGTATATATTTTATACTAAGTCCAAATTCAATAAAACCAATTCTATAGTGTATATATTACTAACACTAATTAAAGAAAAATATCGAAAAAATACTAACTTGTAAAATTGACCAATAAAATTCCCATTCAAGTTTGAAACCAGGAGCCTTAAAATACACATATCTCTCTCATACAGTGTCTGATTTAGGTCTACTCACATTCAAAATAATATACATTCAAAGACCGTCAAAACAAGACCAATTTCATTAAAATCGGAGCTCAAATGCAAAACTTGGATTTTGGGCCCTTTTTGTATATTGTACATATTGACCTTTTTGCCCTTTATTTTATCCTTTTATTTTCTTAATTATTAGAAATCCAAAAAAAGATTAAGATGTAAATATTCTTTTTATATTTTGTCTATTTTTATTTTGATTTTTCTCTTCTTTAAAAATGACAAAAAAATTACAAAAGATAAATACGGTATTTTAAATCTATAAGGTACCACCGAAAAATACATTTTGTATAGATGACCTCTTTTGATTTTCATCCCATCAAGAAAGTTGTAGATCTCGTGGAGACGAGCAACTTTCATGTTGATCACTTTTTGATTTAACCCCTTATGTTATTTCTTTTTTATTTTTCTTTACATTTAGTTTTTGAATTTTCTGGGAGCGACACGTGGCAGCTCCTGGAGCCTCCACGTGTCACCCTATTTTTTATTATTTTATTAATATCAGATTTTATTTTATTTATTTAATTATTATATATTTATTTTAATTAATGATTTATTTACATTTATTTATTTTAATACTTTCTTTTACCTTTATTCTCTCTTTATTTTTAGTAGCCTACTTTTATTATTATATTATCTATTTTATTTTAATTTTTTCATTTGCCTCTTCTCCCCTACTTGCCTTCTACTCCAAGCCACATCTTGTCCACTTCCTCCAACATTTTCTCCACTTCTCCATTTCTTTTCCAACTCCCTCCTCTTTTTTATTCACCACCACCTCCATCATTTTACCGCATCCGCCATTTCGATAGAAGAGAGAGAGAGAGAGAGCTCTAGTTATCTGTAGGTGACAGCTACCCAGAATTACCGCGAGCGACGACCTCCGACTACGACAAGATCCGAGGTGGTCTCAACCACTTCGTCGCAGCATCTCTCGCAGGAAGCTGCTCCAGCTTCGAAGGACTCTGCCACCCTTCTTGAGGCCATGACAGGAGCGCGAATTATAGCTCCGCCTTCTGGGCGAAATTCCAGGTAATTTCTCTATCTCTACCTTCTAAATTATTTTTTTATCTAACATTTTTTTGTTGTTGTTATTTCACATCTAAGCACCACAAATCCATCACAATCACACACACACACACACACACACACACACACTTTTTCTTCATTGCATTTTATTTACTGTTTATAAAAAAAATTACAACAAAAATTTACAAAGGAAAAAAATAAAAAAAAGGGAGAACAAGAGGAAGCAGCTACCGTCGCCCCCTCCTGCCTCCACACCCGCCACCTGCGCGGTCCCCCCTCTCCGCCACGCGTCGTCCAAAGCCGCCAGCTCTAGCGCCTCGGACGCCGTCGCACCGACTACTGTCACCGCCCTCGTATGCGTCGCCCTCCGCCCTAGCGTCGTGCCCTAGCCGCCCCCACGTGAGCCCTAGATTGCAGGAGAGGAAAGGAAAAGGTCCAATTGCTGTTATTTTATTTTTGTGAAAATTGCAAGTTCAACTCTTGAAGTTTCCTTATTTTCTTAAGTGCCCCAGTGCGCAGTTATTTGTTTATTGTATTAATTTCTATATTGCATTGATACCCCTGACTTTGCATGATCATTTGGACCTCAAAATAGCATCATTTTATTCAATCAAAAATGGAAATTTGTAGAGCAACTAAATCTCTACCTTGTGTCTATTTATTTGCATTTTTATGAGCATCAAATTATTTATTAAAAATCAGAGATTGAAATCAGTCATATTTTGCACATTTAAGCTCTGAAATTCGAACATATTCATTTATTGCCCCAAAAATTGTGAAAAAATTGTGAATGATGTCTTTAAGTTTGTTTTAATTACTGTTTAAGTTTCATCGAAATTGGAGTTGCCATTTGCACAAAGATTATTTTTGAGAAATTTCAACGCTCCTGGATTCCTGACTAAAATATCTATTTGAGATAAATAGCTCTCTGGATAATTTGACTTCATGGATTTATTAGGAATTAAAAACCCACAATCGCTCTGTTTTCAGTAAAAAAATTCATAAAAAAACATAAAGTGTCAGAAAATTCTAAAAAAATTGACCTAGCTTGATTTCACCATGTTTATCTTTCAATAATTTTTCATAATTTTTGTATATCATTTTCACGAAAAATTGCATAGAAACCCCAAAAAATTTTGTATTTTTCACTTGTGCATTTTAAATCCAAAAATTCCAAAAAATACATTTTGCATTTTTTGTTAGATTAGGTTCTTAGGAAAAATATCACTTGGCTAATTTGAAGTTATTTCACATTAAAATTAAATTTGGCTAAGTCGATTCTTTTCGTATTAACTTAATCCAATTTGTATTATGCATTTGGCATTTATATTGCACAAAAAAATTAAAAAAATCCACTTAGAAAACCGCGATCTAATACCTCTAACTTGATCCCGAGTTGTTCCTTTGCCTCCTTGAGTCGACCCTAGGGCTTGCCCAGGCTAAACAAACATAAAACCGCATATTAATTTCATTCAACGATTCATCAATTTGTGCGGTTATTTTTGATCGATCCGGATTTATCTGACTGCAATGAAATCATCAATTCGATCATTAAAAAGGGTAGAATCCGAGGTCCATCAAATGGCACCGTTTCCAGGGTTATTTTTGATCGATCCGGATATATCTAACATTTTTATCTTTTTGTACGAGGGCCCGGTGGACTTGGAGCGGCTTTCTTGAAGTCGACGCATCTCGAAGCGCATAGGAGGCCAACGATTCGTGGATCAAGTTCGTTGTTGAGACGCCAAAAAGATTTTTTTAACTTGTAAAAAAAGTATATGCATTTACAACGATTCTCGTTTGGGATCTCGCGCGTGTAAGTCATGATAAAACGAGTCCTCGTGTGCTGTGTGGTTGCTTTACGTAGAATAGGACTTGCACTTGCGGCTCTTAGAGCTTCCTAGGACTGTTTGTGCTCGTAATATTTAGGACCACACTTCACAATGAAAAGACACACTTAAACCACAAGACTTTAGCCAAATTTTAATTCGTTCTTTACTCGCGAATAGAACTGCCTGTCTAGGAGCGGCTTTTCATCGATTGCATTCATTTAGTGTAAAATTTCAATTCAGTATTGCATCCTGCATTGTAGAGAGCTGGAGGCACTGTAAGTCTTCTTACTCAAGCATTCATCATCGTTTTCTCGATTGCATCAGCTTTTTCCGATTCTCTCTCTCTCTCTGTTTTCTAACCTAGGATAAATGAATTGTGACTGGACGGTAGATGTGATTACTTGTGTGGATTAATATCAATGACAACTAATCTCTAAAAAAGGGACTGTTAATTGAATTGGACCAAAAAAATTGATTCAAATTAACCCTTCTTTGTGAAAGAAACTCCAACCTTGCTTTCAGGCTGAGTGAGGGTACTAGAGTGTGTGAGCACCCTAGGGCAGAGCCAAATATCCCCACCTTCCATATCACGTACCCCGATCCGAGCAAATACCACCGGCTGAGCGTTGGGTTCAGCTGACCAGCGTCAAGTAGCCTCCGCCTACTCCAGTAGGTAGATAGGGGTGAAATTGCGGTGCACCGTGACAAGTTGCTAGTAGGTTCTGCCCGCGCCTACAGGTAGATAGGGGCGAAGTTAGAGCCTTGTCAGTCTCCGCCTACTCTGTAGGTAGATAGGGGCAGGTACTTGAACTTTCAGCTGGTGATAGGAGCGGAGAAAGGAAGGGCGTTGGTATCTTAGACGACAGGTTAAACATGGGAGACGCATTCAGCTTTTAGCCGACTCCCCTATACGCCACGTAGCCTTTGCTACTTGTTTGAAAATTCACACTTAAAATAAACCAGACTAATTGGACTCGATTTCGGGTCCTTCACCGTGTTGAGTGTGAACTCGGGGTTTGCTCTTGCGTTTGTCTTTGAGTTTGTATGTGTGTGTTATCCTGTGTAATTGCACATTTTCTACCTCAATCTGCTTGCATTCATCCTTTCCTCTTCAAAGATGTCGGGATATTGGTCCTCATACCCTGTGACCTCTGATCAATCCTCCTCGACCATATACCATTCATCTTCTCCTTCTCCTTCTTCCATGCATCCTCCGCCATCCACGGGAGACCCTTACCCATGGTCGGTTCCACCTCGACCCGACTATGAAGTCAAAACTTCGACTGACTTCTCTATTTCTTTGCATTTCTCACCTACTCCATATTCTAACACATTGGATCCACTTCCATCTTGGGCTGACTGTCCTTATTCTCGAGAGCTTGCAAGAATCAAAGAATCGAATGAAGAGTAAGCCACTGCTGAGACAGATGATTGGCAAAATTTTATGCCCCCACATACTTCATTCTCACCACAAGTAGGGACCAAGCAACAATTTATATATACACATCCCGACTTGACCTTAGGGCATAACATGGTCGATCGAACAACCCGAATGGAGAGGCCTGCACATCATGAATTCCCAGACTTGATTGACTTTAGTGATCAAGCTTCCATTAACTAGCCTTCATTTGTAGAGCCTATACATTCACAGGAGTGGACTCATGAGCTAGACTTACCAGTCCCCCATTCATTGACTCCATCATATGAGGCTCTGACAAATATTTTAGATGGTCCATACTCGACCATGCATTACATGCCAAAGTCTAGGTATGTTGAGTATGAGACCCCAATATCTCAGCAGTATCCTCCAATTGGGCAGAACTCTCTCATGATTTGTCATGAGAACATTTTGAAGTATGACATTTCCAGACTTATTAAGGAAAATGAATAATTTGGTAACAAGCTGAGAGATGTCATGGAAATCTTGCACTCAATTTCTACCAGCCTGGGTATGAAAGTGGAGAAGGAAGTAAGTATATTTGATGTTGAAAATCGGGCGAGCATTAGGGAATCCACACCTTTTATCTCCCTCTTCTACTAACCCCTTGCCTTCCAATCTAGAGTCCGATCATGCATCCACCCAAAACACCCAAAAAATTGAAAAACCAAAAAATCACATAAAAATTGAAAATGAAAAAAACCTAAAAGAATTGGATCCTGCCCTAAGGGAAGCACTCGATGAAGAATTGGTTTTTAATCCTTCCTTAATAAAGGCCATAGATCACTTCCCCGACCTCAAACGATTTGTGAGAAGTAAATTGATGCCTAAGAGGTCGAGCAATAAGAGGACAAGGACATAAAGACACATAGTGTCTATGGCCACCTCCTTGGTGATGGAGAGAAAGACCAAGATCCGCAAGGTGAAGTGGTTGCCGCGAGTTGAGTGTTAAATCAAAGACACTATCATTACCCATGCAAGAATCAATGATGACTCCCCGATAAATATCATCCCGACCTCTGTGCTTGACAAGCTCAAACTCAGGCCAATCATAAAGTCAAGAGAGATCGTTCAGCTGGTTGATCGATCTATCAAACAGTCGAGAGGAAACATTTCAGTCATCGTTACTTTCCAAGGTACTCTACTCCAGATAGACTTCACAGTCTTTGACATTGAGCACCAAGGAGAGTTTACCCAGTCTCCTATTATTCTTGGGAAGCCGTTCTTAGCCTTGGCTAAGGCGACTATAGATTGAAAGACTCGGAAAATCGATTTTACAGCATTGGGAAAGCTTCGACCTCACCCATTCATTGGTACACTTTACTCCAAGGTGACCCGCACATCCGCTGACAGTCATGACCATTGAGTGGTAGATGAGTCCCACCTCACTGCTACACCTGAGAGACCGACTGTCCGGACGACCATTGGATCAGAGACTCCCCACACCTCCAATTCAACAACTGCTTGCACCACCACCGTGACAACTTCTAAGGAGGACTCACGACCAGAATCTGCCATTGAGTCGGACATGATTTTTGTTGATTGCCCTAACCATTTTGATGATCCGACAGAAGAGCCCAATAATGCCAAGCCAACTGAGATCACTAGCACTTTCTCGAGACGCGTGCTGTCTCTCCAGGAATATTCCAATCTATATGGTGACTCGTATGATGAGGAACCTATGGTCAACACCGCACCACATCCCGGACCTTCAAAGGAAACAACCAAGACTAAATTGAGTCCACATAAAAACACAGTTGCTCCCTCTTCTAGTCGGCTATCTAGTGAGAGGAAGTCGAGAATTGATTCCTCAAGGTGTTCCCCCGAACCTCTCAAGGCGCGTCACTCTCATCTCCCTCTCAATAATTTAGGTTCTAGAAAATCGACCAAGAAAATTTCCTTCAACATTCCAGAGAAGGAATTTTTAGAGGAATCCTCATCGGGTCCGGATAAGGTGATTTATATGAGTGAGCTCAATTCGGTTGTTCTTAAGCTGTATCTAAGCAAGCAGCCGTGTGTGACCCTCGTTGGACAATCCCTTCACCTCACTACTATTCATCTGAGGACGATTCCAACAACGACACACTTGTATATTCCTTACCTCCTTGCTCCCGCAAGAAGGTTCGTCACAAACCTTCTTGATCCTTGTATATTCTCACTCCTTCTTGTATATATTTTCCCACCCTCCCCAGTCATTCTAATCACTTGCCCCAGCTCCATATCATTTCATTTTATTACTATACTTAGGATGACCAGATCCTAAGTATAGGGGGGAAAGTAACCCGAGTCTCTTCACCATTCGTTGTATATTCTTTAGATCTCATCGGTTCTCGCACTCACTCCTGTCCTATACTTAGGCTGACCAGAGCCTAAGTATAGGGGGGACCGATGGCCGCCGTGTATATACTCCTCCATTTCCCCTCTTAACCTCGCCCGCCCCATTTTTGATCTTCTTCTACCCTTAGGCTACCAGAGCCTAAGTATAGGGGGGCGGAGCGACTTCTTTTCTTTTCTGTTATTTTAGCTCTCCTTTTCTTAGCACGAGCTATGTCTTTTTCATCGCTTTTCGTGCTCTGAGGACGTAGCACATGCTAAGTATAGTGGGGCGTGTATATATGACATATATACTTACCCATAGCTCGTACTTTCGTGTATTTTCGCGTATTTTTCGTATATATTATGCAATAATTATGGGAGGCTGAAAATTGAAAAAAAATTATAATACTTGTAAAATCTTTTGTAAAAATTGAAAAAAAATGAAATACATGTATACTTGTATATTGTATAACACTTGTATAATTGTATACCACTTATAATACTCATTAAAAAATTGTTGTAACGTAGGAGGTATACCAAATTTTGAAAAAAAAACACACAAAAAAAACAAAAACAAAAAAACAAAACAAAAAATATATGCTTCTTATTACTCTTGCATATCATCCTTGCAAAAAATAGAGTCTTGCATTTCATTCATCTACATAACATGTCATCTACATCTCGTATGCATATCTTGCATATGAAAAGTGAAAAGTTAGTGGGTTCTGAACCAAGTTGTGAGTAGATGTTGAGGAGGGACTTGATTTGTCCTTAATCCACCTAATTTCAGAGGAACCTTATAGGAACTAGAGTTAAGATTTCTCAGGTCAAGTGACTTAATTCTTTGAGTCCGCAAGTCTATGTTCACATGTCATCTTTATTAGTCTAAGTAGAATATCTCATGCACACGCATGATTCTTATAGACAGTGACCTAACATGGACAAGCACTACGCATGTAGCTCTTCATTGATGAGGTGGTGAGGAGGTAGAATCCTTTTTGTTGGAGTAGCACACGGGTGGAAACATCCGTCCTCATCTAGGGAGGGTAGTGCATCTCAACCTAGTCTGGTGGTGTTGACGTCTAAAGACAGGATGTTGTGGGTTGCAATAATGCTTCAAAAGAGGGATAGTCTACTGGTTCAACAGGAAAAACTCCTGATGTTCATGCTACACCTTGTATATAGTTAAAAAAAGGAAAAAAAAAGAAAAATATGCAAGTGCTCCAAAAAAAGTAGACAGGTCAAAATAAAAATAAAATACCTGTCGGAGTATGTATATTAAGAAGTCTGCAGTTGGATGACTTGGCTACATTGGTCAGGCATCCCCGGATAGGTAGCTACACTAGCCACCGTCCACTCTTTCTCCACCCCCTCCTTTTGAGCTGGCCGCACTTGAACTTAGAAGGGAATACCCCGCTCCTCGAGGAAAGAGTTACTGGACCGGGGAATTAGAGTTACCTTGTTAGAGGAAGCTGGTTTTGAGCCATTTCTAATGTCGAGAGCTATTTTACACTTACACAGTACAAGTAAGAATCATAGTCATCAGAAATTTGCGTTTGAGGATTTCTTCTAACCTGACTATTGAGGAGTCTTGAATAGAAGACTTGTGGAACTTGAAGTCTGTTAGGTCTTAAGTTTAGATCCCGATAAGGTTTCGCCACACAATTAATCCAAAGGTCAAGTCACGCTCCATTTTCAACTTTTGTTCATTACCTTGGTATGGAACCCAATCTCATTTCACTCTTGAATTTCATTTTAGTTGCTCGGGGATGAGCAAGGTTTAAGTATAGGGGGTTCATGAATCTGTGATTCATCAATCTAAAAGTTGAAAATAGAGCTTTGTTCCCGAGTAATTAGATGCATATTTCTACTTATATTGCATAATTAGCATTCATGCATGCATAAATAATATCTACATTATAGCATTCATATTTGCATTAAATAAGAAGCCAATTTCACTTGTAAAAATCACCCGTATATTCACCATATTTCACTTATTTGTATATATTTTATACTAATTCCAAATTCAATAAAACGAACTCTATAGTGTATATATTACTAACATTAATTAAAGAAAAATATCAAAAAATACTAACTTGTAAAATTGACCAATAAAACCCCCATTCAAATTTGAAACCAGGATCCTTAAAATGCGCATATCTCTCTCATACAGTGTCTGATTTAGGTCTATTCACTTTTTAAGTAATATACATTCAAAGACCTTCAAAACAAGACCAATTTCATTAAAATTGGAGCCCTTTTGTATATTGTACATATTGACCTTTTTGCCCTTTATTTTATCCTTTTATTTTCTTAATTATTAAAAATCCAAAAAATAGATTAAGTTGTAAATATTCTTTTTATATTTTATCTATTTCTATTTTGATTTTTCTCTTCGTGAAAAATGACAAAAAATACAAAAGATAAATGTGTTATTTTAAATCTATAAGGTACCACCCAAAATTACATTTTGTACAGATGACTTCTTTTGATTTTTGGCCCTTCACAAAAGTTGTAGATCTCATCGAGACGAGCAACTTTTGTGTTGATCACTTTTTGATTTAACCTACTTTGTTATTTCTTTTCGATTTTTCTTTACATTTTATTTTTGAATTTTCTAGGAGCGACACGTGGCAGATCCTGGAGCCGCAACGTGACACCCCATTTTTTATTATTTTATTAATATCAGATTTTATTTTATTTATTTTATTATTATTTATTTATTTAAATTAATTATTTATTTAAATTTATTTATTTTAATACTTTCTTTTACCTTTATTGTCTCTTTATTTTTAGTAGCCTACTTTTATTATTATTTTATCTATTTTATTTTTTTCTTTTACCTCTTCTCCTCTACTTGCCTTTTACTCCAAGCCACATCTTCTCCACTTCCTCCACCATTTTCTCCACTTTCTCCATCTCTTTTCCAACTTCCTCCTCCTCTTTTTATTCACCACTACCTCCGTTATTTTCCCTCATCTGCCATTTCGATAGAAAAGAGAGAGAGAGCTTCAGTTATCTGTAGGTGACAGTTACCGAGAATTACCGTCGAGCGATGACCTCCGACCACAGCGAGATCCGAGGTGGTCTCAACCACTTCATCGCAGCATCTCTCGCAGGAAGCTGCTCCAGCTTCGAAGAACTCTGCCGCCCTTCTTGAGGCCACGACAGGAGCCGCGAATTGTAGCTCCGCCTTCTGGCGAAATTCCAGGTAATTTCTCTATCTCTACCTTCTAAATTATTTTTTTATATAACATTTTTTGTTGTTGTTATTTCACATGTAAGCACCACAAACCCGTCACAATCATCACACACACATACGCTTTTTCTTCATTGCATATTATTTATTGTTTACAAAAAAATTACAACAAAAATTTACAAAGAAAAAAATAAAAAAAGGGGAGAACAGGAGGAAGCAGCTGTCGCCGCCCTCTCTTGCCTCCACACCGCCGCACGCGCAGTCCCCCCTCTCCGCCACGCGTCGCTCGAAGCCGCCTGCTCCAGCGCCTCGGACGCCGCCACACCGGCCGCCGTCACCGCCCTCGTACGCGTCGCCCTCCGCCCTAGCGTCGTGCCCTAGCCACCTCCATGTGAGCCCTAGCTTGTAGGAGAGGAAAAGAAAAGGTCCAATTGCCCTTATTTTATTTTCGTGAATATTGCAAGTTCAACACTTGAAGTTTCCTTATTTGCAGAAGTGCCCCTCTGCACAGTTGTTTGTTTATTGTTTTAATTTTTGTATTGCATTGATACCCATGACTTCGCATGATCATTTAGACCTCAAAATAGCATCATTTTATTCAATCAAAAACAGAATTTTGTAAAGCAACTAAATCTTTACCTTGTGGCTATTTATTTGCATTTTTATGAGCATCAGATTATTTATTAAAAACCAGAGATTGAAAATAAGTCATATTTTTCCCATTTAAGCTCTAAAATTCGCACATATTCATTTATTGCCCAAAAAATTGTGAAATAGTTGTGAATGATGTCTTTAAGTGTGCTTTAATTATTGTCCAAGTTTCATCGAAATTGCAATTGTCGTTTGCATAAAATAAATTCTACTGTGATTTTTGTAATTGATTTTTAATTAATTTCATAAAGATTATTTTTGAGAAATTTCAACTCTCCTGGATTCCTGACTAAAATATCCATTTTAGATAAATAGCTCTCTCGAAAATTTGACTTTTGGATTTATTAGGAATTAAATACCCATAGTCGCTCTGTTTTCAGTAAAAAGTTCATAAAAAATTATAAAGTGTCAAAAAATTCTAAAAAACTAGCCTACCTTAATTTCGTCATGTTTATCTTTCAGTAATTTTTTCATAATTTTTGTATATCATTTTCACAAAAAATTGCATAAAAACCCCAAAAAAGTTTACATTTTTTATTTGTGCATTTTAAATCAAAAAATTCCAAAAAAATTCTTTTTGCATTCATTGTTGGATTAGGTTTTTAGGAAAAATATCACTTGGCTAATTTAAATTTACTTCACATTAAAATTAAATTTGGCTAAGTCTGTTCTTTTCGTATTAACTTAATCCAATTCGTATTCTGCATTTGGCATTTATATTGCATAAAAAATTAAAAAAATCCCACTTAGAAAACCGCGATCTAATCCCTCTAACTTGATCCCGAGTTGTTCCTTCGCCTCCATGAGTCGACTTTGGGGCTTTCCCAGGCTAAACAAACATAAAACCACATATTAATTTCATTCGACGATTCATCGATTTGTGCGGTTATTTTTTATCGATCCGTATTTATCTGACTGCAACGAAATCATTAATTTGATTCCATTAAAAGGATAAGATTCGAGGTTCATCAACCACCTGGATATATCGAGAGTACCCTTCAAGGAAACAGTAATGACTCTTTCCAGCTAGCATCTCGATAATCTGATCAATAAATGGCAGTGGGAAATGATCTTCTTGGTGGCCTGATTCAAGTGTATGTAGTCCACATAGACCCTCCAAGAAGTGGGTACCCGGGTAGCTATCTCCTCTCTAGACTCGTTCACAACTATAGTGATTCCTGTCTTCTTGGGTACCACATGCAATGGACTAACCCACTTGGAGTCGAAGATGGGATAGATAAAATCGGTGCTCCACCATTTTGATAACCACATCTTGAAGATTCTATTTCAGTCGTTGCTAGAACTCATGTGATGGCTTGGCATCCTCTTTAAGATAAAAATGGTGGGAGCACAGGGCTGGACTTATCCCCTAGAGATCAGCTACACTCCGTCCAATCGCCTTGCGGTTTCTTTCAAGAACCTCCATCAAACGAGATTCTTGATTACCAATCAAATCTGCTGAGATAATGACTGGGAACATCTATGGATAACCTGCAAGGAATCTGTACTTCATTGACTACGGAAAGGTCTTCAGTTCTAGACAACTAGGAGCTGGCAAATCTGACTTCTGAAATGTCTGAGTGAAGGCTACCGGATATGCATGGGAGAACTCTCACTGTATGTGAAAAATCTGACAAAGGTGGCCCTGTTGGTGTCTCTATAATCTGTGCTGGCTCACTCTCCACCCCATTTGTTAGCTCTGAAGGAATCAGACATGATAAGTAATCATCAAAGTCATCCCAATCAATGGCTGAATCCAAGGGATCTGAATCAGAAGAGCATGGATATACTTTGCTTTGCTATACTGACAACGATCATCAGCCTCAAATGTGTTCGGTGCCAAGAGCGTGCTCTCCGAACTCTCATCTACCTCAATCTGTACATATGCACTATATGATGGCGTAACACGAGCTCCTGATACGGGGGCTGACCAAACTGTCTCATCATCTGTAATCACAAAGTCACATTCCTGGTAGACTTCTCACTCTACATCTATCATCTGCTCTGAATCACTCGACTGCTAGGAGCAGGTTGAATCTCTACACTTTCACCCTCGATGTGAATGTATACCTTCCCACTATCATGGTCAGACACCTCTTTGGATGTAGCCAAGATTGAGTGTCCCAGTATGATGGGGGTATCTGTCACAGACACACGGATCTCCATGTCCAATACAATGAAGTCCACAGGGAATTTCAGGCCCTGAATTGTGACGACCACGTCCTTCAATAACCCCTTTGGCCTCTTGATAGACCTATCAGCAAACTGAAGGACTGTTTTGCTCTATCAAAGAGGGCTGCAATCGAATCGGCCGAGTAAGGCGGCCAGAAGAAGGTTAATTGAAGACCCATTGTATAATAGGGTACGATCGAACTGCTGCTCATGGATATGGCATCTGACATATGGAGCCCTAGCATCAGGTCTCTTGGTTGGCAATCGATTCTGAATGGCAAAGAAGGTGGCACGAGTAAGCACATGAATCTCTGCATTGTGGTTCCTCGGCTTCTTGCGGATGGTGGTCTTCTCTCTCAAATCCATCTAGAAGAGGGGGACATGCTCTAGTGTCTCCTGCAGAGTCAGCTGTATCCGAAATCGATCGATCATCTATTGGCTGAACTCTAGCTAGTGTCTCTTTTTTAGATGTTCTGGTTTATTCCCCTTTGCTAAGTGGAGTGCTTGAGGGAAGGGGATGGCTGGACCCTCTCCAGAAAGACGAGGGTTAGGAATAGGCTCATGTGCATGTAAAGGCATAGAATTCACACCAAGATCATCATGCATTACATATGGACTCAATGGAGATACATAAACCTTTCCTTCATTCATATTTTTGTTCTTCTCAATTTTTCCAATTTTTTGTATTTTTCTATCCTGAGATACGAAGTGAGGTAACACAACTGAAGGAAAACTGGTGGCATCAGTACCATCCACAGCATCTGATCTAGAGGCATCAACACCGCTCTTTGGTTGAGCATCTCTCAACAAGGTGGCATCAACACCACCATCTGCATCTGGAGTCACGATGGCCTCATTACCGTCAATTGGATCAACATCCTTGGTGGCTTCAGCACCACCGTCATCGTCATCATGAATAGCAACATCATTGCTTCCCTCCTTGTCTAGCACTCTGGAATCTCCAAGTTGTCGTCGCTCAAACGAGGCACCACCGGTTGACATCCTACCACTCCTAAGTGTCACAAAATCAACATCAAATACATAGGAAGAAATATCACCCAAAGTATCATTAGGAGTGGTAGTCTCTGTAAATTTTACCTGCTCAGATTTCCTCTTCAGGTTGTTCGGGTTGGGTTTGATCTGAGCTGTATGGCAGCCTTGCCTTTGATAATATCCCTCATCTCCTGCTGGAACTCATCCATCTCTTGCTGGAAGGATGCCTGATGGTTAGAAAGTAAGCGAGCAAGGTCGTCAACGGATGGGTTCTCATAGACAGTTCCATGAGAACCGGATGAGTTGCCTCATTGGAAATGAGACTAAGCCTGCTGGTGGCAGTGAGGGTGAGGCTGGGAGTACATCTGAGGCTGTTGTGTCTGCTCCATTGTTGTCCCTGATGGTAGGGACGAGGACCCTGCTGGTGTTGCTGCTAGTGCGGATGTTGGTACTGCTGGGAGTGATGGGGTTATTGTTGTTGTTGCTTGCTACTATGTCTGATCTAAGCTGGAGGCTACTGCTTGGATGAGGTGCCTACGGTTGACCATCGAAAACACAGGTGATCATGATGGATCCCAGGATGCTACTAGTACCTGTCGTACCAAATCCCGTTGACTTCCATCAACGACTCCTGCTCGAAAGGTGGATGGGGGAGAACTGTCAGGGGTTAATCTAGCTGGTAGACCACCATCTGAGTGTCCTGAGATGGTAGCGGCTAGGAGCAGTGATACAACAGCTGGACCGGCTCTGCCTGAATGTGGTGGATCTGTCGGTACATGATAGATGATTGGGTAGAGCTGCTGCTGTTGGGATCAGCCTTTGACCGAATATGGGGCCATGAAGCCATCTTTGCCTCTTGGAGACACATGATCTGAGTCTTCAGGTCACTCAGTGTCTGTGCCAACTGGTCGATCTGGGTAATGCCCTGACACTGATTCTTTTCAATGATCTCGATGCGGTCTAGCTTCTCGCTGATGATCCCCATGTCAGTGGCTGAGGACTCGGCCTGTATTGTTGCTAACAAAGTAGAAGGACCGGCATCGACCCGTGCAATCCTCTGATAGGATACAACCTGTGGGAGGGCTTCCCCTAAGTGTAGACCCTAGTCTGGGACATCACCGTGTAGTTTTTTGCCATCTCCTCGTAGATGTCCCAGACTTTGTCCTCATCCTTGGCAAAATAGGACCTTCCACACGAGGCATTTACTAGCCCTTGTTGCCCCGATATCAGCCCACAAAAGAAGCTCTGCACAAGGTTGGACTTAGATATCTCATGATGCGGACACCAATCGATGAGCTCTCGGAATCGATCCCAAGCCTCATGGAACTGCTCATTTGGGATTATGGTGAAGTTGTTAATCATGACTCGCGCTGCGTTGGTTCGGTCGAGTGGATAGTACTTGTTCAAATACTTGGTCTGGAGCTGCTCACAGGTAGTGACATACATCCCCAAATGCTTCAACCAATGGGCTACTCGGTCAACTAAGTAGAATGGGAAGGTGATTATCTTTATCATGTCCTCATCCTCGAATCTGTCTGGACATTGCTGCAGATCATCTCGAATGCTTGCAGATGGAGGTACGACTCCTCGGTGGCTAGCCCATGAAACTTGGGCAGTAACTAGATGGTCTGGTGGTGAAGCTTGAAGTAACCCAGGATCTCGGGAAGCTGAATCCAATGATGGGTGAGGGTTGCACTAGGATTGTGCAACTACCTCATCGTCTGTTGACGGGTCGCTGAATACGTTGTTTAATTTAGTCACGTTGTAATACGTGTACTTGGCGATTCGGTCAGAACTGAGAGAAGATCTCCGTGAAGAGTGTCTCGGTTTTAATTTATATCCCGGGCAAGTCCGGGGTCGAACTCAGGGAGGCAAAGGAACAACTTGGGGTTAATTCAAAATTAAAGATTTTAGATATCCAATGCGGTATTTTTTTAGATTTTTTATGCAAAAATCAAAGCAAATGCAAGTGAATTACAACACTAAGAAAACACAAACAAGGCCAAATTAATTTTAATGGAAAAGAAGTCCAATTTAGCCAAATTATATTTTTCCTAGAGTTCTAATCCAGTGATGAACACAAAACACATTTTTTTAGAATTTTAGGGGTTAAAATGCAATAACTAAAAATGCACATTTTTTATGGGTTTTTTCATAATTTATCACACAAACAGTAAGTAAAAATCATGAAAAATTTACTGGAATATAAACATGATGCAAGGAAGCTACAATATTTTTTTTGGAATTTTTTGGCAAAATATGAATTTTTTATGAATTTTTTAGTGAAAACAGAGTGGAAATGAGTAATTAATTCCTATTATATCCACGTTATCAAATTTGTCCAAGAACAAATTATCTCAAAAAGATATTTAGATAAGCAATCTAGGAGAGTTTAAATTTTGCAAAAATTACTTATGTGGATTTAACTAAAAATCAAATACTAGAAACACTCTACAATTTATTTTGGGCACAAGATATATCCATTTTAGATGAACTTTGGACATAAGTTTATCACATTTCAAGTCATCATATATAATTTTTTTGGAATTTTTAGAGCAACCGTATGTGAGATATAATTTTAAGAGCACAGAATGGGTAAAATATGCTAAATTTCAGTTAATAATTTTTAATTAATTACCCATGAGTCACAAAAATATAAACAAATTCCTATTTTTTAGAGAATTAGTTGCTCAACATGAACACATTTTTCAATGAATAAAAGGATGCCAAACATATATCCAAATTACTAGTCAAACACAGGGATCTTTGTGCAATATAGAAAAACTAGAATTATAAAGCAAATATATACAGGGACTTGTTTGTAATTATATAAACTATACAAAACATTTATATAATTTTTACAATAAAAAAACCTTTTACCTTCTTCTTCTTCGTTCTCTGCAGGAGGAGGAACCCAACGGGTGTGGGCGGTGGCGGCTCCCCGCAGGATGGAGATGGGTCGCGCAGGCGGCGGAGGAGGGAGGCGACGACGTACGGTGGTGGCTCGGAGGTGCGCGGCGCACCGGCGGTGCCTTGGACGGTGGTGGATCGAGAGGAGGAGGAGGCGCGGCGGCGCGGTTGGCCGCGCGTGGCCTGGAGAGGGGGCGGCGGTGGCTGTCGCTTGGGGCGACACGGTGGCGGTGCCGGCTGTGGAAGCGCTGGCCGTGCTGCTACGGCGGAGGTGGGGCGGCGGCAAGCGGCGACGCCGCTTGGATGGAGAGGAAAGGGGGAGGGGCGGCGGGCCTTGGCCTGCGGCTCCTCCTCTTTCTTTTTTTTATTTTTTTTACTGCTGTAATAAAAAGGGTTTTTTTTGTTTTACTTTTTTATATTTTTTTAATTTTGTTAATGCAGGGAATAAACATGATGGGGAGAAAAAAAATGTGATGATGGTAATATGATGGAGTATAACAAATGGAAGATGATGTGTGGTGCTATGATGAAATAAAAAATGCAAAAATGACAAGATGGTAAAATGAGAAGACAATTTACCTACGATGGAGACGATCGCCTATGATGTGCTCTCGTGAGCACGGTCTTCGCTCAAATCGCCGGTGCGCGATGAGCTCGAGCAGCGCGCGGTTGCCGCTGCGATGTTGGCCAAAAAGCCAACGGATCACACCGGAGAGAGGGCCGTCGTCGCTCGACCGCGGTTGCGTCGCTGTCACCGATTCAACTCAGGGAACTAGGCTCTCCTCACATAAAGATGGATCAAAGGCAAAATTGAGGAGAATGACATGTATATAAAGAGTATGGAATGAGAGGTTATTAAAGTGGTGGAGTTGAATGGGAGGTTGTATTATTAATGGAGTTGAATGGGAAGTTGGAAAAAATGGTGGAATAATGGAGTTGAATTGGTGGTTATTGTAGAGAATGTAAAATAAATAAATAAATAATATAAAATAAAGTAGGCTACTTTAATTACAATAGAATAAAAGAGAAGAAAATAAATAGTGGAGAATTTACAAAAGAAGACAAAACACCATGTACATTTTTTTACTTTTCTAATATGTAATTTTTTTGTCTTTTTAATAAGAGATATTTACAACGAAAAAATATAATAAAATAGTACAATTAAAATACAACACAAGTATGATTTTTTGTATTTTTAGTAATTAAGAAAGATACAATAAAAATTAAATAAAGAATGAATATATACATGGTATATAATGTACATCTAGGTCCCAAAACCCAACTTTTGCAAATGAGCTCCGATTTTAATGAAACTACTTCCGTTGGATAGATAATTTTCTAACTTGAACTCTAAAAGTGAGTTTGGTAAATTTGGAGTTCATACGGAGCGGGAATTTAGCTTGGAAGTTGGACTTTACGGCTTTTTCTCTTTGGGATCTAGGTGCATTTATTTGAGTTGAAATTTGTTTTGTATTTTTGTATTTTTATATACATTTTTATAAACAAGTTAGAGAAAGAATTAGGCAAAAAGGAGTTGAAATGAAATTATTAAAAATCTATGAAGTTTTGGGCTATTTATAAGTATAAAACTCCTTTATTTTTGCGGCTTTTTATTGTTAATTTATTTTATACAATATAAGATAAAATAATTAATGTGTTTTATTTACAAGAGTTATTTTGTTAATCTATGTAATATATAGACATTTATTTGGGATTTTACTCGAGGATTTTGCTAAGATCAAGATATTAAGATGATGAATCGTGGATTCATCATCTGTGCAAGCCGGTCTCTGGCTGGTCATCCGGGCGTCCATCTCCTCCTCCAGCTGCTGGTATCTCTCCACCGGCTGGTCTTTGTGGCTCTTCTCTGCCGGCTCGCATCTGCGTCAGCTCTCAGTGCACCTCTCCCATGAATGCTCCATGTTCTCTGATCTGTCATTGCATGGTCTCGAAGGACACTAAGACTGTATTGTTGATGGCGGCCTGGTCAAGTACATATGCGGATCCATTTGGTTGCTGATGAATCCATGATTCATCGTCTTATTCTTTCATTTTGGCTAAAATCCTTGGTAAAATACATGTATATATCAACTAATTCAAACTAGTTATCATTCTAACCACAAATGTAAATATTATATATTTAACACTTATTTTACCAAAATAAAAGAATAAAAAGAAAAAAATAAAAATAAAAGAAAAGAAGGATGGATATATAAAATACATACAAATTGATCTTAACCCCGAGACTAGGTCAATATTTACCATGTCGACAAAATAAATAAGTAGGAGGAGATAAGGATCCAAACCTAAAAAATATTAACAAAAGCAAGACCAAAAATATAATTTATCCATTTTCACATTGTAAAGATTTGGGACTTTTACACCCATAACCCTGAGTAATTCCACAATAACAATCATAACCATGCATAATCATGAATTACATGAGACACCCCGGATTGTCACTCTGTCTCACACTCATAACGCCTCGTTAGTTTAGGATATTAACTCAACTATTTAAGTGAGTTAATCTAACAAATATATGATCTAACGGCTAGGATTAGCCAAAATAAAAAATGAAAAGAAAGAAATGACAAGCTTGCAGGTGGCCGTCAGGATTGTAGCTAGCGGATGCGGCGGGGTGCAGCGACCCCAGCTTCGACTGAGGGGCTTTGCAGAGCTGGATGTGGGGGGGGGGGGGGTGTTGTAGGGCAGTAGCAGGATTTTCAAGCAAAAGAAGGCCTGCAGTGGGGGAGTGGGGGGGGGGGGCTTCGAGCGTACGACGGGCAGTGGATCGGCAGGCTTTGCAGGGCAATGAAGGCCGCACATACAGGCCTGCAGCAGACACAGGCGCAGGGGGGGGGGGGGGGAGGGGCTTTGACCGTACGACGAGCAATGGATCGCCGGGGGGGGGGGGGGGAGGGGAGTCTTTGCAGGGTAGCGGGGTCCACAAGAGATACGAGCGTGGGGGCGAGGGGGGGGGAGGGGGCTTTGCAGGGAAACGGAGGCTGCATATACGGTCGTGGCTGTGGGTCAGGGCAGCGGAGGCCTGCAGCAGATACGGGTGGGGGGCTCTTTACAGGGTGGCGGAGGCCTGCAGCAGATACAGTCGCAGTCGCGGCAGGGGTGGGGGGCTTTAAGAGGACGTGGGGGTGTTCAGGGAGGCTATCGACGAGGAGGGGAGGGTGCTATCAATGACAGGGGGCTTTGAGCGGACAAGGGGAAAGGGATCGGTCCATCGAGCATTTTCGAGCGGACGAGGGTCAGACCGACAATAGGGTCTTTGCAGGAGGGTGGCGGGCGGGCTGCAGCTTTGACCAGGAGGGTGGGGTTGCAGAGGTGGTCTAGGGGTGGGGGAGAGACATGCAGGGGAGGAGGAGATAACTATCGACGATGGGGGGCTTCGAATCGACGACGGGCAGGGGATCGAGGGCGAGGGGGGCTATCGATGACAGGGGGCTTTGCGCGGACGAGGGGTGAGGTATTGGGGAGACGAGGGGCTTTACGCGGACGAGGGGTAGGGGATCGGGGCGCCGGGACGACGGGGGGCTTCGAGCGGACAAGGAGCAGGTTGGCAGCGGGGTCTTTGCAGGAGGGTGGCGGGGGGTCTGCAACTTCGAGCGGAAGGGCAGGGTTGCAGAGGTGGTTGGGGGAGGGGGGAGGGGCGACGTGTAGGGGAGGAGGAGGTAGTGCATGGGAGGAGGAGGAGGTGCGGGGGAGAGAGGGGAATAAATGGCATGTTTTGCAAATAAAAATCAACATCATGGGCAGATTTTTCTTTTTCTAATGGAAACTGTTACACATAACCGTTATTCCAAATGTAACATAACATAGGGTTATGCCATCAAAGAGTTAAACATTACTCGAGGTTTCTCATGTAATTCATGATTATGCATGGTTATGATTGTTATTGCTGAATTACTCCGGGTTATGGGTGTAAAGATACCTAAATATTTCACCTATTTTATTTATCATAAAGACAATTCTAAATAAAATCACTCCTTTTTGCGAAAATTGTTCTTAAAAATATATATTATTTTATAAAAATATCAGAAAACTAATCTGTCACAAAAAGTAATAAACCATAATGGACCGAAAAAAGCCGCAAAAGCTGACTTCAAAGGTTCATAATTATTTATAGAAAACTCAAAATGGACCAAACTAACTTTTAAAATCCATTTATACTTATTACTATTTATTAAAAATATCAAAAGAAATATATGAAGAAAACCGATGAGTTTTGGCGTTTCGTACCCGTTGTATATATGTACTATATGTAGAATCTTCCCAGACTTTTAATCAAATAACCGCAAACCCGATTAACTTAATTTCTTTTCCTAAAATATTTTAAAAGTGTATAGAAAAACATAAAATATAATTAAGTTAAAATACCAATAAAACCTGAAACCTCGAATCCGGTATCTAAATTTTCCAGACTTCATAACTCGGTCGTATGAACTCTGAATTAAGCAAACTCAGTTTTGAAATTGATATTATTAAATTATCTATAAAATGACACTAGTTTCTCTAAAATCCGAGTTAATATGAAAATACGGTTTTCAGGTCCATATACAATGTATAATAATATATTTTATATAGGTTAATTTATAATTATATACTTTACTTATATTTAAATAAAATTAAATTTTTTTAATGTAATTAATTATTTATATATCTTTTATTTTTTATTTATTTAATACTTAATTACTTAATTATATACTTAATTATTTACTTTATTACTTAAGTAATTTATTAATCATATTTAGCTATTGATTATTTATTTAATTAAGAAATCAATATAATTAATAATTATTTAATTAATTTTTTCATTTAAATTTTATTACTCTTGTTTTCTCTCTCCTACTTTCCTAATTCTCTCATGTCACCTTATTCTTCCTCCAATACCACGCCGCCACCCTCTTCTCCTCTTCTCCTCTCCTCCGCCAACGGCCTAACGACCGACCCTTGGCTGTTACGACGTTTACCCAACTGCCTCCTCTCATCTCCTCCTCTATGTATACCTCTCGCCCCCCTTTGATTTCACCATCCACCATTAACGCAACTTCCTCCAATGAGCTCTGAGAGAGGTGCGTGAGAGTGATATCCGCGTCCGCTTGTCGTTGCAGCGAGGAGAGGAGGATCATGCGAGATCCTCTGCTAGCGAGTGCTTCGAGCCGCCCCGCGCAACCGCCTCTAGTAAAGCCATACCATTGAGGCAGTCACCTAGAGCTCAACGAGCTCAATCCCCAGGCAATCTCATCATCGATTTCCAGGTCAGTCCTTCACTTTGTCTTCTTCTCTGCCTATAATCCCCCATATATTCTCAATCCCGTCTGTTATTCTATGACTTCTCTGCATTTCTACGCAAATCCATATCCGATAATCTTCGATTGGAGGTTCACCGTCTCCATTCCATCATCGATTCCACTTTAGTTCCCTTCTACCTCACATACCTGAACCTCCTTCGACCACACACGATGGTCAGAGGCCTGAAGTTCCATCTCTTGTTTCGTCGTTTCTCTTCCGCTCACAATTCTGTTGCATTTTTTTGGACCAGCCATGAACTCGAGTTAGATATTCAATTGCATGAAATGGGTATATCAAAGAGAGGTCTAATCGTCTAAATTCCTCACTTGAACAAAATCATCGTCGTTTGACAACTGATCATCGAGTATCAAAGGGAAATAGAGTCGGTCAACTTTCTTCGAATTTATGAGTCACTTGCAGATCTGTAGATACACTGGGAAGATGCGTATCTGAAAATCGTTGCCTGAAGCTAATCTCTTCGGGAGTTGATTTGATTAGAGATTTTATCATTTGGAATTTCTGATATCATTAGATATAGATATCAAGGAACAATAGGACCAGATCATCCACAATCAGATTGCTGCCTTTAAGTGCTGGAGATTGAGCATCCTATGATTCACGTGTAGAGAATCTGAGGAACACCTGCAACTAGTAGATCTCATCTGGAGATCTGCACAATCAGAACCACCGAGTGTTGACACCTGCACGATATAGGAAAAGAGACATGAATTAAGTAACAACATCAGATAAGTTACATCGGAGCCACATCGTGATTCTTGCCGCACCATCTAATTGAAGCACGACCTTGAGAATGAATGAGTGGCAAACATCTGCGCATCAGAGATCATGTCCGCCGCTTCAGGAAATTGGGGAAGAACAAAGTCAGTCCCCATATTTTATGACCACCATTCGATCATCAAATCGAAGCTTAACGTTCATCGTTGATAACTCTACGCCACCGATTTGATTCTTATAAGGAGCATGAGAGTTGCACGTGTATGAAAAACGAAAAAGCAAGAGCTGCTAAATCGTGGTCTAACAAATTAGACTCACTGTCGCTGAGGCGACTACTCAAGCCTTCCCGTTCGTCAACAATTAACCCACACAATTAATCAAACAATCAAGAGCAAGGATCAAAATTTATTATACCCTACTAAAAATGTACAATGGCAAGCAAGTAGGGGTCGAACACAGGAAACAAGGGTGTATAGTGTAGACAAAAAGTCAAAGCCTATGTCTAATGAACTACTTAGCCAAGCTGGATTTTTTTTGTGGGTTTTTAATTTTATCTTTTTTTATTTTATCTTTTTTTTACTTTTATATTTTTGTATTTTTATTTTTAATTTTCTGATTTTATATTTTCTTTTTTGTTTTATATTTTTTAAATTCCTCTTTCTTTAAATAGGAATATATAAATAATATAAGAAAAGAGAGGAAAAGGTTTTTATGAAAATAAGTAAAAACACTCAAAAATCTGAGAATAAAATATTTTTGGCTTTTTTATAGTTTTGTAATGTTTTTGTGATTTTTTGGAATTTTTCTTGATTTATTGGTATTTTTAAAGTAAAAAATACAAGCAAACAGTGAACAAACTTGCTGGCTGGACTTAAAAAGGGAATAAAAAAGCTAAACAGTAACAAAATTTTCCCAAATTAATTTTAAATTAAAGATAACAAAACAAAGAAAATTTGGAAATAGAAATGGTATTTTTAGGATTTTTCTAGGATTTTTGATATTTTTTTGGAAGATTTTTGGGGTTTTATAATTTTTAGGAGTTTTCTTTTTTTAGCGATTTTTGTACTGGAGTTAGAACACAATAAGATAAGCAAAATATATTTTTTTGGAAATTTTTTGATGTGTTTTTATAATTTTTATAGATTTTCTAATGCAAACAGTAGGAACAATGCATGTTTTTGATTTTTTATAAATACTAAAATGCAATAAACATGAAATACAAAAATATGGCGTGAATCTACAACTAAACATGAGCTGGCACTATTTATTTGGTATTTTTTTGAGTTTTAGAAATGCACGATATAAATAGGGAAAGCACACAAAAATACAAGGCCTGGTAGGGGTATATATGCAAATAACAGAACATCCAAGGTCCTGATTGCAAATTTTACCAAAAATACACGTGTGAAGCACGTGTTCTGCTGTTCACAGGGGTATATTTGCAAATACCAAAAAACGGCAGGACATGCGTGCAAATACCCCATAAATATATTGAAATCACTACGCACCGGGCTATAAATGCAAATACACAAAAGTTCAGGACCCAAAGTGCAAAATACCCAAAAACCACATGTCATAGTCACGTGAGGTGACGTGGCCGAGGACTTAAGTGCAAATATGAAAAGTCAAGGGGTCTAGATGTAATTATTACAAATATTTTTGAACTGAAGAAGGAAGTTTTAGTACTATAAACTGAATACAAAAAGGGCTTGGGTTAAGATGCAAAATACCCAAGCCTTGCGCGCCAGCGGACGGTGGGGATGAATTCACTTGACACGTGTCGACGTCGGGCCGCGCGATGACGATTCGCGTGTGCGGCCGAGATTAGATGCTCCCTTGACGATCGGACGACGCTGGGGCTTCGAGATCCAACGGTGGCTGTAGCACCTGGGAGGAACTCTCGATCGGACGGTCCTCGAGGATGGTGGAAGAACACGGCACCAGGCGACTTCAACGGCTGATTACGGCCGACACACGACCTCTCCCGGCCCAGGACCAAGGGCAAAAGGGTCCTGGGAGTGATCCGCGTCGAGTGATGACCTCAGACAAGCTTGAGGTGGCGTGGAGTGGTCGGACGACGCTGGTGACCTGTGAGCTTCGTCCCTGAGTATCGAGGCTCAATAGAGCCTTCTCCTTAGCTCAGACCTACAGGGTTAGTCGCGAAACAAAAAGGGGGTGTAGCTGGGGGTGTTCTGGGGTCAAATGGAGGTGATTCGTGGCTCGGGCGTGGAGCTTCGGCGATCGGCGGAGAAGGAGCTCGGGTGTCTCGATATGAGTGAGATCGAGGTGTGTGGAGGTGCATCGGGGCGAGAGAAGGCGAAGGGGAAGTTGATGACGGTGGAAGCAAGTCGAGTCAACGGGTGGATGAAGCGGAACACGGTGGCGGAGCGGAGCTCCGCCGTGAAGTGATTTGCGGATTTACGTTGAAAGAAGCGGCGAAATCAAAACCTGTTACAGATCTAAGCTACCTAAGACTACGGCTACAGAATGGAAAAGGAAGGAGGCAAAACGCTCACCGGGAGACCAAGGTCGAGCTTTGTGGCGGAGCTCTGGCAGTGAGGTGGATCACACCTCGATTCGACACCGATGACCTTTGAACCGGGCCCTACGGCTCCCCGCTGTCACTAGGAGGCTGATGGGCTCAAGGGATTAGGAATTCAACGGTGGAAGAGGGATCAAAATCAAATCGAAGGTCAAAGGGCCCTTTTGAAGAGGTGGCGGTCAGGGTCCAAAGATCGAAGCGCACGAGGGTGACCAGTGATCCAAAACCCAATCTTTCATCGGGGCGTGATTCCTCGATCGAAGGAGAGCAAAAGTTAAGGAGGAAGATTAGTGAATAGAGATACGAGGCGTCCTAGAAAAAGCCTCAAAAGAGGACAAAAACTAGTCCTGACGCCCTGGCAGACCTCGGTCAGAGAGTTGACCGAGGTCAACCAACGCCTGAATCTGGTTGGTCCACATGGACCAACCAGAAAAATCGTTGGAAAAAATATTTACAAATTCGATTAAAAATAAAGAATGATTTTATTAATTTTTGTATAAAAAATAAAAAATGTTTATTTTTTTATGAAGTATTTTATTATGGAATTTTATTATTTTTTTGAGATTAATATTTACACGTTTCTTTTTATACCCTTTATAGGTATATTAGCTATATATTTTAATATTTCATTTTTATTTTGCATATTTAATTTATTTATGATTGTTTATTTTTATTTTATTTTTCTGAAGTTTTTTATACACTTAATAAAATAAAGGTATAAATTGTATAGGTCTATGTATAGGTATTATACCTATGTATGCTTTATACAAGTATTTTTATTTTGTATTTTATTTAGGTTTTATTTTTATTTTAAGACACATATTTATTATAAGTAATATTTACAAAATTATAAAATTATAAAATTATAAAAATATAAAAATAATGAATAAATAATAAATTGAATATTTTAATCTGTACAAGTATACAAGTGGGGTCCAAAACTCAACTTTCAAACCGTAGCTCCGCCAAATGCGAAACCACCGCCATTAAATAATTTATTTTTAACTATATACAATTAAAGGTGAGTTTGATGCATTTGGAGTTTTTATTTGCGAGATACAGGTCTGGGAAGTTGGGATTCTGACTTCTTATTAAAATCATAACTTTTTATCTGTACATTATTTTTAGGTGAAATCAATTTTGTATTTTTATTTATTTAATTATCTACAGGTTTCGTGTTCAAATTTCTTTTTTGAGGTATAAAAAGTGGAATAAAAAATAAGCCCTAAAATGAATAAAGAATGAATTAAAAACAAAGGTATTTTTAATGTATTTTGACCCTTATCTCCCCCTACTTTATTCCTTGTCGACCTATTCATCGAGATGCCTAGGTCTCGGGGTTTCAGGTTATAAAATATTTACAATATTTATTCTTTTTCTTTTCTTTTCTTTATTCTATAATTTTGGCTTTAAAAACCACATTTTATACACTTTTTACACAATAATGCATGAATGCTAACATGCCTAAATTAGGCCTATTTACACGCATTTACTAGGGTTTTTAAGGCTAAAATGATAGGATAAAGATGATGAAACATAGATTCATCATCCCCCTATAGTTGCCTTTGCTAGTCTCTAGCAAACACTTATGCAATAAGTGCAGAAGAGAAAAATAAAGAAAAGAAAAAGAAGAAGGATGGATGAAGTTTAATTGTCAAACTTGTCTTCACAAAATCAAAGTTTGGAGCTTCAGTCGGACCTTTGGAATTTTAGTGCGGGCGGAACCTTAACGAGAACCAGATTCGAAATCCAACAGCCTATGAGAAATCCCAAAACTCTGTTCAAGTCTCCTCAATAGCCATGTCAGAAATATTTCAACTCATACGCAAACCCTTACGACTATGAATCTGACTCGTACAGTGTAAGTGATAATGGCTCTCCCCAACTTAAATGACAAAGAGACTGACTTCTCCAGTACGACAACCCAATGATTCCCCAATCCAATAACTCCTTCCTCGAGGAGCGGGGTATTCCCTTCGAAGTTCAAGTGACAACCAGCTCAAGAGGAGGGGGTGAAGAGAAGAATGGACGGTAGCCAGTGTAGCTACCTATCCTAGGATGCAAGACCAGTGTAGTCAAGTCATCCAACTGCAGGCTCACATATTTGACTTTGGAACTCAATCTTTCTTATTGGTTTACAACACATTCACATACTTGGCAGGCATTTATTTTTGTACAAGCCTTTCTTCTTTTTTTTGAAATACTATTTACAGCAGCATTTACATAAGGATTTTTTCCTCTAGAGCCAGTAGACTATCCCTCTTTTGAAGCTTTATTGCAACCTACACTCTCCTATCTTTAGACTTCCTCATCACTGGATGGGTTGGGGTGCACTTCCCTCCCTAGAGTTGGACAAGTGTTTCCACTTGTGTGCGTCTCATACCGGCAAATCCAATCCCCTCACCACTCCAACTGAGTTGAGCCATGTGAAAGGTGCAGGTGTCCAAGTTAGGTCATTATCAACAAGAGTCGTGTGTGTGCTCTGAAATACTCTACTTAGGCAGTCAAGAATCCATTGAACCAAGTCTCGTTATCCTCAAAGAATTAAGTCAACTAGACCTGAAGTACCTCAAACCCTATTAGGTAGATTTTAAGGTCCAATCAAGCTCCAATCTCCGAATTTTACTTAGACTCGTTCAACTATCAAACTCAATCCGGAAAATGCACATGCTATGCAAATGCAACAAATATTTTTGTGATGCAATTTTCAAGATTTTGAACTTTTTTTGATTTTTTAAAAGATGATGATGATGCATATGCATTTTTTGTATTTTTCAAAAGATTTTTCAAATGTTTTTAGATTTTAATTTTGCAAATGTTTTTAGATTTTAATTTTGCAAATGTTTTTGAGATTTTTGAAAACAAAAAGATTTCTAGCTAAAAACTAGGTCAAAATATTTACACAGGAGTGCTTCTCATATTCACAAGAAGAGGATTTTAAGAATTTACAAGGGTAAGTGATCAATTTTATACATATAAATAAAGTGGATTTTGGTGTGACGAAGCTATTCCTCAAACTTATTTGACACATGTTTTTCAAACAATTTTTGAAAACTATAGTCCAAAATAATGTTTATAAACAATTTTACAACATGTACATACATTTGAAAATCATTTTGCAAAGGTTTTCAAATAATATCTATAGATTTTTCCAAATATTATTGCAACCATTTTTCTAACCATTTGCAAATCACTTTTCAAACATTTTATTTCACACAAAGAAAATAATGTTTTGCAAACAATACATTTTTACAAGGGTTGAAAACATGTAACTAAACGTTTTCAAAATAGTTTTCAAAATATTTTCACAAGGATTTTCAAACTATTTTCGAACATTTTGCAAAAAAAACATTTCCACCTGATTTATTAATCAGTATATACAAAAAGAATTTGAGGAATGAAACATCTTTTTATTAAGGTTTTTAATGAATTTTAAAGAATTATTAGCCATATTTATTCGGAAAATACGAAAGTACGAGTTATGGCTAAAGTATATACGCAGTATATATGACCCCCTATACTTAGCTGGAGCTATGTCCTCATAGATCAGAGAAAAAAGAAAAGACATAACTCGTACTGAGTATAGGAAAATCTAAAGAATACCTAAACGAATAAGAGATGAATGAACGAATGAGAAGTTGATCGCCCCCCTATACTTAGGATCAAATAATCCTAAGTGTAGCAGACTGTACACAAAGCAAGGAGGGTCAAGGGTGGGAGTGAATAGATCGTACTCAGGTTGTCTCCCCCTATACTTAGGGTAAGATAGCCCTAAGTATAGACAAGAAGACGGGACAACGGAGAGGATCAAAGAATGGAGAAACTCGGTGTGCACACCCCCCTATACTTAGGACAAAGTACGTCCTAAGTATAAAAAACTGTCTACAAGGGGCGACACATTTTGATAGATGAAGAGAATAGACAAGGAAAAGAAGAAAAGAAGAAAAGAGATGAAAGTGGATATGAACAACTTGGGATGTGCATCCCCCCTACCCTCAGGATAAAGTACATCCTAAGTGTAGCAGTGATGAAAGGGACGACATTATGTCGGTAAAAGAAGATAAACAAGACTGAAAAGAAGAAAAGAAGAAAAGTCATTCAAAAATGTTTTGCTCTGCTTGGCCTTCCTCTGCGTCTTTGGAGATATCTGGCTCATCCCTGTAGACTACTTGAATCGAGTCAACGGCAGCCATGAATGTATCATGTTCAATGTATGGCTTCAGAAGCTGTCCATTTACTACAAAAGGTTGTGCATCAGCTGACAGATTGGATATCAATACACTTCCGTTGTCACGCACCTGCCTAACCATAAACGTCCCAGTCCATTTACTCTTCAATTTGCCTGGAAAGATCTTTAATTTCGCATCAAACAACCAAACCTTATGACCTGGATGTTAGGACTTGCGGCGGATATGCTTGTCATGCCATGTTTTGACCTTCTCCTTGTACATCAGGCTGTTGTCATATGCATAATATCTGAATTCCAATAATATGTTCAGATCCAATTTTCTGTTCTTTCCTGCTTGCTTGGAGTCTAAATTACAGATGTTAATGGCCCATAAAGATTTTTGAATTAGTTCATCGGGCAGATGACATGGCTTTCCATACACAAGGCGGTAGGGAGACATTCCCAAGGGCGACGTGTACGCTGTTCTATAAGCCCAAAGAATGGAATCAAGCAGTTTAGACCAGTTCTTGCGATCCGGACGCACAAGCTTCTGTAGAATTGTCTTGATCTCCCTGTTTGAACATTCAGCTAAGCCATTGGACTGCGGGTGGTAGGGTGAAGCAACGCAATGTTCAATACATAATTCCTGAGTCAGCTTCCTCGACTCTCTGTTTATGAAATGACTACCCCCGTCAGATATGAGAATCTTGGGAATCCCGAACCGTGCTATGATGTGATATCTCAAGAATCAACAGACAGTCCTGCTGTCGGCGGTTCAGGTTGGGATAGCCTCCACCCTACGACTGACATAGTCGACAGCGAGCAAAATATATTCATAACCCTGGCTGTTGGGAAATGGGCCCATAAAGTCGACGCCCCATGCGTCGAAGACGTCTGATATCTGAATGTATGTCAGAGGCATCGTGTCTCTCATTCCTATGGTTCCGCCCATCTTATGATAGTCAGTGCAGCATTTGACATAATCATCTACATCTTTGAATAATGAAGGCCACCATAGGCCACTCTGAAGAACTTTCGCTGTCGTTCGTTTGCCTGAATAATGTCCTCTAGAATCTTGGTCATGACATAAGGAGAGGACACTTGGAACTTCTTCCTGAGGAATGCGCCTTCTCCAGATACAATCTACACCCTCACGAAATAAATATGGATCCTCCCACTGGTAGAAATGAATTTTAGACAAGAATTTGTCTATTTTCAACTTCGGCCAATCCTGTGGGATTCTCTTGGTCACCAAATAATTCACAATGTCTGCATACCAAGGGAGTGAGGTGACAGACATAATTGCCTCGTATGGAAAGGACTCTGTGATCGGTTGCAGGTTCAGCTCAGGAGATTCCGGCTCAGGAAGCCTCGATAGATGATCGACCACCACATTCTTTACCCCAGGTTTATCTTTAATTTCCAAATCAAATTCCTTGAGTAGAAGGATCCACCGAATGAGACGTGGTTTGGCATCCTTCTTCTGATGTAAATACCAAATGGCCGAATGATCAGTGTAAATGATTACTTTGATCTAAGGATGTAGGATCTGAACTTTTCCAGGGCAAAGACTACCGCTAGCAGCTCCTTTTCAGTGATAGTGTAGTTCCGTTGGGCTTCATCGAGCGTTCGGCTAGCATAGTGAATCGCAAATGGTACATTATCTTTCCTCTGTCCCAGTATAGCACCGTTGGTATAATCTGACGCGTCAATCATTATCTCGAAAGGCTGAGTCCAAATCGATGGCTGCAAGATAGGGGCTTGTGTGATGATTTCTTTCAGATGATTAAAGGCAAGGAGCACACGGTCTTCGACAATGAATTCATTCTCCTTGCTTAGCAATTCAGTCAATGGTCTGGTCAGTTTGCTGAAATCTTTAATGAATCGTCGGTAAAAACCGACATGGCCCAAGAATGACCTGACTTGTTTGATGGTTGTAGGTGGCTCAAGCCCAGCATGATTCCTTCGGTCACCATGAAGTTGCTCTTCTCCCACGAGAGCACAAGATTGACTTCGCAACACCTCCGTAAGACTCGGCCTAAATAATCCAGACATTGATCAAATGAATCCCCGTAGACCGAAAAATCATCCATAAAGACCTCGAGAAAGTTGCCCACCATGTCGGCAAAACCTGTAAGCATACACCTCTAAAATGTGGCTGGGGCATTGCAAAGCCCGAACGGCATCCGTCTGAAGGCATATGTTCCAAAAGGACAGGTGAACGTGGTCTTCTCTTGATCTTCAGGAGCAATAGCAACTTGATTGTATCCAGAGTAACCATCCAAGAAGCAGAAGTATTCCTTCGCGGCCAATCTCTCGAAGATCTGGTCAATGAAGGGTAAAGGGAAATGGTCCTTCTTGGTGGCGAGGTTAAGTCTTCTGTAGTCCACGCACACTCGCCAAGAAGTGGGTACTCTAGTTGCGATCTCCTCTCCTTTGTCATTCTTCACAGTGGTGATCCTTGATTTCTTTGGCACAACATGCAGAGGGCTCACCCATTTCCTATTGGAGATGGGATAAATGAATCCCGCATCACACCATTTCTGGATTTCTTGCATAACAACCTCCCGCAGATTAGGATTTAATCTTCTCTGAAGTTCTCGAGAGGGCTTGCAATCTTCTTCCAGAAAAATGCGATGCGAACACAGTGACGGATTGATCCCATGGAGATCCGAAGTTCGCCAGCCTATCGCCTTGCCGTTGCGTTCAAGAACCTGCATCAGACGAGATTCTTGGTCTTCAGTCAGGTGTGCATTGATAATGACCGGATACATGTTCGGCTCTCCCACAAGGAAGGCATATTTCATGTTGGAGGGCAAGGGTTTTAACTCTGGCGGGGTCTGAGCTGCTTCAGCGGTGACCTCAGCTATTAATGCAGGTGACGATTCTTTCATCTGTTTGGTGTCCATCATAGTACGTTCTGCCTCTTCTCTCAGATCTTGACAGAATGTCTCGATGATTTCCTCTTCATCACAAGATTCTTCAACTATTTGCTCTTGGTTCTGAAGGCACAACACCTCCACGACAGTCTCATTCAGCACATCAGCGAGTTCCTAGTCCTGATGGATAAGGGGAAATTCGACTGCGGTTTCCACTCCCTCCTCGGGGCAGAGGAGTTCATGGATCTCATTGTCATCCAAAAATAAATTGGCGTCTTGAATTTCTGCTAGAAAGTCGCAGTCGTCAAAAGACTCAATCACCCGTGCACATGATGCAGATGTTTGTTCGGTTGGTGTTCCCTCAAGCAAAGTCTCTACTCTGATTGTTTCATTGCCAGCGCCAAAAGTGATTTCTCCCGTCCCATAGTTTACCACTACGTTCGATGTCCGCAGGAATGGTCTTCCAAGTATGATCGGGGTAAGGAGTAATGGAATGGGGACGTCCATATCTAGTACCACAAAATCGACCGGGAACTGCTTTCCCTGAACCGTAACTATCACGTCCTCCAACAGGCCCCTAGGCCGCTTAACTGACTTGTCTGCGAACTGCAGAATCATCTTTGTAGGCTTGAGCGGTCCTAGCTTGAACTCTGTAAGCAGTGAGGCTGGCATCAGGTTGACAGAAGACCCGCTGTCGAGAAGTGTTCGTTCAAACTCCTCATTAAACATCTGACAATGCACGAGAGGTGCTCCCATATCTGGCTTTTTATCCGGGAGGTTGCTGATGGCATTAACTGTGGCCATTGTGAGGATGTGCTTTTCGGCCTTGCCACCTTTGCTTCTGGAGTTCTGGGGGTGTGTTCTGCACTTTGTTGTGCATACCTCTTTCAATCCTTTCTTTACAGCTGGCATGTACTCAAGAGCTTTCATCAATGGCATGTTTAATACTAAATTCTGAATGATTTCAATAATAGCAGGATCAGACAAAGCATTTTTCAAAATTTTCATTTTTTTCTGTTTTTTCATTGCTTCTGGGAAAATAATATTTACAAACTTTTCACCAATGTCATTCAAAATATTGTTCGTATTGTTGTTTACAGGTAGATGGCAAAAAGGAATACAATCATCTACAAGATGTGGACCAAAAACGGCAGGCTCGCCTTCAGGTGCTGGTGTTAGACTCGCTGCAGGTGCAAGATCCCTTCTGTCTGTGGCGGTTTCTGTAGTAGGTGCAAACGTCTCCAATGTTGGCCTATCTCCATCGAGGCTGCTGCTATCTTTTTGTGTTTTGTGGTTTTCTTCATTTTTTGTGTTTTTCTGGGTGATGGCGCTGCTCCCAAAATACTTCCTGGCCCTGGTGTTGGCTTGGCTGACGACCCACCGTCAGATGCAAGATGCTTTCCCTTCGCAGTAGCTGATGGCTGGAGTGTCCTACCGCTCCTGAGTGTAACAGCATTAGATAAAAATTAATTTAATTTACCTGGATCGGGCTGGACACTACCGACTACCTGCTCCTTGCGTCGGAAATTGTTCGGGTTGGCCTCGACTTGAGCAGGGATGGTTGTTTTTGTAGCCGTCAAGTCATCGATCTTCTGGTTTTTTCTAAGCCATATTCTTCATTAATTGTTCTAAGCAGGCCAGAGTTGGATTAACCGGCACAATCCAAGAAGAATCCCCCTGCTGGGGTCTAGAATGTTGATATGACGGCTGAGACTGCGACTGGTACCCCTGAGAAGATTGGTGAGGATAAGAGTTGGAGGAATTTTGTGAGCTCTGATTATAGGTAGCAGCCGGTTGCTGATGATACCCTTGTCTGCGGTATCCGGACTGCTGAGGACCATGCTGGTAATTATGCCTCCATGTGTTGTTGTGAGACGGAGGCTGGTACTGATATGAGGGTTGGAAGGGTCTCCCACCCTGCTGCTGCTGGTGATAGGGCATGTTGCCCATGTTCTGACCCTGGGGATGTCCCTGAAGACGGGTCAGCTACGCTTCATTATTCCATACACCATTGATTTCCTGAATGAGCGGCGGGGTGGAGAGAACTGCTCGGAGTAGGCAGGCTGGGACTCAGGTTGATATACAACCATCTGTGTCTGAGGCTGCGGGGGCTGCTCCGGAACCTGTACATGATACACATGCTGAACAGGTTGGGGCTACGGTGGAGTCGGCTGAGGGTTCTGCTGCATTGTAGGCTCCTTCTTCTCAGCATTCGGCTCGATAGAAGTAGACACAGCGTTGCACATTTTGGCATTCAACGCATGAACGAGCTGCTCCAGCTGTTGGGAAATCTGATCGAGCTTTTTCAAGCCCTGGGTCCTCTTCTCAATGACAGCTAGTTTTTCGAGGTCCTGCGACCTCTTCTCAATGATATCCACCTTAGACATGTGACTCCCAATGATGCTCAGATTGGAGCTCTCATCCTTGTCCTCGGTGTGAGAAGCCATGTTCACTGGCTTGCTAACGGCAGTTGACACCTTCATGTAGATTCGGGACGAGGATTGAGCGGCTTCTCCTTCAGCCATTTCCTCGATGATGTTCCATACCACGTCCTCGTCCTTATTGAAATGTGAACCACCACAAGCGGCATCTACGAGCTTTTGGCTTTCAAGTGTAAGCCCACCAAAGAAGTGTTGCACAAGGCTGGTCTTTGGAATTTCATGGTGGGGACACTTCTCCTGAAGATCCTTGAATCTCTCCCACGCTTCATGGACAGTCTCGTGGGCTGTTGGCAAAAACTGGAGATACGGGCACACATCTAATTCAATCGCCTAAGAGGCTAGAACTTATGGAGAAATGCAGACTTCAGCTCCACCCAGGTCGTGACTACCTTCCCTAGATGGTCGACCCAATATAGGGCCTTGTCTTGAAGGCTGAAGGGAAAAGCGGTCACCTTGACTACCTCCACCGGAATTCCAGGGTAATGAGCGGTAGCACAAATCCGGCCGAATTTCTTGAGGTGAATATAAGGCTCCTCAGTGGTGTTCCCATAGAATGAGGGAAGTAGAGACAGAAACTGCGGCTTTAGCTCGAAGTGGGCATGAATACGTGGAATTTGGATCCACTCAGTGATGCGACCCGAAAAAAATGGGTTGTATGTTTCCTTAAGCTTAGGCTTTGGCTGCGATGGGTCTGCTTCTGCTTCATCAAATTCTGGTCCTCCCACTGAGAACTCATCTCTAACTTCTTCAAAATGGGGCTCTTGATTTGGTTTATCCTCCCGTCGGCCATCTCTTGCATCGGCCCTCCTCCTCAGATCATTCAACATATCTTGGAAGGTGGTCTAGGATAGGGCTTGATTAGTCAACTGCTGCTGAATGGCTTGGATGGAAGCCAGCAACTAACTGTTAACCTCATTCTGCGTGGTATACTTCCCTTCCCCCGGATTGGTTTCAGCTTCAGGTTGGGGTTGTGGTACCTTTCCTCTTCCACCGACCATCTCAGATTCTGCTTGGTATGCTGGCTCGGAATCGGGTTCTATGTCTACACATGGAAGAATGCCCCGATCAGTCTGAATTGCAGCACCAGATAGAGAGAAATGATCTGTGTCAAGGTCAACACAAAACGTTGTTAAGGACGGCGATGTGTAAGGAGTGAAATCAATTTCCATCCAAAACGGACAGAGTTCGGGACAAGAGTGATCCCGGTTTATTGAAGAAGACGGGGAGTCTGGAGATCGGTCCACGGAGTCTGAACCGGGTTCTCGGGAATCTCCCTGAATTATTAGAGAAGGCGAGCAAATGGAACTGATGTGGGTGCCGACAGAGTCTAGACTAAACTGTCCATTTGTCACCATCTCGAAGGTCAAGAGGAAGATCGATGCGGATGAAGATGCGGAGGTCAACGAGAAATAAATGGAGTGTAAAATAGTAGAAGGCTCACAATGAGCAAGTCAACTGGAGGGAGAACAAAATGGTGCAAATGCGCGATGTTTTTGATCTTGACCTTAATTCGACTAATCAATCAAACCCAAAGCAATGGATTCACCAACTCGACCTGTGAAGCCGTGAAGGTTCAGCAATTATCTTTGTGAGTTTTAGATTTGATTTTCAGGCAATTATCTTTTCACGAGTCATTAGAGCGCTACGCCTATAGGAGAGAGAGTACTACCGGAAAAGTATCACGTACTTGTCCTCCTCCTGTGTAACCTGTAGTCTGTGCTTTTAAGGTCCTTGTAACCCTTCCTAGATCCCTACTCAGCCAAAGAAATAGAGGGAGGAAGCCGATAGGCGAAACCAATACTTCGGATCTCGCTTGCAATGGAATCACCCTTGAGCGTGCGAGAACCTACTCGGACGCAAGATGATGAGACAGACACACCCGTGAAGGCATGTCCTATGCTCGATACTTTGGACAAGGTCAATGCTCTACACAATAGAGAGTCATCAATAGCGACCAAGCCCTACTCGTCTACGTACGATAGAAGCGCCAATACTTCGGAAATCCAGGAGATACACAAGGCAGCCACAGACTGGGTTTTGGGCTCTATTCCTTACGACGGCGCTCACCTTACTGGGAAGGAAACCTTCCTATGCAACCTGAAAACAAATGAGGGCTTTGCTCACCCCAAGTCAATGAATCCAATTAATCAATTTTATTTAGGTCGAGTTTTCTTTAGCAGTCCCTTTTTTTAATTTTTTTGGTGTTATCACTTGTTTTGAGTCAATTCAATACAAGTGCCTAACGATTTTGTATTTTCTTGATTCCTACTTGATCCAAAAACAGAGGGAGAAAAGAGTCGGAAAAGTTGTGCAAGTCAGCACCAAGATGGAAATCTCACCTTTGTGCCTAAATGATGAATGCTAAGATAGAAGACTTACAGTGCCTCCAGCTCTCTCCATGCGGGATGCAAAATAGGAATTTATAAACCTGATCTAAATGCCGATATGCACACGGAAATCATCCTAAGCAGGCAATTGCTAACGTGAAGAACCACAAGTCGATCACCAATCCTCAATCCTAGAGTCCGGTCTAGGCTCACCCCTCCTCCTCTCGACAAATCGAGTTCAGGAGCAACGCTTGGCAGGGTGGGCTCGCGGCGCGGCGGCTCGAAGATGGTGAATCAACTGTTTAATTTGTGAATCAACTGTATAATTTAGACTAAGTCCAAGAACACACTATAGGTACATGAAATGGTTATTAGGGTGTTTGGACCTAATCTACTTAATCAAGCAATGCCTAAAATCTAAGGGCTCATTCCACAAAAGAAAGGTAAAATAAAACAAAACCGGAAAATGACAGGCGATGAAAATGCGTCAAAACTGCGGTGAGCCCCCAAGTGTACAAACACTTGGAAATTAGGCCCGAGTGTCCGAAGTGTCCGAGTACCTGTATTATTACAAATTATAAATGGTATCTCTCTCACCAAATTGAAAAGAAACTAACTATCTCTCTTACTCAAGTTCTCCTACTCTCTCCTACCGGCTAGGGTAGAATAGCCGACTCCTCCTCCCAAGGCTGCTCAGGATCCCCTAAGCGATCCTCCTCGATCAGTGGTCCCTCGCATGAAAACAAGAAGAGATGCCAGACAGTTCAACACAAATTATATGTTAAAAGCAGATAATCAAAAAATAGCTAAGCAGATAAAAGACACAAATGTACTCTACAAGCCGATGCTCCCCGACAATGAAGCCATTTGAAAAATGAAAAAAGCGAGAGCCGCTAAATCGTAGTCTGACAAATCAGACTCACTGTCGCTGATGCGACTACTCAAGCCTTCTTGTTCGTCAACAATTAACCCACACAATTAATTAAACAATCAAGAGCAAGGATCAAAATTTATTATACCCTACTAAAAATGTACAATGGCAAGCAAGTAGGGGTCGAACACAGGAAACAAGGGTGTAGAGTGTAGACAAAAAGTCAAAGCCTATGTCTAATGAACTACTTAGCCAAGCTGGATTTTTTTGTGGGTTTTTTATTTTATCTTTTTTTTATTTTATTTATTTTTTTTAAATTATATATTTCTGTATTTTGATTTTTAATTTTCTGATTTTATATTTTCTTTTTATATTTTATATTTTTTAATTCCTTTTTCTTTAAATATGAATATATAAACAATATAAGAAAATAGAGGAAAAGGTTTTTATGAAAATAAGTAAAAACACTCAAAAATATGGTAATAAAATATTTTTGGCATTTTTTATATTTTTGTAATGTTTTTGTGATTTTTTTTGTATTTTTCTTGATTTGTTGGTATTTTAAAGTCAAAAAACACAAGCAAATAGTGAACAAACTTGCTGGCCGGACTTAAAATGGGAATAAAAAATACTAAACAGTAACAAATTTTTCCCAAATTAATTTTAAATTAAAGATAACAAAACAAAGAAAATTTGGAAATAGAAACGGTATTTTTAAGATTTTTCTAGGATTTTTGATATTTTTTGGAAGATTTTTGTGGTTTTATAATTTTTAGGAGTTTTCTTTTATATTTTTTAGTGATTTTTGTACTGGAGTTAGAGCACAATAAGATAAGCAAAATATATTTTTTTGGAATTTTTCTGATGTGTTTTTATAATTTTTATAGACTTTCTAATGCAAACAGTAGGAACAATGCATGCTTTTTTTATAAATATTAAAATGCAACAAACATGAAATACAAAAATATGGCGTGAATCTACAACTAAACAGGAGACGACACTATTTTTTGGTAATTTTTCGAATTTTAGAAATGCACGAAATAAATAGGGAAAGCACATAAAAATACAAGGCCTGATAGGGGTATATATGCAAATAACAGAACATCCAAGGGCCTGATTGCAAATTTTACCAAAAATACAAGCGCGGAGCACGCGTTCTACTATTCACAGGGGTATATTTGTAAATACCAAAAACCGGCAGGACAAGCGTGCAAATACCCCACAAATATATTTAAATCACTACACACATGGTATAAATGCAAATACACAAATGTTCAGGATCCAAAGTGCAAAATACCCAAAAACCACGTGTCCCACTCACGTGAGATGACGTGGCCGAGGACTGAAGTGCAAATATGAAAAGTCAAGGGGATTAGTTGCAATTATTTCAAATATTTTTGAATTGCAGAAGAAAGTTTTAGTACTATAAACTAAATACAAAAAGGAATTGGGTTAAGATGCAAAATACCCAAGCCTTGCGCGCCAGCGGACGATGGGGATGAATTCACTTGACACGTGTCGACGCCGGGCCGCGCGATGACGCTTCGCGTGTGCGGCCAAGATTAGATGCTTCCTTGACGATCGGACGACGCTGGGGCTTCGAGATCCAACAGTGGTTGTAGCACATGGGAGGCACCCTCGATCGGACGGTCCTCGAGGATGGTGGAAGAACACGGTACCAGGCGACTTCAATGGTTGATTCCGACCGACACACGACCTCTCACGGCCCAGGACCAAGGGCAAAAGGGTCCTGGGAGCGATCCGCGTCGAGTGATGACCTCAAGCAAGCCTGAGGCGGCGTGGAGTGGTCGGACGGCGCTGGTGACCTGGGAGCTTCGTCCCTAGAGTATCGAGGCTCGATAGAGCCTTCTCCTTGGCTCAGACCTACAGGGTTAGTCGTGAAACAAAAAGGGAGTGCAACTGCAGGTGTTCTGGGGTCAAATGGAGGTGATTCGTGGCTCAGGTGTGGAGCTCCGGTGATCGACGGAGAAGGAGCTCGGGTGTCTTGATCTGAGAGAGATCGAGGTGTATGGAGGTACGTCGGGGCGAGAGAAGGCGAAGGGAAAGTTGATGACGGTGGAAGCGAGTCGAGCCAACGGGTGGATGAAGCGGAACACGGTGGCGGAGCGGAGCTCCACCGTGAAGTGATTTGTGGATTTACGGTGAAAGAAGCGACGAAATCAAAACCTGTTAAAGATCTAAGCTACCTAAGGATACGGCTACAGAATGGAAAAGGAAAGAGGCGAAACGCTCACCGGGAGACCAAGGTCGAGCTTGGTGGCGGAGCTCCGGCAGTGAGGTGGATCACACCTCGATTCGACACCGATGACCTTCGAACCGAGCCCTACGGCTCCCCGCTGTCACCAGGAGGCTGATGGGCTCAAGGGAATAGGAATTCAACGGTGGAAGAGGGATCAAAATCAAATCGAAGGTCAAAGGGCCTTTTTGAAGAGGTGGCGGACAGGGTCCAAAGATCGAAGCGCACGAGGGTGACCAGTGATCCAAAAACCAATCTTTCATCTGGGCGTGATTCCTCGATCGAAGGTGAGCAAAAGTCAAGAAGGAAGATTAGTGAATAGAGATACGAGGCGTCCTAGAAAAATCCTCAAAAGAGGACAAAAACTATTCCTGATGCCCTGGCAAACCTCGGTCAGAGAGTCGACCGAGGTCACCCAACGCCTAAATCTGGTTGGTCCACGTGGACCAACCAGAAACATCATTGGAAAAATTATTTAGAAATTCGATTAAAAATAAAGAATGATTTTATTAATTTTTTTATATAAAAAATGTTTATTTTTTATGAAGTATTTTATTATGAATTTTTATTATTTTTTTTGAGAATAATATTTACACGTTTCCTTTTATACCCTTTATGGGTATAATATCTATATATTTTAATATTTCATTTTTGTTTTGCATATTTAATTTATTTATTTTTGTTTATTTTTATTTTATTTTTCTGAAGTGTTTTATACACTTAATAAAATAAAGGTATAAATTGTATAGGTCTATGTATAGGTATTATACCTATGTATGCTTTATACAAGTATTTTTATTTTGTATTTTATTTAGGTTTTATTTTGATTTTAAGACACATATTTATTATAAGTAATATTTACAAAATTATAAAAATATAAAAATAATGAATAAATAATAAATTGAATATTTTAATCTGTACAAGTATACAAGTGGGGTCCAAAACTCAACTTTCAAACAGTGGCTCCGCCAAATGCGAAACCACCGCCATTAAATAGCTTATTTTTAACTATATACATTTAAAGGCGAGTTTGATGCATTTGGAGTTTTTATGTGCAAGATACATGTCTGGGAAGTTGGGATTCTGTCTTCTTATTCAGATCATAACTTTTTATCTGTACATTATTTTTAGGTGAAATCAATTTTGTATTTTTATTTATTTAATTAATTACAGATTTCATGTTCAAAGTTTCTTTATTTAAGGTATAAAAAGTGGAACCAAAAATAGGCCCCAAAATGAATAAAGAATGAATTAAAAACAAAGGTATTTTTACTGTATTTTGACCCTTATCTCCCCCTACTTTATTCCTTGTCGACCTATTCATCGAGATGCCTAGGTCTCGCGATTTCGGGTCATAAAATATTTACAATATTTTATTCTTTTTCTTTTCTTTATTCTATAATTTTGGCTTTAAAAAATGTCCTTTTCTTCACACGCAAGAAAACTTCTCTCTCTTTCAACCTATGTTCTTCTATCGTGAGGCGATGTTTTTTTCTTCACTTGCATGCATTTCTCTAAGGTACTCTCGAGGACAATCTCGTCGGTGTGCATGGATGACGATAATGTGTCGCCGTATCCTGTGAGCAGATCGCTAGTACACTTCACACTAGTACCTGAAGGTGATATCCTCTCTAAGGATAGTCCATTACATGGATACTGCAGTGATCTCTATTTTAATCACTTTACGGTCTTGTTTGCTACCATCGGTTTGTTCTCTTACCTTTGATGGATTTTTCCCTAATATGATGTATTGATGCTTTAATCAATTCTGTTTATATTCTTTAATTAGACCATGAATTGGAAATGCATGATTATCTTTTTATTAATCTGTGATTCTTTATTAAAGAGTAATGTTGATCTTAATAATTAATATTTACTAGACGTCTTGATGATCTTGTTAACGACAATCTTAGAGATGATATCAGAAATTGGGACTAAAACTATGTTGGATACGATGTTTCAATCGAGGGTGGATATAACCGGGAAGCATAAAAATTTTGGTGATCAGAATGTCAAGCATTAACAACAATGCATGAAAATATGGTTAACCATCATAAGGTTAATCTTGATGCTTGAAACTGAATATCCTATGGTGGAAAAGGGAAACCCCTCACCTGATAGCCAGAAGATGCAATCTATGTGGAATGAATGTGATCGTATATGTCATGGTTGCATTTTGTTGGCTCTGTCCAACACGGTGTTTGACGTATACTATTCGTCTACGCCCACTACAAGTGTCTATGGGAAGAATTGCATCGGAAGTATAACATTGAAGATCTCAGTATAAGGAAATACTCCATCGCTAAATTCTTGAAGTTTTCCATGGCCGAAGGGAAGTTGATTTCTGAACAGGCATATGAGTTTTTACTCCTACTTCATAGTTTAGAAAATATCGATATAAAACATACAGAGAAGTTTCAAGTCATGTGCATCATAGAAAAATTCCTCAAGTCTTGGGAAGACTTCGGTATGACCCTAAAACACAGAAAGGAGAATATATCTATGCATGACTTGATGATGGAAATAGCCGTAGATGATAAACACATGAAACAAAAGCTCGTGGTACTTGTTGATGTTCAAGTTAAGATTAATTTCATGACTTTGAAGGGAAAGGAGAAAAGAGGAAAGGGTAGTAACAACTATAAAATAAAATCAAAAGCAAGATCCAGAAAAAGACAAAGAATAAACCCTATTGACACTGTAATCAGGTTAGCCAGTGGAAGAGGGATCATCCATCCTTAAAATATCAATCAATGACTACATATGGGAGTCCTCGAGTGAATATGATCACTATGGGACTTAAGTCTAGCGAGGAATCTGTCTTTACAAAATTTGAACTATACCATATCCATGATCCTAATTAATGTCGCATGGATACATGAGCCAACAAACATATCTGTTTTGACACAACCTTGTTTTATTTTTATCAGACATGTAGTGCTGGAACTATGAAGACAGTAAACGATTCTGTGCCTAGGGTGCTAGGGTCGGGAAAAGTCAACTTGAGGTTTTCGTTTGGACATATTTGGACTTTACACAGGGTATTGCATGTCACCGAAGTGAAGAAGAATGCTTTATCTAGCTCCATCTTAGTTAGAAATGGTTTGAATTTAACATTAAATGTAATAAAGTTGTCATTATAAGACATGATATTTTTATGAAAAAGGCTATTTGGCATATTTTGATTTGTTATTTAGAATTAGATGTGATTTCGTAAATATTGATTTCATGAATATTCTAAATTCTGAATGTTCTAATTCTGTGTCGCATGTTGTTAATAATCTATAATCTCCTGATTTATGGTATGGTAGATTGAGACATGTAAACTTGAATCCAATTAAAACGATGATGAATTTAGAGTTGATCCTTAAACATATTGTTGGTAAAACTAAAAAATGTGTAATTTATGTTCAAGCTAAAACATATAGGAAGTCTTTTCCGTATGTCTCTAGAGATAGTGATATCTTGAATTTAGTACACATAGATATCTGTGAGTTTAATGGTGTGTTGACCAGAGAGAATAAGAAATACTTTATCACTTTTATAGATGATGGTAGTAGATACTATTGTATCTAATGAAAACCAAGGACGACCCTTTGAGAATTTTCTTTATATTTAAGAATGAGGATGAGACACAAACAACAAAAATGCTTAAATGCTTAAATCGGACAGAGGAAGTGAATATACTTCTAACTTGTTTGATGAACAATGCAAAATATTTGGTATAGTTCATGAAGTTACTATCCCGTATCCACCACAATCAAATGGGAAAGCAGAACGGGGAAAACAAAGCAATAACTGACATGATCAATGCTCTCCTACAAAGTTCCAGACTTCCAACCTATATGTAGGGTGAAGCATTGAATACTGCTTGCCCTATTCTGAATAGGGTTCCTCCAAGATATATGGAAAAGTGTCCTTTGAATGTTGGAGAAATAGGAAATGAGGATTAAAGTATCTCAAAGTGTGGAGTTATCTCACTTAGACCCAGAACACAAGAGAAAGAAGATATGTTCTAAAACTGTCGATGCAGTCATCCTAGGTTATTTATAAAATAGCTATGCATATAGATTCTTGGTAATTCAGTCAAAGATATTGAGTATAGATGTCAATACCATTGTTAAACTTTGTGATGCTTCCTTCTTTGAGGATGTCTTCCCTATGGAAGACTGGAATTCCTCAAAATTACCAATGATGTTGCCTCCACATCAAGACCTGTTCTATATCAAGTGGAAAGGATAGAAGAATGCGATGGTTGAGACTCAACATAAACCCAATGATCTTTCAGAAAAAACTGAGCCAAGGAGGAGTAAACAACAACGGATAGTCAAGGATCTAGGTAGTGACTTTATTCTCTACCAGATCGAGTGTGATCCACCAAATTACAAGGAAGCCATGGCTTCACCTGAAGCAAAACAATGGAAGGAAGCCATCAAATCTGAGGTGGATTCCATTATGGTTAATGGAACTTGGGAACTGGTTGATTTACCCAAAGGGTGCTCTACCATTGGGTATAAATGTGTGTTCAAGAGAGAGATCAAGCTTGACGGATCTATTAAAAAGTAAAATCGGATTACTTACCAAGGGCTTTAGGCAAAAGGAATGTATCGATTATTCGGATACATATTCTCAATTGACTAGGATGACCATAATCTAGATGCTTATAGCATTGCATCTGTATATGATCTCTCTATCCATCAGAAGGATGTGAAGATTACCTTATTGCATGGTGATCTTGAGGAGGAGATCTATATGGATCAACCTGATGGGTTTGTGACTCCTGAAAATGAGGGAAAGATTTGTAAGCTTGTTTAATCCAATTAGATTGAAACAAGCACCAAAGCTTTGGTATGGAAAATTTAACAAAACTATTTTTATCATGTGGCTTTAAGGTTCATGAATATGACAAGTGTGTCTATTCCAAGGTAAAAGGTGATGAGTGTATTGTACTGTACTTGTATGTTGATGACATGATGTTTTTTGGATCATATCTGAGGATTATTAATGAGACTAAAGCATTCTTTAGTAGCAAATTTGAGATGAAGGACATGGGTGTTGTTGATGTAATCTTGAGACTCAAACTGGTAAGGTTAGTTGATGGGATTGTAGTTTCTCAATCTCACTATGTTGAGATGGTAGTTGTAAAATTTGGATATCAAGATTATAAAGTTGTAAGCACTCCTTTTTTATTCATCCAAATGCTTTTTAAGAATAAGAGTGGAGCATGTAGCTCAATTAAGGTATTAACAAGTGATTAGAAGCCTAATGTACCTTGCAAATTGCATGAGACCTGATATTTCATTCTCGGTTGCAAAATTGAGTAGATACACTAGCTATCCTGACCATACTCACTGGGAGATTCTAGATCGAATACTGAAGTACTTGAAGGGAACTATTTCCCTTAATGTACATTATGGTAGACATCCATCTTACTAAAAGGATATATTGATGTAAGTTGGATAGGGAAAATATAAGAGTCTGTACGTAATGGTGCTAACAGATATGTCTTTACCTTTAGAGGTAGTGCAGCCTCGTGGAAGTCTGTGAAGCATATCATTCTACCCGATCTACTTTTCCGGCTGAGTTGTGTGCTTTAGACGTCACCGGAATTGAAATTGAATGGTCAAAGGAACTTCTTTTTAAAATTTCAATGGTAGGTCAGCTAGTTCCTACGATCTCGATATATTGTGACAACATGCCCATAATTGTAAAGATCGAGTTCAAAGTTCAATCAGAAAATAAGGAGACACATACGAATGAAACTTAAGACGTTAATGGATTTGTGTTGGATCCAAAGACATCACAGTAGATCTGTTAACTAATGGACTTGATATATCTTTAGTCCTAAAGTCTAGACTTCAGATAGAACTAAGACACATTGGGAGTTCCTCTACAGTAGCAACCCAATCTATCTTATTATAAATCTCACAAAGTAGGTTCAATGTGATAACAAGCTATTTGGAGAACTGATTGACACTCTTTTTTCAATGCTTATGCATGAGTGTCATCCCTGGAAGCCTGAGTAGCATGCATTTAAGTTGCAAATTAGGAAGAGCGTAGGCTCTAAATACGTCAAGCCATTGGGCAAGATGTTAGCAGTGCATCTTTAGAGAACACAACATTTGTGAGTGTTGTCATGGACCGCAGTTAAAGGAAGATGGTCTTTCCTGAATACACTAATTAAACAAGATAATGGTGCATGACCTTTAAGAGCACCAACCCTGAAGATTGTATCAAAATAACACTTTGTTGGTTCTACAGCATACTTTAATGCTAAATTCCGGAGTTCAAGACGATGTTTACTTTGTTCCTATCAATGTGAAAATAGTACAATCAGGTAAAGATTCAAATCGGAAGGTACCTTAATTCACTGAAAGTAAAGTGTGGCAGCCGAAAGATATTTTTTGATTCTATTTTTCAAATTGATGAATTCATGGGGGATTGGTGTAATTACATACAATTATGTTTAGCTTGATAAACCTATACAATTATATTGGATTAATTAATTGGTTTCAATTGGGAAATCAAATGATGTTGGAAGGAATTGCAGCCCTATTTTACTCCGTGGTATTATGTTTGCGTTGTTACCATATATATATAACGTTGATGACATGGCGAATGATGCTGTCAAAAAGGTTTGGACAAGCTAAGTTCATAGCAACCTAAACCATTTTTTTACGAGGATCGTTATAACCTTAGTTGGTATAGATGAGAAAACATCATATCGGGGCTCTTGTGGTAAATTAATTAGGGAAAGGCATGAGGTTATCTGGAATTCGTACTAAAGTCATTTGCGTGTTGGCCATCGTACCCCTCACATGTACATGAACTTTTTATTCAACTGTCATCTTTTTTTGGGCCTTAAGAAAAACCAGTTCAACATCTGATTTCATAAGTACTTTATTAAAAATGTATGCTTGTTATTTTAGAAACAATACTAGGGTGCACACACATGCTTTGCACGGATAAAGGGTATTTTAATCTATTTTCAATGACACTGGCATATCTTTGTTTCTCATTAGATAAGTTGTCATTGTGAAAAAGTTGAGGTTCAACTACAAACTCGTGCTTTGCCTCTCATTTATCAAGCTCGAGAGGTGGGAGCTAATGAAATGGATGAGTGCATGTATGTCTACCTTAATATCTTTGTATATCTTCTAATTGGTGTGCGTGCCTTTAATAATACCATTTTCAATGCAAGGACTACAATGAAGTTAGCTTCTGACAACAAATAACTACGTATGTTATTTGTGTGATGATGTGAATTTACTTGTGTTTCTAAATCGGATCGGCCGGTTCAACCGGTGAATCGGGTCTGGATCGGTTCGGTTAATCGGTTTTTGTTGGTTCAGTTCGAATTTCAAATTTAAAAGAACCCGTCTGGTTCAACCTACTATTTTTAACCTGATTTAATCAGGTTCAACCAAAGTTGAACTGCATTTAATTTTTAATTTATTTACAAATAATGCTAGTCCCGGATGTTGAACACATGACCTTTGGTGATCAATTTTAAATTCCTAACCAGCTACTCTAACATAACTTTTTACTTGTAATGGGTTTTAAATATAATTAAATTAATTATGTTATAAAACAACGAGTCCAAATTATATATATATGACATTTGATGGTACATACGAAAAAATATTTTATGCGTAGTGTGAAATATATGCATTGTCTATGTATTTTATTTATATTTCAAGTATATTTAAGTGTATATTATATAGATATTATTTCATTTCGATTTGATTATAATGTTCAACCACTTTTTTCTCACCGGTCCGGTTTAATCCAGTTTTAAATAATGATGACATCATAATCCGTTGAATCTGTTTGATTACATGGTTCAATCCGATCCGTCCATTTCGGTAAGATTTCCGATTTGATGTCCGGTTCGATTTCAAAAGCATTGGAATTCACAACAAATATCTTATTAGTTGTTGATATATTGGCAACAAGAAATTATATGAACATGATTATCTGTTGATTTTTTCTTCCAATTTTTTCTACCTTAGCAATGATTAATTCACATTTCTAAATGAAAAATAATCAATGGATGGTCTTCGTTAGGTGGGAAATTCAGCAGATGATCTAGTGAAACTACTTGTTACGTCTATTAATTTGAATTCTATGGTCCAACACACTTTTGTATTTTAGGTAGATAATATCACTACTTTTATTTTGACTCTTGGTTATCATAATAGTCGTTCTTCTGTTACTCTAGAACTCTTTCGTAAAGACGGTTCTTATTTAGACTAATCATTTACGTCGATCGAAGTTAATTCCAATTGTACAATAAAATATATGAAATGTGAGTTTAACTTGTGATGAATTAATGTATATATACCCGATCTGAAGAATTCTATAATTTGAATCGCTCGATCTTGATCGAGCGACAGACCCTGTTGTACAGAAGAGGAGCCGGTCTCAAAGAGTGAACCCAACGAATCTAGATCCTCTTAACCAGCATAATCATGGTGAGCTTCTTGGAGGAACCCAAGTCAAAGCTTTCCCCTCATAACCATCAATACCTGATAATCGAAGTACTGAACCAGAATAGTAGATTCAAACCATTGAAATCAAGTTTATGAAAGCTAAAACATCTTGTCTTTAGTCATTTCCAACGTCGAAACCAAGACGCGTCGAACAAATAAGAGAAGCTTCATAAATGATCTTATCACAGGAGAGTGGAATTACCTGGAAGGTAATTTTGCAAGTAGCCATTCAGATCGACCACTAAAGAGATGCTTTCACACGAGATCTGCCAATGTGAATCATCATCGCTATTTAAAATTTATGTTGTTAAGCAAACTGTTCTAAAACATTTTGAGCCGAACCAACAAACTTTTATTTGCATTGGGAGAACTTGCAAAAGTCTTTTGGTTGTTATTTCTGGAGCCCAAGTTCATGGATATATTATTAAGAAAGATCTTCAAACATATCAATTTATTGGGACATATTCGGATGATGCATGTTTGATTTTCAGCAGGCTAAAGGAAATGGATGTTTTTAAATGGACCGTGATGATTTCAGTCTACTTCAGCAAAGATTAAAGCGAAAAGGCAATCTGATGCTTCCGTGAGATGAAATGATGGTCAGAAGTTAGACAAGACCGAGCCGGCCCGACTCAGGCTCGAACCTGTACCCTCGTGGGCTGGGCTCGGACCTGGGCTTGAAGTAGGAGATATGACTGGGCCCAAGCCTGGTCCGTAGGGCCCGTTGTCATGGTTAGACCATACCGAGCCCGATCAGAGCCGGCCCTGGTCTCTACGTCCATGGATATCAGATACATTGCTAAACTCAGAGTCTCGCATGGACATTGTTGATTGCCACATTGAGAGTTAATAGTATTGGTTGTGCGTCTCCATTTTTATGACATTACTGAAAAATATCCCCTGCTTCTTCAGAAAGAATAGTTAATCCGTGAAAAATTATTTGTAATCGAAAAAAAATCCTGCGCTATTACACGAATAAAAAGATTCACGATGTTCGGAAACTAAGGCCAGTCAAAAGTTAATTTTCTATTAAAATGAACGAAATTAATAATCTTCTTTTTTTTGTAAAAACTGTGATGGCATTTTCGAAACATCACTCGTTTAGAAGGGTATCCAGCTAAAATGGCTAGAGGTATCTATCAAGGCAACCGACAGCAAATTATATAGGAAGCTTCAATGATGCGGCTTAGCTGCATGCATTGCAGAGGGGCCCTCCCGAAAGATGCCGGCAGACTTTGTGGTGCCGACACTCCCATTCTCCCTTCTCCTCCTCTGAGATCTACGTGTGTTATTTACAGAGCTCCAAAAGAGGAACGGAACGGAAATCACTCTCTTGTCTCCATGTGGTGGTAAAAAGAAAAGTGGCATCCAGATCTTTTAATGCAGTAGGTTTAATTCGATAATGGTTCACAATAATGATCCCACGACTTTATGGTAAGGCTAACTTGATGCCTAGAGCTTTGACTCCGGATAATTAAACTCGATTTGATGCTCCATCAACGTGGTCCCGTTTCCGTATGAGATAAATAATTCAACTGCCACTGAACGTTCTCGTGTATTATTTTGACGAAATCGTTCATCGAAGGTAAATGCTTGATCTTTCCCAAAGATTGCTAACAAGGCAAAGTGGAAGCATGTCCGGAAGGAAGGATAGTTATGTGTTCCACTGTTTTACGAAATTTTTAATTATATAACAAGCTCCATTATCTCAATCCTTTTTTCTGCTACTAGATTGTAATACGCAGTACAATAATATGTAAGATCTATGATTAGCAATAAAAGTTAAAGACCGGCGCCATCATCAAACAACGACGATCCACTCTTAGAATATAACGAGATACAATCAATGTATGTGCACTCTAGGGTACGTTTGGTTGGTGGGTTGGGTAGGGTTGGGGTAAACCTTTGAATAGTAAAATGTGAGGAGGGTTAGGAGGGTTGTAATAGTAAGTGTTTGGTTTTGAATGGGTTGGGTTGGAGTTAAATGTGATGTGATGTGATGTATTGATAGGATGTATAGTTGGAATTAATGATTGAGGGTAATAATTGTTTATGTTATTGGTTTAAAAAAATGAATTATTGATAGGATGTAAAGAAGCATGGAGACCACCTTTTGTTGCAGAAATTCTTTGGTTTTGAGAAAAATAAACAATTACGGAGACCACGTTTTGTATTGGTTTGTTGTCTTCCTTAATTTTATAATCCATTCGAAATATCTATATAGTATTCCTTGAAATTAGATTAGTAAGTTATTCATATTATATTATTCTTCATATAGTATTATTTATCATTTCCATAACGTCAATTAATATTCCAAATTTGATATAAAGTAAATAAAATTTGAATATTCAAAACTCAAAATGAATTGAATACGAATGTAATTTAGTAAATTCAGTCGAAATTGAATTCGCGTTCGGATTTGAAACTTTAAAATGAATTCAATCAGAATATCTGTGAATTGGGAGGTAGTCGATTAGCACCCACACTTCTGTTTTATGTCTTATATGTGCTTTACTGAATGAATAATTTCTACCTCCTATTTTATAGGTCATGGCGAATATAACATCGAAAGAACAGCAAGGCCAATTTCAAGGTGAGGCACCAGAAAAGTAGCAACATTCCATGCAAGCAAACACTGTTACAATCATAATATAAATTAATATATACTTTGACCACAACTACAATCTGCCTTGAAATTACTCAAAGTAAACACTAACGACGTCATCATTAACCACTCTAAAGTGAGACATTGAAGGAAAACTTTCCTCAAACACACCAGTTGATCCCCAACACACCCTCACCCAATGTCATAAAACTGAAAGCATGTCGTGCAACCCATTCTCCGGAAGATCCATCAAACAACGTGCTTGTCTTCCACGTCTTGGTCATGAACTTCCGCCAATCCAGTGTCCCGAAGCTGCATGCGAAGTGACTCCACCGTTTCCATCAGGGAATTTCTATGTCCTCCTTCATCATCTAGCACGGAGTAAAGCTCACTCAGTTCAATGTCCTTCTGTTGCAGCTCTCGCAAGTTGGATTGAATCTGATGATTCAATGCTCTACTCTCAACCTCTTTCTCCCATAAACGTTGTGCAATGAAGAAGAACTCATCTGCCAAGTTCTCCATTGTCCTCGAAGCGCGCACGTATGGCATCCTAGTCCCACAACGACTAACCGAGCAGACGTAAAATAGCCGGCGGACTGGATGCTCCGTTCCCTCCTCGTAACTAATGGCACCGATTATATCTTCCCATAATCAAACAACAATCAAGAACAAATACTAATTGCATAGTTCTTAGTCTGAATCACCGTATGCCTCTACTAAAGAAGTGATCCTCTAACTATCTGCAAGAGATACAAACACTCATCATGTATGCTTCTTTTTCATTACGAACTTTTCATGTGTGCTTCTTTTTCAGTACGAACTTTTCAAGAGATACAAGATCTGCGATGCTTTTTATGTAGTCTCAGTAACATAACAGAGTAGTGTTGTTGGACAGCATGGTGTTCTAAACACTCATCTAACTATCTGCACTAACACTATTTCATGGTGGAGCTGGAAACGTTGTAGATTATTACCAATAAAACATGTTAATACACTTCTTTTGTTATATTTTCTTGGTTAGGAGGAGATCCTTGAAGTAGCTGTTGCAAAGGGTTAGGAGGTCCATGCTTGAAGTAGATGTAGAAGGGCTAGAATGTTGATCTTCATGTAATAAGTTGATGGGCAACAAAAGCTTCTGTCTATTTGAAGCTTCCCCTCACTCTCCCATGTTTGCTTCTTATTCTGTGCGTATGTGATTTACCACTATATCTCCTTATTCTTTATCCTTCATCTGAAAAGGATATAGGAATATCTACAGTGTGGGTTCTATCCAGGTTCTGTTCGTTTTAAGATATTCATATGAAACTAAATTTTATCAAAATCACAAGAAATGCACGAAAAGTAAAATACATACCCAGAACATTATGTTCATAACCCTGTTACTTGTGTAACTTAATTCTCATTCTGTGGGTATGTAATTTCCCACTGAACGATCAAAATCTTGAGTAGTGGTGAACAATCTACAGTACACATGATTTTGTAAAATCAGGTTTTGGATTAAACCTCCTTTCTAAAAACCTCTGCGCAATTATACGTCCGTTAAATAACACCAATCATACCAATGCCATGGTACAAACTCACAGCTATGTCTATACCCATTCCTAGAAGGCAAAACCAACACCCCACAAGTTCATACGAGATCGCAAATCGACAGTAAGCCCAGATCCTCGAACCCATGTCCCACATAACCCTCAAAACAGAAACGACACCACAAGATGTCATCCAGTATGCACGAGAACACATCATCCACAGGCAAACATCGAGACCACGCACAGATGAAATCATCTCTGATCAAATAAGCAGGAGGACGGGGAAATACCTTCGAGCGGCTTGGGCGATGATCCTGGCGAAGGAGATGGTGTCCTCCTCTCCGAGCTTGTAGCCGGCGCGCTTGATTTCGAGGAGCACAACCAAGAAGGTGGCGCAGTACTTATAGGCGAGGAGGTCCTCCTCGTCCTTCCTCCTCCTACCTCCTTTCAAAGGTCTTGGGGAGACGGTTGGGGCTTTGGACTCGCAGGAGTCGGCCTTGTGGATGTTGGACATGGTTCCCGTCTTGCGCGTTGAAGGAAGGCAGGACCCATCGCGTGTTGTCAAGTAGGGTTGGGTAGAGGATGTCGGGGCAGACCTCGACCGCGCACTGTGGGAGGAAGAAGACATGAGCTTGGGGACGAAGGCATCGGGAGCCTCTCCCATCCCTGTTGGCGCGCGCGACGAGGCGGAGCGATGGGACACGACCTATGTCGTGTTGACCGAGGACATGTGACTGCAGCATCCCAAACGTTCGGCCCTTGAACCCATGCATTGCCCTCCCAACCCGTTCGCCCCTCCAACCAACCGCGGGTTGCAAGGGTGTGACCCGGTCCGACCCGGGGCACCCTTGCTACCAAACGATCCCCTAGTGTCGATTGTCCTCGAAAGCATAATAAAAAACAACTAATAGTATAAGAAAAAAGATATTTCTTCTCCCTTACACCCACGATACTTGAAATTGAAAATTCCAATATCAAATTAAGCACTTCGACGTGGTGATAAATCTCATAAAGTACAACATAAGGTTCTATGACCGTCGGTGATTCGTGTGGGTGACGTTGAATGATTTTGCGTATTTTTTTAATGCAACTTTTGGTCTTTTAATGAGCAGTATGACGCTGCAGAAGTTCATTGTTGATCACATTATACATACCCACATTGGTGAGGTGAGATCCGTAAGTTTATCTAAGGGAATAGAGAGTTATCTTCGTTTTGTATCAGTAAAATATTAGAAGAGATTATTTTAGTATTCAATTGATATATATATATATATATATATATATATATATATGGGTTAAATGGGGTTGACCCCTAGGGGAGCTAACTTGGCTCCCCCCACCTCATTTCGCTCGATTTTTTTATTTTTTTAAATTTCTTCCGTGGAATTTCATCACTATATCCCTATATTATGTCATTAAAATTTCGTGCTAAACAGAGACTCCTACGGCCTCCATCCAGACAGTCATTTTTTAACGATAATAGAATTGCTAAAAATGACCCCGTCTGGATGGAGGTCGTAGGAATCTTTGTTTCGCGTGAAATTTTAATGACATGATATAGGGATATATTGATGAAAATCCACGGAAGAAATTTTCAAAAAAATAAAGAAACGAGTGAAATGGTGCGGGGGGGAGCCAAGTTAGCTCCCCCCATGGGGGCAGCCCCATTTTACCCTATCTCACCATTTCACCAAAATCCCATCTCATAGGATCACCCCTCCATATATACATATGTATATGTATATATATATAGAGAGAGAGAGGAGTGATCCTATGAGAGCAAAAAGTTGTGAGAGCATGAGAGGGGTGATCCTGGACCACATGATCCACCCAGGAGAGAGAAGACCAGGAGAGAGAAAACAGAATCATGTGGTCCAGGACCATTCCTCTCATGCTCTCACAACTTTTTGCTCTCATAGGATCACTCCTCTCTCTCTCTCTCTCTCTCTATATATATATATATATGTATATATATATATGTATGTATGTATATATGTATATATATATATATGTATGTATGTATGTATGTATATATGTAGAGGGGCGATCCTGTGAGAGCCAAAATTGATGAGAGCATGAGAGGAGTGATTCTGGACCACAAGATTCAACCATGAGAGAGAAGACCAGAAGAGAGAAGACAGGATCTTGTGGTCCAGAATCACTCCTCTCATGTTCTCACCAATTTTGGCTCTCACAGGATCGCCATATATATATATATATATATATATATATATATATATATAGGGGTTGATGGGGCCATCCCCAAGGGGCAGCCAACATGACTGGCCCCACCCTATTTTTTGGCAATTTTTTTTTATTTTTTTGAAAAATATCACTATGTATATTCATCCCTATATCCCTCCTATATGCCATTCGAATTTCGTCAGAAACAGAGACTCCTACGGCCTCTATCCAGACATAGTCGATTTAAAAAATCCTGCGACCGTTAAAAAAATGATGTTTGGATGGAGGCCGTAGGAGTCTCTGTTTCTGACGAAATTCGATTGGCATATAGGAGGGATATAGGGATGAATATACATGGTAATATTTTTCCAAAAAAATTGCGAAAAAGGGTGGGGACTGCCATGTTGGCTGTCCCTTGGAGGCAGTCCCATTTTTCCCATATATATATATATATATATATATATATATATATATATATATATTGGTCCGTAGATTGATTGCTGTAATAATAGAAAAAAATAACATCGTAGATTCACTGTTTTAAATAGAATGGAAAGTTTCAGAATTGGAAAAAGAGAGGGGAAAAAAACAAAATGTTTGAACATTTTGCAATTAAACGTTGATATAAATTTTGATGTGATTCAGCTATTTTTATTTGGATGCCTATGTTTTGTTTTTATATGTAAAAACTCGATCGGTAGAGATCATAAAAATGTCAAGGACACTATAGCATGCTGAAAAAGAAGAAAAAGATAATCCTTAGAATGCACACCTACTTCTTGTAAGTATTCCATTTTTTAATATTATGTACGAGGTGTAAAAACAATGTGATTGAAAAAAACAAAGACCGAAGAAAGCTATGCTATGCGGTTCTACCATTATAGTCTTCTTAAAAAATGTCAATCATGTTGTGACAATTGAAACATATGACAATAATTTTCAAATTATTTATTGTTGTGAGTAATTTTTTGTTGTAGTTTATTCTATATACATAGACCTCAAAATGGATATTTTCGTATCTACACATATATACATAAATATGCTATTTTTATACATATTAAAATGTATTTACAAAATATTCCTGTAAAAATACGAATCCTAAAAACTCTGCAAATTACCTTCTCGACAATATATTCTTCATACTTATCATTTAAACCATGAAAACTGACTAAATATTACACTACGAACCTTATGGTTAACTCCCAACCACTATGTTGTAAAAAAGAAATTGGATTTCGTCTAAAAAATCAACTTTACCTCTTTTGTTTATCAAACTTATAACCTAACTCTTACACCATGCCCTCTTTCCCAAAGCCACACACTCCCCTCCCATTTAGGGTTCTGATCATGGGTACACTGGAGACCTCCCGCAAGTCCTACCATGACCGAATCCTCAACAACATCAGTGGTGCATTTAGCATGGGCTTGCACACTCCACTAACGATCTTCATGAACCATAACCCCGATCCTTCTGCATGGACTTCTACAAACGTCTTCTCCGACCTGCCGACCCCCATCCGATGACAATCACGATCACCATCCATCTGAAGATGCCACTTCTGAGCTATCAGACTCCGCCACAGGAATGATGATGTCTTAAAGACGATCACATCCAAATTTGAGTCAGTTATCCATAACTATTGTTAGGATCTTGAGGAGTTCGAATCGAGCCTCCACAATGAGGTAGTGGCACTGAAGGAGACCGCGATGCATGTCGTTAGTGACCTTCTTGGGTCCCTCAAAGTTGGCACCTCCGTTGTGAAGGAATCCCTTGAATTTGTAAGATGTGCCATCATTGATATCATTGGCACCGTGTGGTGCGGCATGATGGAGATTATCTTACATGGTAAGGAGATCATGGTTGCTCTGGATGCCGAAGTGGGCAGTTACCGACTCGGAGGCATCGTTGAGCAATACATCAGGTTCGATATGTAGGTTCTCGTGGTGCATAATGATCAAATTACAATCTTGGAGGATCATGAGGATGCGGAGGAGTTTGATGCTTGGAGAAAGGTTCTCAAATTGGAGGAGAAGAATGAGGATATCGATGAGTTGTGTCTAGAGTATGGCAGTTTGGAAGGGATGTTCGAAAAGTAGGTTCCCAAGATAATATGTCATCGTGTACATCTACTCCTACATCGGATTCATGACTCACTCTCCCGTGGGGACTTCACTCTGAGGCCAATCGAGCCAGGTGATATCGTGACCGGAGCTCGACACGGAGGTTAAGCTCTGGTTGAAGGAAAGAGGGAGCTGAGCGGAGAATATGGAAGGTGATAAAGAGCTGGAATATCCACAGTTAGATCTTACATGGTGATATTAACTCATGACTAACTCATGTAGTTGACTCAAATAAAGTTAAAATTTACGACATGAGTTTTGATGTAAGACGGAGGATGTTTGTTGATTTAGGTCATAATTATGAAGAATACAAAAGGGAATGTAATTTGCACAGTTTTTAGGATTCGCTGTGTAAAAAAATCTCAAAAATATTTTATTCAAATGTTTACTTTTTTAGTTAAGAGAGTGGATCACATGTTTGGATGCAGAATATATAAATCAGGGATAAAGGTACCTTATCATGAAATAAGCTATCTCAAGATAAAGTCGTTGCATCATAGTTACGTCGTTTATTATGTCTATTTCTACCTTACGTAAACATTCCTTAACCCTCAAATCGACCAAACAAGAATAAAGACAAATCTTACTTATCCCTTATCCCTCGTTGAAGGACCAGAGAGAATCCAATCGTTTGAGAGATGATGAGATGGGCGACAAACCCAACAACTAAATCCCAATTAGATGGCCAACACTGATACCTACCGTTCATTATATCTATATATTAAATAGCAGTCGCGAAGCTTTGAGTTTCATCTGATACATACCGTTCATTACATCTATATATTAAATAGCAGTCGCGAAGCTTTGAGTTTCAGAAAATCTTAGCTGACCCATCTCAACAAAAACCATCAAACCATTGCAACAACTACGTACCTACCAATCCGTACAACTTTTTTAACTATACTTTCCTCCTGTCCGAAGTTTAGTGATGATATCCAATCGCTATATGCAGATGGAGAAATACTATACCAAAATCTTTTTTACGTATTAATTAATTTATTTACAGAGAAGCTCCCGAACTTTGTTCTCATTACCGATATATCTTATAACCCCCAAATGTACCTATCGGATCCTTGACCTTTCGTACGATGGAAAAATATGCCATATTTGCCTCGATTTTTTAAACCTACCACTTAAGGGAAGAAAACATGAATATTGCATGCAGAGAATATTCATAACCAATGAGGCCACAAAGTCGAGGAACGATCTTCTTGATATTCTAATTTCCTTTAAAAAAAAGTGTTGATGCACTCACAATACAACTATAACTTACTAAGTGGAACAAAGAACTAATAAATTTACTCCATCCAAAATTTGGTCACCATCCATAATGTAACTAGTTTATTCACGCCGAACCAAAAATAGACTAGGGTTATATTGTTCCAAACTTGGAGTTGGTAGTGGTTGGATCCCAAACTATAGGGATTTCTAAAATTTAGCAGTAAGCACTAGGGACGCAAACGGACGTGGTTATATTCGTATTCGTTCGTATCCGTATTCGTTTTTAAGAGGATATGGATCTTGTTTATCTAAAACAGGCGAATACGGATACGAATACGAATATTGGAAACAAACTTTTTGCGGATACGAATATGAATACGAATCCTTACTTAACGAATACGAATACGAATACGAAAAATATAACGAATACGATTACGAATACGAATATTCGTTACTAAATAAATTATTTTATTTAAGTTATTTACCTAATACCTAGGATACTAGGGCTTCTTCCCCAACACTAATCCCTCCCACCCGCCTACCCCGACGCCGACCTCTCTTCTCCCATTCGACAGCCGCGCGCCGCCCCCTTCCGCCCCCCTGTCGTCCCCCTCCGCCCCTCCTGCCGCCCTCCTGCCGCCCCCTTCCGCCCCCCTGTCGTCCCCCTCCGCCCCTCCTTGCGGCCCCCTTCACCCTCCCTTCCGCCGCCCCAGCCTCCTGCGGCCCCCTTCGCCCCCTCTTCCACCCCCTCCGCCCCCCAGCCGCCCCCCTTCCGCCCCCCAGCCGCCCCCCTTCCGCCCCCCTCCGCCCCTCCTTCTGCCCTCCTCTGCCCCCCGCCGCCCCCTTCCGCCCCCTGCTGCCCCCTCCGCCCCTCCTTGCGGCCCCCTTCACCCTCCCTTCCCCCGCCCCAGCCTCTTGCAGCCTCCCTCCGCCCCCAGCCGCCCCCTAGTTCCGCCCCTGCCGGCTGCCGCCCCCCTGCAGCAGGCCCGCAACCCTCCTCCTTCCCCTCCACCCAGTCCGACGCCGTCCCTGCGGCCCTGCCCCTGCGCCTCCATTTGCGATCGATCTCTGGTAAATTTCATATTCTTGTAATGTTTTTTATTTATGGATTATTTTGTTAGAAAGAATTAGAATATGGTTGATACTATTAGAAGATTTGTATGGAACGTATGGAATGTTTTTGTTTATGAAACTTATTGGAATATGCTTGCTTGATCGTTAACTTCAATGTTTGTAGAAAAATAATGAATACCGACCCATCTATGGAGAATGAGAGTACTAATTTGGAAGATGCTCAAAAACACTTTAAGAAGCAAAAAAATGCGGAAGTGATTGCCAAATAATCAGGTACGCTTTTATATATAATTTTTTATTATAATATTCGTTTGATATTCGTATTCGTTCGTAAAAGATTCGTATTCGTATTTTGAGGATATGGATCTTGATTTTTTACACTCATATAACATTCATATTCGTATTCGTAATATGAAATGAATATGGTTACGGTATGACCTGAATTCGCATTCGTATTCGTTCGTTTGCATCCCTAGTAAGCACTCAAGCCATGTTAGATGCTTGACACCTTCTCCATGTTTTTTTAGCAAGCTGAAGCAATAAAGTCATCGAGGTAAAACAAGGTCATGAGAGTTCAAAACGTCAAGTACAAAAGAAGTTGATGTACCACACCACCAGCAAAATGACCAACCACCAGGTAACATGGCAATGTTCATCCAAATATACAAGATTGGCTTAACCTTGGCCCGACATCACTGGATGCAAAATACATCAACATCATAGAAAGAAAGAAAGAAGGAGGCAGGTCAGAAGAAACTAACAGCAACCCAAAGTCATTCGTAGAGGATTCTTCCTTCATAGACCATTAGCAAATAATAACAAGATAGAATATTATGAAAAGGATAATCGAAATCCTTTACTAGTTATAATAATTGTTAAATTCGTAGTGTCAAAATCTAAAACTAGCAATATGCCAGGCATTGTAACTGCTTTAACAAGATTTGTGGGTATAAAATATGTTTTTGGAAAACATATGATCGATACCATCTCCATTTGATCAAATGAGAAACTTAACGGTAAAATCCTAAAGGAGACAACTCAAATAAGATCATAACTTCGAGTTTAATCATAGTCTTCCTGTATGCAGGATGTACGGGTATTGTGAATACTCGATGGTGATGTGATCCTAATCGAATGTATAACCATGACACTTATATTACGAGGGAGTGATGGAACATGTTTGGATTTTAGTGACTCCACTCTGTAGTCTAGTTATCCAATCTCAGTCCAAATGTTGGACATTGATCTGAATATGATTCGGATACAATAAGAAGATTAGATACTTTGTCTGACTTGATTAGACATCTTTGAGAGATCTTATAGATATGGATATGAAATTAAATCTCACTATCTAAGCCATTGTACATGGAATATATAGTTGCCATGTCCTTATCTCCAAGTATCTGTGGAGAAGGCATACTATTCTTGCAAGAGTTCAAGAATAGTTCTATTATTGATAATATATGAGCATTGGGAAATTGATGATCAAATTGGATTTAACTATCACTATACTGTCGTCAAGCTGTCGGACTAAGAACTCATGGTTCTTCATCTTCTTCAGGGCCTCGTGCACGTGAAAGAGACATCGAATTTCGTGAGACGAAATTAGAAGTTCCCACTCGGATCGTCACTTTGGATTTTGGGAAGCACACATCTTATCCATGCGTGCACAAGTGATCTCTACGTCAGATCGAACTTGAGACATGAGGTCTAATCTCTTAGAGACGCATGGATCGTATTCACGTTTCAAGAGGTAATACTATTACTCATGTGATCTTAATGAAACTACATGGAAATTGTTACCATATCATGTGATTTCATTAAAATTTTTTTAAATTCCCGCTGCCCCATCGACTAGTATTACTAGTAGACCTAGATCGAATACAATTCAATCTCTATGCTTCCATGATGCGTGAGGCACTATTGCCTCCCTTGAGCCACAGCCCCTTCTCACCACCTTCGATTAGGGTAGCACCAGCGTCCTACACACCTCCTTTGATTATTGCAGCACCAACCCCCAACCACCCCTGCGCACACCAAGGAAGCCCTAGCTGGGGCCCCTTCTTGGCGATGTTGATTTGTGCAAACCTTGAGTACTCGTTCCTTTTCCTTGCCTTGTGAGAGACTTGTGGGTTCTCTACTATCCTCTCCTTGTGATTTGTTCTCTCTCTCCCTCCCCCCCTCTTTGCGCCTTGTATTTATTTGGCTCTCCTTGTAGTTACCAATGGCCAAAGAAGACACATGAATACAATGATTTTCAAGATTGATAATGTTTTAGCTCATGTTACAATAATTATATTGATAAAAAATAACTACTTGATATGGTAGCGGCTATGGAAGATGTGTTAGCCTCATGAGGTCGGGGAGGCTACATTGATGGGAGAAAAAAGTCATTGTTGCTGACAAATTGTATAAGCACCGGTATGTCGAAGATAGTCAATGCAGGAATTGGATCATAAATGATGTGTCTCCTGACATCCAACCTTTGGTGCTCAGGAAGAAGTCTGCTAAAGAGAAATGGCTCAGACCTGAGAGCATGAATGGACAAAAGAAACAAGATGTTCGAATGTATCAGTTTAGCAGGGTGGTTTACCATATGAAATTAGGGCATATGTTTGTTGTTGGGTACTATGTTACACAAAAAGCAAAATGGGAAGAGATCGACTATTATTGTGATGAAAAATGGACCAGTACCGCTGATCAAAAAAAGTTCTGAGAAGAGATTTGCAAAGGATTTTTATTTTTCTTGGTGATCTTAACAATGACTTTGAGGCCACTAGGAGTCAGCTCTTGACGACGGGGATAAGCTCTGACATTGTGGAGGTCTTATCATGCAATTGAGAATCTGAAGAAAAATGTCATGTTGTTATGAGAGACGATCAAGTGTTGTCCTTTGAGAGGTTTGTATTGCTAAGTAAAGGGCGCAAGAGCGCAAGAGTGGCTACTGGAGAGAAAAATGTGGTCACTATAAGAAAACTGGTAGTGGAATAAATTATTGCTAGAAACTTCATCCGGGGAGGAATATTAAAGACATTCATGTTTATGTTCAGAAAATATATATTTTATAAGAGTACAGATGATGCAAATATTGTGAATGTTGCAATGGCTAAAAAGAAAAGTGAAGACAAATATTTATTTAATGACGATGTATTATTGATAGTGGTGCTTTTGATGATATGACATGTAACTCTAAGATGTTTCTTGATTATAAACTTACCTTTGGTAGAGAACATGTTGATTTGGTGGATGTGTCTTACGCTACTATGGCTAGAAAAGGTGCATGGGATCGATTTGATTGTCGATAGCCTCTATCGTCTTCCTGCTCATGTGGTCCGTGCTTGGGTTGCAACAAGTGTTAAAGAAACTGATGATATCTGACTCTGGAGCGATAGCATCAGCATCTAGGACATCCTCGTTATCCCGTTCTTTACTATTTATTTCCTGAATTATGCAATAAAGTTGGAGAAGAGATCTATTTTTATGAAGTATGTGAGCTCTCAAAGCATAGTAGAACTATTTATCCTCTCTCTAATAGTAAAAGTACTTCTATTTTTACATTTTCTACTATGATATTTAGGGTCCATCAAATTTGAAAAGCTCGAGAATTCATATCTATTTTATAACTTTCATTAATGATTTTTCTCATTACACTCATGTGTACTTAATGAAGAGCAGAAGTGAGGTACCAAGTATCATTCGAAGTTGTGTTAACCTGATCAAAAAATAGTATGACACCAATGTCAAAATCTTAAGAACTGACAATGATAAGGAGTACTTGGAGGGTTCTCCATGTATTTCCTGAAGAGTGGACTCATTCATGAACTTCATGTAGTTACACACCCCAACAAAATAGCATAGCTGAGAGAAAGAATCGCCACTATTTAGAAGTTACAAGGGCTCTTCTTTTTCAGAGGAATGCACCCAAGATGTATTGGAGAGAAGAAGTGCTCACATTTGTTCATCGTATCAGCAGGCACCCTTCTATCGTGGTTGAGAAGAAGACTACTTTTTTATTGTAAATCCCGATAAACTTCCTTTTAGCTCAGTTCCTCGTGTGCTTTGTTGTGTTTGCTATGTTCACATCTTTGTTCCTCGTATGAGGAAACTGGAACAAGGGCTGTGAAATACAATGTTATTAGTTACTCTGGTACCCAAAAAGGGTACAAATGATTTGATCCTATTGAAAGGAAACTTCATGTGACCAAGGATGTTATCGTTCATGAGCATGAATTCTATTATGTAAAAGCATTTTCCTCAGGGGGTGTAGTAAAATGATCGTTGAGGAAAAGGAAAGTGAACTTTATTTCCTGAATGAGATTGGGGTAGCAATGATGATGGAAATGACATTCTTATTGGTCAAACTGATGGCAAATGAGAAACTGTGGATAAAATTGCTGAGATTATGGAAAATAATGATCATGACAATGGCATTCCCCTTGATCAAACTGATGATAGATGAAAGGTTGTGGATAACAATGATGATCGTGAGGAAAATATGATACCAAACCATAATCTCAATCTTTATTTGGATGATCCAAGTCATGGTAACACTGTAAGTAGTTCTTCTTCCCTTGATGATGTTGTTGATAATACTAACAATATATTGATGACTTGGTTGGTGACATTGAATATGTGGAGGAGGATCTCCATATTGTTGTGAGAAAGATTGTAAGATCAACCGGATCTCCAACTCGTTATCTTATTGAGAACTATGTCTATTTCTCTAAGGTAAGCTCAAAATACAAAAGTTTTATTATTGTGCTAGATTCTCATATTATTCCAAGAATGTAGTTGAAGCACAGTGTGACCTAAATGGACAAAAGCCATGAAGGAGGGAATGGAGGCTATGGAAAAAAATGATATGTGGGATATTGTCAAAATTTCAAAAGGTGTTCATATATTTGGCTCAAAATGGATATACATGATCAAGTATAAAGGTATATGGAAAATTTTAAACATTCAAAGATCAGTTGCTTGCAAGAGGCTACAATCAGAAATATGATATCAACTACGTCAAGACATTTTCCCATGCTGCAAAAATGAACACCGTCAAAGTTATTATTTATCTTATTGTTCAATTCTCTTGGAAATGTATCATCTGGATGTCAAAAATACTTTCTCAAATGGAAGGCTTAAAAAAGAACTCTACATGAAGATGCCACTGGGATATGATTAGACGGATAAATGTTACAAGGTGAAAAAGGTATTGTAGGTTGAAACAATCACACAGAGCTTGTTTTGAATGGCTTAGGGTAGTAACGATAAAATGGGTACAATCATGCTAATGGAGATCATACCCTCTTCATCAAAAGTGATAGCACTAAGAATCTATTCTTCTGGTCTATGTTGATGGACATGATCCTTACTGGATATGATGAAGATGAATTGTCTAGCATAAAGAGGATTCTTTCAATGAAGTTTGAACTAAAAGGCTTAGGGAAGATGAAGTATTTACTTGGCATTGAGGTGACCAAATCTACACATGGTATGTGTTTGAATCAGTGAAGTTACTCTCAATTTACTTCATGACTCAAGTATGCTTGGTTGTAAACTGCACCCTATCATGTGAAGGCAAACCATAAAATGAGTAAGAAGGATGGAGAACTTCTTGATGATGCAAAGAAAGGGAGATATCAAAGGTTAGTTGGAAAATTAATCTATCTCACTCTGACAAGACATGAAATCACCTATGCAGTGAATATTGTTATTTAGTTTATGCATGCCCCTACGACAATCCATGTGAATGATGTAAACCAAATCTTGATCAATATAAAAAGTGCCCCGACAAAGGGCTTATATTTAAGAAACACAGTGATGTTACTATTGAAGGCTATACTAATGTTGATTGGATTAGGTCTATTGACGATAAGAGATCTACATCATGGTATGTAGTGCACTTGTATGGGAACTTGGTTATTTGGGGAAGCAAGAAATAAAATGTTGTTTCTAAGTCAAGTGTTGAAGCTGAAGACTGACTACTCTCTATTGGCATCGCTAATTTATTATAGTTACAGTTGCTATTAAAAGAATTGGGAATTGAGAATTGACATTACTATGCTGATGAAGATGTTCTATGACAACAAAGCTACAATAAATTTGGTAGACAATCTTATGATGCATGATAGAACATAACATGTGGAGATAGATCGTCATTTCATTTGAGAAAAGATTGACGCTAGTTAATTGTATTTGCCTTACTAGAAATTCGGTTATCGGGTTTCTGATCTCTTTACAAAGATGCTACGTGAGGTGCAATTCGAGCTAAGCGTAGGCAAGTTGGGGATGGTTGACATGTATGCCCAACTCGAGGAGGAGTATTGAGTTGTATTGTAATTGGGTCGGTAAACATGTCCATAGATGAGGAATCGTTTACCCTGTCTCATATTTATGTACTCATCCCCCCTCCTTTCTGACTTATGTTAGTGAATAGTTCTCTAATCTCTATGGTGAGGGAGATTAGGGTTCATGTGCCCTCGTGGTTTTTCCCTCATTGTAGGGTTTCTACGTAAATCCCAGTCTTCATTGTGGTGATTGTTCATGCTTGACTTCTACAAAAGTGATTAACAAACTCATAATCATCCACACAAAGATAGCATTTCGAAGCATTTCATAACCCCTTCTTTTCAGCATCTCCTAGGTCAGGATTTTTGTTTTGAGAAAGAGCAATAACTAAGCCAAGCAAAATAACTAACTCTTAGCAATATTACAGGTCACCAAACTATGGTTATATCATATTACTAATGTCTATTCTTCATTTATATATAAAAAACTATGGCTACATTATTGGTGAATGATCCGCATGCCACTTCAAAGTAGAGGATGCAACCGGAGGCATGACACTTGGTATCGGTGCAATCTTAGGAGGTGACATTTGACAGAGGGAGGTTGGTAGGAAAGTAGAATGAGAAAGGAAGGAGGAAGACGACGAGGGAAGATTGAGGATGAAGATATAATTTTAGGATATTGATGAATCTCTATTTTATCACCTTTATTCTATCTTTTTTGTCATAAAAACAGTAACAAATACATGTAAATACCTCTAATTTGCATAAGTTGACATTGATGCATTATTATGTACATATTGTATAATATATTGTTTTTAATGCTAAAATTATAGAATAAAGAAAAGAAAAGAAAAAGAATAAAATATAAAAGATATTTTATGACCCAAAACCCCGAGTCTTAGGTATCTCGATGACTAGGATGACAAGGAATAAAGTAGGGGGAGATAAGGACCAATTATACAATATAAATCCTATTTATTAATTCAATTATTATTTAATCTTGAGACCTATTTTATTTTCCACTTTTTATACCTTAAATAAAAAAATTTTGTACATGAAAGTTGTAGATAATAAAATATAGAAAAATAGATATATAGTATAAAAGATATACTCTAAATAAAATTCCAAAATCCCAACTTCCCAGACCCATATCTCTCAATAAAAACATAAAATATATCAAAATCACCTTTAATTGTATATAACTTTTAATAAGCTATTTAATGAAGATGGTTTCATATTTTTGGAGTTAAGGTGTGAAAGTTAGGTTTTGGACCCTATTGTATAATAGACCCGTTTAAAATATTCATTTTATTTATTCTATATTATTTTTATAATTTTATATTTTTAGAATTTTGTAAATATTATTGGTTATGATACTTAAATATATTTTTATTATATTACCCGGCAGACCTGATAAATTACCCGACAGACCTGGCAAAGATTATAAAATATGTATATAAAATTTTATTTAAGTATATATATTATATCAAAAAATATAATAAAAATATATTTAATAATTATATAAAATAATAAACCAAAATAATAAAATCAAAAAATATAAATTAAAAATAAAATATTTTAAAACATAGATAAATATACCTATATATTAACCCTAAAAAGTAACGTGTAATTATAAACCTCTAAAAATATATAAAAATCACATTAAAATACTTTGAAAAATAATAAATATTTTTTATTTTGTAACTTAAAATTAATAAAATTCTTTTTTAATTATTATTGAATTTTTAGTTATTTTACGTAGGTTTTTCCTTGTTGCTCCATGTGGACCAACCAGGTTGCTCGGATGGTTGACCGCGGGTCAACTATCTGACCCTAGGCCATGTAGCATTGACACCTAGTCAAGGAGCCCTCCTCGATTTTTTGCCACTGGTCCGTTGCTCAAGAAGGATTAGACCCTTATGAGATTTGATCCTTGTACATCTGCCATCCACGCCCAGATCCTTGCTTCCACCAAATCTCTTTCCCGTGTTCGGTATCTTTCCTCGAAGATCCCACTACATCACCCTGTACAAAAGCCCCGACCCGATTTCCTTCAGTTTTTGAACCTCCTTTTGACCAAGCCTCGCCTCCTCCGTGAGCTCGAAATTGAGGGCGGTGACAGGGCCTTCTCCAGCCACTTAGAGCGGGGTCCGGCAGAGTCTAGGGTCGTCTCCACCACCTCCGATAGAGCGTCGTCGTCGAGGTACGCTTCCTGGGTCTGCCGACGAGGTACCTTCTATTTTCTTGCATTTCTTAGATTAGGCTTGGCTGTAGATTTAATTTATGCCTTTATCCTCGCATGTTGGTAGCTCAAGTCATCGCCCCGTAGTTCGCCGGAGCTAGCCTCCGACGAACCTTTCCACCGTGCTCCGCCAGTGCCTCGACCCGCCTTCACCCTCATTCTCCTTCCTCTTTGCCTTCTCGTCACTCCAGACCATTTCATCCCCCCAGATTCATCGTGGATCTAGAAACCAGGTCCCCTCCTCCGCCACATCGTCGATGACCTCCGCTCGACTCCCTACAAGTCCATTCCACCTCCCAAACATGTTTGGCCCCTTCGTTTTCTTGTATCCGTGCTAACCCTGCAGGTGCTTAAGCGTGATAACCTCAATTGAGGCAATTTTTGCTGAAGACCAAGGTACTTGGAGCTCCATTTTCCCCGAGCTCGTTTGCCACCATCTGAGCTCTAGCATACCTCTAGAGGAACTCATCTGTTGTGGAGGAGCAAGTGCTCCATTTTTCCTCTTCCCCGATCTTTCTAGGTGGTCGGAGGCTCTCTTGCGAGCGGATTGAAACTCAGCCCAGCCAAGTTCTTGCTATGTTCGTCCAGGCCCTCTTCCTGCCATTGGAACCCTTTACCGCTCCAAAACATTCAACAGTCGTTGGATCCTTTGCGCGCCAACCGTTGATTACCCTTGCGATGATCTAATAAGAGCCGTCTATTCACGCGCACGTTCTGGGTATTTTGCAACTACACCCAGATGCTTTTTGTATTTTATTTGTAATGCTCAAACTTTCATTTGCAACTTTTTATATTTTGTAATAATTGTAAACTACCCCCCGATCATTGCTTTAATTGCCTTTCAGTCCGTGTCACATCATCTCATGTGACGTCCCCACGTGAGGGGATATTTTGCAGGTGTATGCCTGGGAGTTTTTGTATTTCATCCAAGTCCATTAACTTTCATGTTTAATATTTTTGGAAAAATTAGAGTAAAGCCCTCGAACTTTATTTTATTTATAAATATACCCCTACTAGTAATGTAGTTTCTTTATGTTTTCTCTATTTATTTAAAATATCACTTTTCCTCTAAAAATCCCAAAAAAATAGAATAGGTACATATTAATGTGTTGATTCACGCTATCATTTGTATTGCATTTTAGGCACTTTAAATATTTTATAAAAATAAAAATAACCTAAAAAGTCCATGTCTAGCCTATAAAACCATAAAAATATAAAATATTGTTGAAAATTTCCAAAAAAAGTTTTCATGTTTGGTTATTTGTTTTTCAACTTCAAAAATTTAAAAACCCTAAAATTACGAAAGAAAATTATTAAAGTTTTAAATCTCCAAAAACACAATAAAAATCTAAAAAATTAATAAAAACTCTATAAATAGCATTTTCTATTTTATATTTTTCTATATATTATTAAAATTATATTAAAATTTATTTGGAAAATTTTAGACTTAATTTTCCATTTTTAAGTTCAATTTCAATTGCAAGTATTTACTTAAACCCTAATTTTGGGTATTTTGACTTTAAAGATATATAAAAATTAGCAAAATTCTCCAAAAAATCACAAAAATAGTTAAAAATTATTAAAAATTAAAAAATATTTATTTTTTTGTAATATTTAATTATTTTTAGTTATATTTATATTTCTTTTTATTCTGTAGTGTATATATAGCTTTATTATTAGGGGAAAATGGGGCTTCCCCCACCCCATTTTTCGCAATTTTTTTATTTTTTTGGAAAAATATCACCATATATATTCATCTCTATATCCCTCCTATATGCCATTCGAATTTTGTCAGAAACAGAGACTCCTACGGCCTCCATACAGACGTCGTTTTTTAACGGTCGCGAGATTTTTTAAATCAACTATGTCTGGATGGAGGCCGTAGGAGTCTCTGTTTCTGATGAAATTCGAATGACATATAGGAGGGATATATGGATGAATATACATGGTGATATTTTTCAAAAAAAATAAAAAAATTGCCAAAAAATGAGGTGGGGCAGCCCCATCAACCCCTTATTATTATATATTTTTGTATAAAAAAGAACTAAAAATCTATAAAGAAAATAGAAAAATAGAAAATTTCAAAAAATCAAAATACAAAAATAAAAATAAAATAAAAAATAAAAAACCCACAAAAAGAAATATAGACAAAGACTTCATAATCACATTTTGCATTCACTTGCCCGATCTATCCCGTTTGCTCCTTGTGTTCGATACTCTACACACTTGCACTATGCAAATATTTTGTAGAGTTAAATAAAATACATTTTAACTCCACAATATTTCCACTGCTTGATCATTATTATTGATTAATTATTATCTTAATCTGGATTTCATGTCAGTCACCTCGACGACTGTGTTCCCGCCTTGTGTGGAACATACGATCGCTCGATTTCCGGGTTAAGCAAATGGCGTCGTTGCTGGGGAGCAACTATGCTTAGATTGACATTATTTTGATTGTGATTTATTTGTCTACGTTTTTCCTTTATTTATTTTCTCTTTTGTTTGATATAATTGTTTAATTGTCTAATTACCTCTCTCTTGGTTGACTTTGTTGCGAGGAACGCGTTTCGAGGGAGGATCTCACTCTAGGAGCCCCTACGCACCCACGTGAGCCTGCCGACCTACCACCAAGGAAGATTAGGGAAAATTTGAAGACAGAGCCATTTTGTTTTTATTACATTTATTTTTCTAATTCAAGTGAGAGAGAGACCTTAATATTTGTAATATATAGGACTCTGCAACACTCTTCATTTCACAAGGTCCAGTGCCCAAGGGATTGTTCCCTTGGGGGCCTCGTCGGCTTTTTCGTGATTTCATCGCCTTTCTTTTGTTTGTTTTCCGATTTTCGATTTTACTTACTTTGTGTGATTCGGTCCTAGTTGTAGGATTTGCTTGACGATAGCATTAGGTCCAAACACCTAATAACCATTGCATTCTCCTAGAGTTTACATTTGGAATTAATCAAATATAACTTGCTATCTATTTAAATTTGAGATCGAGCACCAAGAGAATTGATATACGATGCTTGCAGGATCTACTGTGGCGGACACCGATGCACTTCAGAGACCGGACTTTTGGATCTCATTTCTAGATATTTAGCATATTGTTCTTCACGCTAATAGCAATTTCTGTATCTAGGGCATTTTCATCGGCTGCATTTGCATATAGATATGTTTTAATTCTATTGAGCATCTTTTCATGTAGAGTGTTGGAGGCAAGGTGAGCATTTCTCTTTAGCATACATCATAGTTTTCTCCTCGCATTTCTTTTCCGACTCTACTCTGATTTTGACCACCTAGGTGCTAAGTCAAATTGACTTCTCGATAGTCTTGTGCATTTCCTATTAAAAATCCAAAAAAATGATAGCAATAAAATTGGGACTGCTAACATTACTTGACCCTAAAATACATCAAAAAGAAGAATATTTGTCATTGGGCGAGTAATCCCCTCATCATCTTCGTTTTAATTTGCTCGAGTACACACTAAGGTTAGTGCCCAAATCCCATCAAGCCAACATAAGTGTTTGTACAATTTTGACTTCTCACTTAAACTCTAAAACATACAAGATAATAAGACCAAACTTTCACGGTCTTCATCGAGTTGAGTAGGTGAATTGAGGGGTTTGTTTTGTGTTAGTTTGTGTGAATACTCGATCTCTCTGCACATTTGCACCTTTTTCTTTACTTCTCTTGATTTGGCCATCGTGCTCTCCCAATCATTTTCTTTTATTTCGAGATGGCCGACTGGAGTGCTTTTTATCTGGACTTTGCAGATTCATCGTACACTATAGCCGGTCCATGATGAATCTCCATTTCATCACCTTTATTCTATCATTTTGGCCTCAAAAACCCTAGCAAATGCATGTAAATAGCATCAAATTGTATATAATAGCATTCATGATTCATTGTATTAATTCCACATTAAATAAGGTTCTTAATGCCAAAATTATAGAATAAAGAGAAGAAAAGAAAAAGAATAAAATATTGTAAATATTTTATGACCCAAACCCCGAGACCAAGGCCAGCATGGTATTGGTCGACAAGGAATAAAGTAGGGGGAGATAAGGGCCAAGAGTACAATAAATACCTCATTTATTTATTCATCCATTTCTGCATTTTTGACACCTATTTTGTATATAATTATTTATTCATCAAATAGAGAAATTTTGTACATGAAAGTGGTAGATAATAATGTAAATAAAAATATAAAATTGAGTTTGTGTAAAAATAATACTCAGTGTACATTTTATACACAAAATAAAAAGCCAAAATCTCAACTTCACAGACCCATATCTTGCAAATAAAAACTCCAAATCACCCAAACTCACCTTTAATTGTATATAGCATTCCAAGAACTATTTTATAAAATTGGTTTCATAATTTTTGGAGTCCATCTGCAGAAGTTAGGTTTTTGGCCCTTCTTGTACATAATACCTGATTAAATATTCATTTTATTCAATATTTATTATTCTTACCAAATTATATTTTAGAATTTTATAGATAATGTATATAATTCATATACATATTGACATTAGAATAAAACCAAAAAGAACTTGTAAAATAAAATAAACCTATGTAAAATCATAGACAAAATACCTATGTGAAGTATGTACATAAATAAAAAGGGGAAAACATTCTTTAATTATTTTATTCTTTCATATTTTTATAGTAATGTACATATTAAATATAATTCATTAAAAATACAAATCCAAAATAAAAATCAAGAAAATACATTAAATAAATAAAGTATATACATTATATAGGTAAAATACCTATAAGTATACCTACATATACATAACACATTTATTTAAAAATATAAATAAACTCATAAAAATCAAACAAAAATACCTTTATACTCACAAAAATAAATAAATTTATAAAATAAGCCTATAAAATAATAAAAGAAAATAAACAAATTAAAAATAAAATACACAAAAATACATGTAAATACATACATATACACATTATTCAAATAAAACTATAATAAAACACCTCGAAAAATTCAATAAAAATCATAAATAAATACTAGACGAAATAATACACATTTTTTTATTTTATAAGAAAAAATTAATAAAATCATTTAGGGTGTCAAATAAATCAATCTTCCATCAGATTTTCTGTTTTGTCTTGTAGCGGCTGACGTGGCCCAATGAGGCGCCGGCCTTCGTTGACTCCCTGGTCAACTGTCCCATCCCTCGCTTGGCGCCTCTGAACTATCAAATCCCCAATTTTCCTCCATTTTTCGCGGCCATCCCTTCCATCATCCTGGCTCGCTTCCTTCACAAGATTTGTCCTCTGATCATCCATGATGCCCGCCAAAATCATAATTCAACGAGATATTCATTGGATCAGTCAATAATCGCCGGGTAATAAGGCCTCTTGCCAATGTTTATAAATAATTAGCTCCGCCTCCTTCCTCAGATTTGGCCATTTTCATTCCACCCAAACGCCTTGATCTTGCTCCTGGACCATTCCTCGTGACAGGGGGAGTCGCCCAGCGCCTCGACTTGGCCGGAGGACGGAGAATTTTGACACGGCGGAGCTCCGGCGTCCGCCCTGCTCCCTGGAGGCCCCCAGGTATAAGAGCTGTCCTTTTATGAGTTTTTAGTTAGCTTTTAATGTTAGCGTTTCATTCCAGTAGTTAGATTAGTTGTTAGTTAATCACCCTAGCGTAAGAATCAAAATTTGAAGTTCGCCGGAGCGTACTTCTTCACCATGAACCCTACTGTTTCCGACCGCCCCAAGCACCCCATCTCGATTCCCATCGTGTTCTCCATCGTCCTATCATCTCGGACCAACCCAAGACCATAGGTCTTGGCGAATCGGGGCTCCTCCTCCGCCGTTCGCCGGAGCCCCTCCGCCCACCTTCATTTTGCATCGCAGCTTCAAACCCCGGGTCGAGGAGCATCGCCTCGAGTCCCTCTCCCTTCCTGTGCAGGTTAAATGCCCCAAGGAGCATCAGGAGTCGATTTATCAGTGGCCGGAGGTACCTGGAGCTGCGTTTCTTCTCCAAGCTCGTGGCGCCGTTCCAGGGCACCTCCGGCCGATCTACAACCTCCAGCAGATAGAGGACCCTGCCAGGAAGCTACTTGGACCCTCAAGTGCAGCAATGATCGGTTGGAGAGCGAAATCGAGGAGGAAGAAGCTCGCCAAGGCGAGTGTTCTTCCCTGTTCTTGCACTTGAGCTCTCCACCGTTGGATGAAGGAGGTTCCTCCAGATTGAAGACCAGTCGTTCGATGGGGAGCCCTGTCCAGACCGTCAGATCTCCCACGAGATCTAATCCGCACCGCTCATCGGCGAAGCATCATCGGCTCATGTGGAGGCGCCACGTGTATAAGTGACTCGCATCCAGCCGTCAATCAATGCCCACGTTGGGGGTAAATTTCACATCTAGCCCCCGCCTTTTTGTAATTATAGTTTAATACCTAAAATAAAAAGTCAAGTTGTAAATAAATTGTATAATTTGCAGTTGGACCCCCTGATGTTTTCATATTTACACTTTAGTCCCTCCGCGCCTCACGTGCAGCACCCACGTGAGGCACGTGAAATTTGCATTTAAACCCCGCCGGGTTTCTGTAATTACAAAATGGTCCTGAAAATAAAAGTCCATGTGTATTTTTATTGTGATTTTTGCATGTATGCTCCTGCGAACTATTTTATTTGCAAAAATACCCCTGCCAGGCCATTTATTTTTGAATGCTTTGTCTATTTATTTTGTGCTCCATATTAAGTTGAAAAATCTTGCAAAAATAGACTTAAGCTCATGTTTAGTTGTGCTTGCATGCTATATTTTTAGTTTTTCATTTTGTTGCATTTTTGCATTTATTAAAAATCAAAAACATGTCTTTTATTCACTGTCTAACTTATAAAATCCTAAAAAAATATGAAAATGCCTCGAAAAATTCCAAAAAAATTACCTATAGTGTATTTTGACCTATCCTAGTGTCAGTCCAAAAACCCCTAAAAATCTCAAAAGGAAAACCTTAAAAATTCCAAAAATACTCAAAAACTTCAAAAAAATATAAATTTAAAGAAAAATCAGAAAATTACAAACTCAGGCCCTATTTATACTTTGTTTTATTATCTTTATTAGAAAAATAGTGTGGAAAATTTTTGAGGCCGTTAGCTATTTTTAAGGTCTATTTTTGTAACAGCCAGAACCTATTCCACTGTTTGCTATTATTTAGCTATTTAAAAATATTAAAAATATTTTCAAAAATGCCCAAAAATCACAAAAATAGTAAAAACCCATGAAAATCCCAAAAAGACTTTGTTCCTGCATTTTTGACTATTTTTGAGTATTTTTGTAAATATTATAATACCCCTTTATGTATATTTATATATATTTCCTAAAAAGAAAAAAATTATATATATATATATCGAATTATTTATATGTATTCTTATATCTACTTATTAACCTTAATATATATAAAAAAAGAAATAAAAAATATATATATTTAATTATATTTATATATACCTATATACATATTGTATGTATTATAAGCTATATACTAACCCTCTATGGGTATACATATATTTATATATATAATATATATATATATATATTACCTAATTATATTATTAAAAATAAAAAATATAAACATATAATAATAAAATTAAAAACCCACACAAGGATGACTCTGAGATACATGTAGGCTATTGCATTTTGGATTGCTCTCTGTGGTTCGACCTCTACATGCTTGTCACTGTACATTTTATGGTAGAGTTAAGAAAGATTAATTCACAATTATTTTTGAGCTAGTTGTTGTATTCTTTGGATTGTGGGTTAATTGCTGATTAACACCGGTCTTCTATGAGTGGTCGCCTCAGCGACAACACTTTTATATTTTTCATGGTGACCCTCGTGGATATACCTGTCGTTATCAGATGGCGCCGTTGCCGGGGAGCAATGGGCATAGCCTAATGATGAATCCATGTTTCATCATCTTTATTCTATCATTTTGGCCTTAAAAACCCTAGTAAATGCGTGTAAATAACATTAATTCATGCATTTTAGCATTCATGTATATGTGTGTAAATATTGTATAAAATGCGGTTTTTAAAGCCAAAATTATAGAATAAAGAAAAGAAAAGAAAAAGAATAAAATATTGTAAATATTTTATGACCCGAAACCCCGAGACCTAGGCATCTTGATGAATAGGTCGACAAGGAATAAAGTAGGGGGAGATAAGGGCCAAAAATACCAATAAAATACCTATACATTATATTCATTCTTTATTCATTTTGGGACCTATTTTTGGTTCCACTTTTTATACATCAAATAAAGAAACTTTGTACATGAAAGTTGTAGATAATTTTATAAAGAAAAATACAAAATTGATTTCATAGAAAAATAATATACAGATAAAAAGTTATGGTCTGAATAAAAATCCAGAATGCCAACTTCCCAGACCCGTATCTCACAAATAAAAACTCCAAATGCAGCGTACTCACCTTTGAGTGTATATAGAAGAAAATAAGCTATTTAATGGCGGTGGTTTCGCATTTGGCGGAGCTACGGTTTAAAAGTTGAGTTTTGGACCCTCATTGTACCTTGTACATATTAAAATATTCAATTTATTATTTATTTATTATTTTTATAATTTTATATTTTTATAATGTTGTAAATAATACTTATAATAATTATGTATATTAAAATCAGAATAAAATCATCATTAAAATTCAAATAAAAATACTTGTATATATCTGATACATAGGTATTATACATACACTTATACCTATATAAAATACACTTCTATTTTATTTAATATACAAAACATATCAGAAAAATAAAATAAAAATATATTTATGTATATAAAAGTATTTTATAATTTTATAAAATCATAAATAAAAATAATAATATTAAAAATACCTAAATAAAAATAGAATACTTAAATACATAGATATAGATACCTATAAGGGCATAAATGCAAACTTGTAAAATTATACTTCATAAAAATAATTAAAAATCATAATAAAATAGTTTATAAAAAAATAAACGTTTTTTATTTTATAACCATAATTTAAATAAATCATTTTCTATTTTTTATTGAATTTATAAGCATTTTTGCCAAGGTTTTTTCTTGTTGGTCCACGTGGACCAACCAGATCTCTTCCTTGGTTGACCTCGGTCAACTCTCTGACCGAGGTCTGGCAGTTGTCAGAATGCATTTTTCCTCGACTTCGCGGCTTTTTGTAGACCGTTCCTTTCACCGAACGGGGTTGGTCTCTTCACGAGATTTGTAGTCCTATGAATGATCATCCACGCCCACTTTTTGTTTTGACGATTCGATCAAGGATTCGCCCGTGACACGCCCTTGAACATTGCGCCTTGACCATGGTTCAAAATGGACCCCCCCGACTTCCATTGGCTTTTTGATCACTCTTCCACCGCAAAAGCCCTACCCTAGACCCTCGTCTGGACTCTTAGTGACAGCAGGAGTGCGGAGAGCATCTCAGCTGGGCGAATCGGCGTCGAATCGAGCTAGATCCCCTTGCCGGAGTCCTCGCCAGAGGGCACCTTGTGCGCGCACAGGTGAGGCCTTTCTTTCTCCCTTTTTCTTCCTTTTCTCAAATGTTCTACTGTCAAAGAGGCCACAGTGATTGTTCCTTCGTCAAGATCGTTGTCTCGTAGCCATCATTTCACCCCGGAATCAACTGCGGCCGGCATCGAGTCTCGCCGGCCGTATCTACGTTCCATACACCCGTTCACCTTGAGAATCACGCCACGAAGTTGGGGTATTTTGCCCCCAACTTCATCACCCATTTCTTTTGCAGGTCTGGAGTCAACGCAGCAGCTGGGAGGAATTCTGGGAGTTCGTCGAGGTGCCAGGAGGCGCGTCGCTCCTCCGCCCCCTCCGACGTGCTCTGGTGCGTTTCGCGCCATTTTGAGCCTCCCAGCATCAAGAGGAGACCATCAGGAACGAGGGCAGCCTCTTTGGAGCTCCACGACGCGGCGGAGGAAGGAGATAGGGGTCGGGGAAGGTCGAGCTCGTCGCCCTTCGTCCTGTTCTTGCTGATAGCCTTTTCGCCGTCGGATTACAAGCCTGCCCAGTTCTAATAAACGCCGTTGGATGATGCGCGCCTGCCAGCCATTGGATCGCGGCCTCCAGATCTAATCTGGACCACAGGAACGAAGGGGTATCGGCGCGCCTGGGATCGCCACGTGTCTAAGTGGGATCATATCTACCGTCCGATCGGCGCCTGTAGCGTGGATATTTTGCTATTTTCTCCCCCGCGTTTTTGTATTAGCAAGTAATATCGAATCTTTCAACTGATGTAGCTTATTTTTGTAATATTTGCGAACTTGCCCCTGGCATTTTGTGATATTGCAGCTGTAGCCTTCCCAGGTGTGCGTGCTCACGCACGTGACTCCTGGAATTTTTGCAGACGCCACCTGTGGCTTTAACTATTACTGTTTAGCCCAACATACATTTAATTCAGTTAAAAACTTTTGGAGATTTGCATTCAAGCCCTCAAGATTGTTGATAATTGCGGATATACCCCTGCCAGGTCCACACGCGTACGCACGTGGGTCTGGGGATTTTGCGGGGATACCCTCGTGTTTTGGGTTGTTGCTTTTTGGTCCTGAAAGTTTCCATGCCAGTTATATAGTTTTGGTATTTTTGCGGCTAGGCCCCTGGATATTGTGCATCTTGCGTATATGCCCCTGCCAGTTCCTATAGTTTGTGCTTGTTTTGTCTAATTAATTAAGGCATCATTCTAGCTCCAAAATTTCTCAAATTTTAAACTTAAGCTCATGTGCATGTACTCTTCCACGCCAATATTTTAGTTTTTGATTTTATTCTATTTTTATATTTATTAAAAATCAAAAACCTCTATTTTGTGCACTGTCTAGCCTAGAAAATCCATAAAAAATATAAAAACACTCCAGAAAAATTCCAAAAAAATATATTTTGTGTCTTTTAGTTAGTTTTAACTCCCAGCCAAAAACCATTGAAAAAATATAAAACCGAACTCCAAAAAATTTGCAAAACTCTAAAAACCTTCATAAAAATTTATAAAATCCATACAAAATCCAAAAATAGTGTTTTCTTTTCCTGAATTTTCTTTGTTTTATTATCTTTAGGTGAAAATTCATTTGGAAAATTTTTACTACTGTTTATTATTTTATTTCTCCATTTTAAGTTTCAGCCTTGCCTTTTTACTACTGTTTTCTTTATTTTGATAATTAAAAATACCAAAAACATTCTAAAAATTACCCAAAAATCACAAAAACAGTAAAAAAATATAAAAAGACCAAAAAGACTTTATTTGCTTATTTTTGAGTATTTTTATCTATTTTTATAAATACTTTAGCTTGCCTTTTATTACATTACTTTTATATTCCAATATTGAAAAAGAAAATAAAAAAATATATAAAATATAAAAAGAAAATAAAAATCAGTAAATTAAAAATCAAAATACAAAAATATAAAATTAAAAATTAAACAAAAAAATATAAAAATTAAAAACCCACAAAAATTCTAGATTGGCTAAGTAGCTTGGCAGACCTAGGTTTGGATTTTTATCTGTGCTCTACACCTTTGCTTCTTGAGTTCGACCCCTACTTGCTTGCCATTGTACATCTTTAGTAGGGTATAATAAATTTTAATCCTTGCTATTCATTCTCTGATTGATTGTGTGGGTTAATTGTTGAAGACCGAGGAAGTTTGAGCAGTCGCATCAGCGACAGTGAGTCTGACTTGTCAGACCGCTATTTAGCGGCTCTCGCATTCTCGCTTTTCAAATGGCGCCGTTGCCGGGGAGCATCGGCTTGTAGAGTATCTTTGGGTCTTTTTAGTTACTTAACCATTTTCGCTTACTTGTATTTTGTGTATTATTTATTTTGAATTATCTGACATCTCTTTTGTTTTCTTGCGAGGGACCGCCGACCGAGGAGGATCGCCTAGGGGATCCTGAGCAGCCTAGGGAGGAGGAGCCGGCTATTCTACACTAGCCGGCAGGAGAGAGCAGGAGGACCAGAGAGAGAGAGAGTGTTGTTTTTATTTTTGAAAGAGAGAGTATTTGATTAATTTGTAATAATACAGGACTTGGACAGTTGAACACTTCGGGCCTAATTTCTGGGTGTTTGTTCACCCGAGGGCTCACCGCGGCTTTTTCGTGTTTTCTCGACCGTCATTTTCCGGTTTTGTTTTCTTTTTCATTTCTTTTGTGGATTGAGCTCTTAGCATTAGGTCCTGCTTGATTCGAGTAACCTAGGTCCAAACACCCTAATAACTCTTGCATGCTCCTATAGTTCGTATTTGGACTTAGATTAATTAAGTAGTTAATCATTGGCTCTCGATCCGCGCGCCGCGAGCTCACTCCACACAAGCACTTTCTCCTAACTCAAATGTGTTGAGCAGAGGAGGAGTGAGCCTAGACCGGACACTAGGATTGGGAGTTAGCGGTTAACTCGTGGTTCTTCACGCTAGCAGCTGCCTGTTCTAGGACGATTTCCGCATTGCATAACCGGCATGTAGATTAGGTTTATAAATTTCTGCCTTGCATCCCGCATGGAGAGAGCTGGGATTCACTGTAAGTCTTCTCACTTTGCATTCATCATATAGGCACAAAGGTGAGATTTCCATCTTGGTGCCGACTTGCATTGGCTTTTCCCGACTCTTTTCTCCCTCTGATTTTGGATACATTAGGATAAAGAAAATACAAAATCGTTAGGCGCTTGTTTGAATCTACTCAAAAGAAGCGATAACACAAAAAAAATTAAAAAAAGGGACTGCTAAGAAAATTTTAACCTAAATAAAAATTGGTAATTGGACTCATTGATTGGGGAGAGTAACACCCTCATTTGTTTTCAGGTTGCATGGGAAGGTCTCCTTCCAAGTAAGTTGAGCGTTCGTAAGGATTAGAGCCCAAAACCCAACTTGTGGCTGCCTTGTGTATCGCCTGGATTTCCGAAGTATTGGCGCTACTATCGTACGTAGTCGAGTAGGGCTTGGTCGCCAGTGGTGACTCACTATTGTGTGAGCGCCGACCCTGTCCGAAGTACCGAGCATAGGCCACGCCTTCACGGGGGTGTCTGTCTCACCGGCTGCGTCTGAGTAGGATCTTGCACGTTCACGGGTGATTCCGTTGCGAGCGAGATCCGAAGTATCGGTTTCGCCTATCGGCTTCCTCTCTCTATTTCTTTGGCTGAGTAGGGATCCAGGAAGGGTTACAAGGACCTTAAAAAGCGCAAGTTACAGGTTACACAAGAGGAGGACAAGTACGGGAATACTTTTCCGGCAGTACTCTCGCTCCTATAGGCGTAGCGCTCTAAGGACTCGTTGAAAGATAAATTCCTGAAAACAAGATAAAAATTACAAAGATAAAAGCCGAACCTTCACGGCTTCACGCGTTGAGTTGGTGAACTCCCTTGTCTTGTGTTTGATTGCTAATTACATTTAGGTCAAGATCAAAAATATCGCGCCATTGCGCAATTTTGTTTCCCTCCAGTTGACCCTCGCTCATTGTGAGCCTTCTACTGTTTTACATTCCTTTTGATTCTTGTTGACCCCCGTATCTTTCATCCACATCGATCTTCCTCTTGATCTTCGAGATGGCGACGAATGGACAGTTTAGTCGAGGCTCTGTCGGCACCCACATCGGCTCCATTCGCTCACCTTCTCTAATAATTCAGGGCGATTCCCGAGACACCGGTTCAAACCCTATGAACCGACCTCCAGACTCCCTGCCTTCTTCAATAAACCGGGACCACTCTCGTCCCAAACTTTGTCCGTTTTGGATGGCCATTGATTTTACTCCTTACACATCACCATCCTTAATGAAGTTCTGTGTCGACCTTGACACAGACCGCATCTCTCTATCTGGTGCTGCAATTCAGACTGATCGGGGCATTCTACCATGTGCAGACTCAGAGCTCGATCCAGTCAACCAAGCAGAGACAGAAATGGCAGGAGGAAGGGGAAAAGGACCACAGCCCCAGCAGGAGCCTGAAGACAACACAGCGGAAGGACAATATACCACGCAGGGCGAGGTTAACAGTCAACTGCTGGCTTCCATTCAAGCCATCCAGCAGCAGTTGACTAATCAGGCCCTGGCTCAAACAGCCTTCCAGGACATGCTCAATGATCTAAGGAGGAGGGCCGATGCGAGGGATGGCCGACGAGAGGAGGAGCCGAACTTTGAAATCAATGATGAGTTCTCAGTGGGACCTGACTTTGAAGCAACAGAAGAAGATCCACCGCAACCCAAGCCCACACTCAAGCAGACATACAACCCAGGAGCAGGGCGCATCACTGAGTGGATTCAAATTCCACGAATGCATGCTCACTTCGAGCTAAAGCCACAGTTTCTGTCATTGCTTCCCACCTTTCATGGGAACACCACTGAAGAGCCATATATTTTTCTCAAGAAGTTTAACCGCATCTGCTCCACTGCTCACTACCCCGGAGTTCCCCTGGATGTGATCAAGATGACCGCATTCTCTTTCAGCCTTCAAGACAAGGCCCTTTACTGGGTCGACCATCTCGGGAAGGTAGTCACCACCTGGGAGGAATTGAAATCTGCTTTCCTCCATAAATTTTATCCCATGGGGAGATTAAACCAGATGCGTTCCCGGATCTCCAGTTTCTGCCAGCAGCCCCACGAGACGATACATGAAGCGTGGGAAAGATTCAAGGATCTCTAGGAGAAGTGCCCCCACCATGAAATACCCAAGACCAGTCTCGTGCAACACTTCTTTGGGGGGCTATCATTTGAGAGCCAAAAGCTCGTAGATGCGGCTTGCGGCGGTTCACATTTTAACAAGGACGAGGATGTCGTATGGAATGTCTTTGAAGAAATGGCTGAGGGAGAAGCAACCCAATCCTCATCCCGGATCTACATGAAGCCACCGACCGCCATCAGCAAGCCAGTTAACATGGCTTCTCACACTGAGGACAAAGATGAAAGCTCCAACCTGAGTATCATCGGGAGCCACTTGTCCAAAGTGGACATCATCGAGAAGAGGTCGCAGGACCTCGAAAAACTGGCAGTTATAGAAAAGAGGACCCAAGGTCTGGAAAAGCTCGACCAGATCTCCCAGCAGCTGGAGCAGCTCGTCCGAGCATTGAATGCAAACATGTGCAACGCTGTGTCTACCTCTGCCGAGCCGAACGCTGAGAAGAAGGAGCCTACAGTGCAGCAACACCCTCAGCCGACTCCACCGCAGCCCCAGCCTATCCAGCACGTGTACTACGTGCAGGTTCCAGAGCAGCCACCGCAGCCTCAGACGCAGATGGTTGTATACCAACCAGAGCACCAGCCCGCATACTCCGAGCAATTCTCTCCACCCCCGCCGCTGATCCAGGAGATCAATGGCGTCTGGAACAACGAAGCGCAGCTGACCCATCCTCAGGGACACTCTCAGGGTCAGAACATGGGCAACAGGCCCTTCCATCAGCAACAGTAGGGTGGGAGACCCTTCCAGCAACCCTACCAGTACCAGCCTCCCTCACATGGAAACACGTGGAGGCAGAATTACCAACATGGGCCTCAGCAGTCCGGATATCATGGACAAGGGTATCACCAGCAACCGGCTGCACAATACAATCAACACCAATCGCAGTACTCCTCTAACCCCCCTCCTCAACAATTCGCACAAGGATACCAGTCACAATCTCAACTGCCATATCAGCAGTCTAGACCCCAGCATGGGGAATCTTCTGAGATTGTACCGGTCAATCCAGCCCTGGCCTGTTTGGAACAGTTGATGAAGAACATGGCTGAGATGAACCAGAAGATCGACGACCTGACGGCAGCTAAAACCGTCATACCAGCCCAGGTCGAAGCCAATCCTAACAATTTCCGACGCAAGGAGCAGGTAGCCGGCAGTGTCCAACCCGAATCAGGTGAACTTAATTGTTTTTTATCTAACGTTGTTACTCTCAGGAGCGGTAGGACATTCCAGCCATCGGCGACGGCGAAAGGAAAGCACATTGCATCTGACGGGGAATCGTCAGACCAGCCAACACTAGGGCCAGCAAGCATTTTGGGAGCAGCACCAGCATCCGGAAAATCACAAAAAAATGAAGAAAACAGAAAAACACAAAAAGATAGCAGCAACCTCGGTGGAGACCGGCCAGCATTGGAGACGCCTGCACCTGCATCACAGCCAGTTCCTGATAGGAGGAGCACAGCACCTGCAGCGAGTCCAACTCCAGCACTTGAAGCCGAGCCTGTCATTTTTGGTCCACACATTGTAGATGAATCCATTCCTTTTTGTCATCTACCTGTAAACAACAACACGGACACTATTTTGAATGAAATAGGAGAAGAGTTTGTAAATATTCCTTTTCCTGAAGTAATGAAAAAACACAAAAAAATGAAGAATTTGAAAAGTGCTTTGTCCGATCCTGCTATCATAGAAATCATTCAGAATTTGGTGTTAAATATGCCATTAATGAAAGCTCTTGAGTACATGCCAGCTGTGAAGAAAGGACTTAAAGAGGCATGTACAACCAAGCGCAGGCCAACCCCCCATAACTCCCGAAGCAAAGGTGGTAAATCTGAAAAGCACATCCTCACTATGGCCACCGTCAATGCCATCAGCAACCTCTCGGACAAAAAGCCAGATATGGGAGCACCTCTTGTACGTTGTCAGATGTTCGATCAAGAGTTCGAACGAACACTCCTCGACAGCGGGTCTTCTGTCAATTTGATGCCAGCCTCACTACTCACGGAGTTCAAGCTGGGACCGCTCAAACCTACAAAGATGATTCTGCAGTTTGCAGATAAGTCAGTCAAGCGGCCTAGGGGCCTGTTGGAGGACGTGATCGTCACGGTTCAGGGAAAGTCATTCCCAGCCGATTTTGTGGTCTTAGATATGGACGTCCCCGCTCCGTTGCTCCTTACACCGTTCATACTCGGAAGGCCATTTCTGCGGACGTCAAACACAGTAGTGAATTATGGGACAGGAGAAATCACTTTTGGAGCTGGCAATGAAATCATCCGAGTAGAGACCCTGTCTGAGGGAACGTCCGCTGAACCGACATCTGTATCGTATGCAAGGGCGATTGAGCGTGATGAAGACTGCGATTTTCTAGCCAAGATTCAAGACACCAACCTCTTCCTGGATGATAATGAGATCCACGGACTCCTCCGTCCCGAGGAGGAAGTGGAGACCGCAGTCGAATTTCCGTGTATCGATCAAGATGAGGACCTTGCTGATGCATTACAAGATACTACCGTGGGGTCGTTATGCCTTCAAAACCAGGAGCCGAATCCAGAAGCATCTTCGGATGAAGATGTAATCATTGAAGAATTTTGTCAGGATCTGAGGGAAGAGACAGAGCAGATTATGGTGGACATTGCACAGTTGAAAGAATCACCACCTGTATTAATAGCTGAGGTCACCACTGAAGCAGCTCAGACACCGCCAGAGCTGAAACCCTTGCCCTCCAATATGAAGTATGCCTTCCTTGCAGGAGAACCGAACATGTACCCGGTCATCATCAATGCACATCTGACCGAAGATCAAGAATCTTGTCTGATGGAGGTTCTTGAACGTAACCGCAAGGCGATAGGCTGGCGAACCTCCGATCTCCACGGGATCAATCCGTCACTCTTTTCGCACCGCATCTTTCTGGAAGACGATTGCAGACCCTCTCGAGAACTGCAAAGAAGATTAAACCCGAATCTGCGAGAGGTGGTTATGAAAGAAATCCAGAAATGGTGTGATGCGGGATTCATTTATCCCATCTCCGACAGCAAATGGGTGAGCCCTCTGCATGTTGTGCCCAAGAAATCAGGGATCACCATTGTGAAAAATGACAAAGGAGAGGAGATCGCAACCAGAGTACCGACTTCTTGGCGAGTGTGCGTAGACTACAGAAGACTCAATCTCGCCACCAAGAAGGATCATTTTCCGCTACCCTTCATCGACCAGATCTTGGAGAGATTGGCCGCGAAGGAATATTTCTGTTTCTTGGACGGTTACTCTGGATATAATCAAGTTGCTATTGCTCCTGAAGATCAAGAGAAGACCACGTTCACCTGTCCTTTTGGCACATATGCCTTCAGACGAATGCCGTTCGGGTTTTGCAACGCCCCAGCCACATTTCAGAGGTGTATGCTTGCAGTTTTTGCCGATATGGTGGGTAGCTTTCTCGAGGTCTTTATGGACGATTTTTCGGTCTATGGGGATTCGTTTGATCAATGTCTGGATTATCTAGACCGAGTCTTACGGAGGTGCTGCGAAGTGAATCTTGTGCTCTCCTGGGAGAAGAGCAATTTCATGGTGACCGAAGGAATCGTGCTGGGTCACGTTGTCTCTAAACGTGGCATGGAGGTTGACCCAGCCAAGGTGGATGTAATTTCTAAACTGGAGCCACCCACAAATATCAAGCAAGTCCGGTCATTCTTGGGCCATGTCGGTTTTTACCGATGATTTATTAAAGATTTCAGCAAACTGGCCAGACCGCTGACTGAGTTGCTCGGCAAGGACAATGAGTTCATTGTAGATGATCGTGTGCTCCTTTCCTTTAATCAGTTGAAAGAGCTCATCACGCAGGCCCCTGTCCTACAGCCACCGATTTGGACTCAGCCTTTCAAGATTATGACCGATGCGTCGGATTATGCCATCGGAGCTGTACTGGGACAGAGAAAAGACAATATACCGTTTGCAATTCACTACGCTAGCCGAACGCTCGATGAAGCCCAGAGAAATTACACTGTCACTGAAAAAGAGCTGCTAGCGGTAGTCTTTGCTTTGGAGAAGTTTAGATCTTACCTTCTTGGGTCCAAAGTTATCATTTACACTGATCATTCGGCCATTAGGTATTTACAGCAGAAGAAGGATGCCAAACCACGTCTCATCCGGTGGATCCATCTCCTCTAGGAGTTTGACATGGAGATCAGAGATAAACCTGGGGTAAAGAATGTAGTGGCCGATCATCTGTCAAGACTTCCTGAACCGGAGTCTCCTGAGTTGAACTTGCAGCCTATCACAGAGACCTTTCCAGATGAATCGATTCTGTCTGTCGCCTCACTTCCTTGGTATGCGGATATTGTGCTAGTTGCCAAGAAAATCCCACAGGACTGGCCTAAGTTGAAAATAGACAGATTTTTGTCTAAAATCCATTTCTACCAGTGGGAAGACCCGTATCTGTTTCGTGAGGGAGCAGATTGCATCTGGAGAAGGTGTATACCTCAGGAGGAAGTTCCAAGTGTCCTCGCTTTATGTCATGATCAAGATTCTGGAGGACATCATTCAGGAAAACGGACGGCAGCAAAAGTTCTTCAAAGTGGCCTCTAGTGGCCTTCATTGTTCAAAGATGCAGATGAATACGTCAAAGGTTGCATTGACTGTCAGAAGATGGGTGGAACCATAGGAATGAGAGATACGATGCCTCTGAAGTACATTCAGATCTCAGATGTTTTTGACGCATGGGGCATTGACTTTATGGGTCCGTTTCCTAACAGTCAGGGTTATGAGTATATTCTGCTTGCTGTCGATTATGTCAGTCGATGGGTGGAGGCTATCCCCGCCCGAGCCGCCGACAGTCGGACTGTCTGTCGATTCTTACGAGATCACATCATAGCACGGTTCGGGATTCCCAAGATCCTCATATCTGACGGGGGCAGTCATTTCATAAACAGAGAGGTGAAGAAGCTGACCCAAGAATTCTGCATCGAGCATCGTGTTGCTTCACCCTATCACCCGCAGTCCAATGGCTTAGCTGAATGTTCAAACAGGGAGATTTAGACAATTCTATAGAAACTTGTGCGTCTGGATTGCAAGAACTGGTCTCAGCTGCTTGATGCCGTTCTTTGGGCTTACAGAACAGCGTACAAGTCACCCTTGGGAATGTCTCCCTACCGCCTAGTGTATGGCAAGCCATGCCACTTGCCCGTGGAACTTATTCACAAATCTTTATGGGCTATTAACATCTGTAATTTGGACTCCAAGCAAGCAGGACAGAACAGGAAACTGGATCTGAACAGATTACTGGAATTCAGAGATTATGCATATGACAACAGCCTGATGTACAAGGAAAAGGTCAAAACATGGCATGACAAGCACATCCGCCACAAGTCCTTTGATCCAGGTCAGAAGGTATGGTTGTTCGATGCGAAATTAAAGATCTTTCCAGGCAAATTGAAGAGCAAATGGACTGGGCCGTTTTTGGTTAGGCAGGTGCGTGACAACGGAAGCGTCTTGATATCTAATCTGTCATCTGACGCACAACCTTTTGTGGTCAATGGACAGCTTCTGAAGCCATACCTTGAACATGACACATTCATGGCTGTCATTGACTCCATTCAAGTAGTATATGAGAATGAACTGAACAGCCCGGGACAGGCAGAGGAAGGCAAAGCCCATCAAAATATTTTTGAATAATTTTCTGTTTCGTCTTTTCTTCTTTTCTTCTTTTCTTTTCAAGTTCTTTCATCTTGTTCTACCGAATTGATGCCATCCCCTTCATCACAGCTACACTTTGGATGTACTTTATCCTAAGTATAAGGGGGATGTGCATCCCGAGTTGTTCATATCCAATCTCATCTCTTTTCTTCTTCTCTTCTTTTCTTCTTTTCCTCTTCTATCTTCTTCATCTACCGAAAAAAGTGCCGCCCTTGTAGACAGTTTTCCATACTTAGGATGTACTTTGTCCTAAGTATAGGGGGGTGTGTACCCTGAGTGATTCTATTCTGTTCAATCCTCTCCATTGTCTCCTCTTCTTGTCTATACTTAGGGATATCTTACCCTAAGTATAGGGGGAGACAATCTGAGTACGATCTGTTCATTCCCACCCTTGACCCTCCCTGCATTGTGTACAGTCTGCTATACTTAGGATTATTTGATCCTAAGTATAGGGGGGACGGTCAACTTCTCATTCGTTTGTTCATCCATGCCTTGATTCTTTAGATTTTCCTATACTCAGTACGAGTTATGTCTTCTCTTTTCTCTCCGATCTATGAGGACATAGCTCAAGCTAAGTATAGGGGGTCGTATATACTACGTATATACTTTAGCCATAACTCGTACTTTCGTATTTTCTTAATAAATATGGCTAAAAATTCTTTAAAATTCATTAAAAAGTCTTAATAAAATGATGTGATTATTCCTCAAATTCTTTTTGTATTTACTGATTAATAAATCAGGTGAAAATGTTTTTTTTGCAAAATGTTTGAAAAATAGTTTGAAAATCTTTGTGAACATCTATTGAAAACTATTTTGAAAATATTTTGTTTCGTGTTTTCAACCTGTGTAAAAATGTGTGTTTTGTAAAATTTCTTTTCTTTGTGTGAAATAAAATGTTTGAAAAATGATTTGCAAATGGTTTGAAAAATGGTTGCAAAAATGATTTGAAAAACCTATATATACTGTTTTGAAAGCCTTTGCAAAAATGTTTTCAAATGTGTGTAAAATGTTTGTAAAAACTATTTTGGACTATAGTTTTCAAAAATTGTGTGTAAATTGTTTTCAAGTAAGTTTGAGGAATATACATATCACACCGGAATCCACTGTATGTATAGATGTATAAAATTGACCACCTACCCTTGTAAATTCTTAAAATCCACTTCTTGTATATATAAAGAAGCACTCCCGTGTACATATTTTCACCTAGTGTTCAGCCAAACTTTTTGTTTTCAAAATTCCCAAAAACATTTGCAAAACTAAAATCCAAAAACATTTGAAAAATCTTTTTGAAAAAAAAAATTGCACCTGCATATGCATCATGATCATCTTTTCAAAAATTCATAAAAAGTCAAAATCTTTGAAAATTGCATCACAAAAATATTTTCTGCATTGCATTGCATAGCATTCGCATTTTTCGGATTGAGTTTGAGAGTTGAACGAGTCTAAGTAAAATCCGAAGATTGGAGCTTGATTGGACCTTAAAATCTACCTAATAACAGGAACCTTATAGGAACTGGGTTTGAGGTACTTCAGGTCTAGTTGACTTAATTCTTTGAGGATCACGGGGCTTGGTTCAATGGATTCTTGACTGCCTAAGTAGAGTATTTCGGAGCACACGCATGACTCTTGTTGATAATGACCTAACTTGGACACCTGCACCTTTCACATGGCTCAACTCAGTTGGAGTGGTGAGGGGATTGGATTTGCCGGTATGAGACGCACACAAGTGGAAACATTTGTCCTCCTCTAGGGAGGGAAGTGCACCCCAACCCATCCAGTGATTAGGAAGTCTAAAGACAGGAGGCTGTGGGTTGCGATAAAGCTTCAAAAGAGGGATAGTCTACTAGCTCAAGAGGAAAAACTCCTTATGTAAATGCTGCTGTGAATAGTATTCAAAAAAAAAAGAGAGTTCAGGCATGTACAAAAATAAAAAGCCTGCAAAGTATGTACATATGTTGTAAAGTCAATAAGCAAGCTTGAGTTCCAAAGTCATATCATGTGAGCCTGCAGAAGGATGACTCGACTACACTGGTCTTGCATCCAAGGATAGGTAGCTACACTGGCTACCGTCCATTCTTCTCTTCACCCCCTCCTCTTGAGCTGGTTGCCACTTGAACTTAGAAGGGAATACCCCGCTCCTCGAGGATGGAGTTGCTGGATTGGGGAATCATTGGGTTGTCGTACTGGAGAAGTCAGTCTCTTTGTCATTCTAGTTGGGAAGAGCCACCATCACTTACACTGTACGAGTCAGATTCATAGTCGTAAGGGTTTGCGTATGAGTTGAGATATTTCTGACCTGGCTATTGAGGAGACTTGAGCAGAGTTTTGGGATTCTCAAGGACTGTTGGATTTCAAACACGGTTCTCATTAAGGTTCCGCCCGCACTAAAATTCCAAAGGTCCGACTTAAGCTCCAAACTTTGATTTTGTGAAGACAAGTTTGACCATTAAATTCAGTCCATCTTTCTTCTTTTTCTTTTCTTTGTTTTTCTTTTCTGCACTTATTGCATAAGTGTTTGCTAGGGACTAGCAAAGGCAAGTATAGGGGGATGATGAATCCACGTTTCATCATCTTTATTCTATCATTTTGGCCTTAAAAACCCTAGTAAATGCGTGTAAATAGCATTAATTCATGCATTTTAGCATTCATGTATATGTGTGTAAATATTGTATAAAATGCGGTTTTTAAAGCCAAAATTATAGAATAAAGAAAAGAAAAGAAAAAGAATAAAATATTGTAAATATTTTATGACCCGAAACCCCGAGACCTAGGCATCTTGATGAATAGGTCGACAAGGAATAAAGTAGGGGGGGATAAGGGCCAAAAATACCAATAAAATACCTATACATTATATTCATTCTTTATTCATTTTGGGACCTATTTTTGGTTCCACTTTTTATACATCAAATAAAGAAACTTTGTACATGAAAGTTGTAGATAATTTTATAAAGAAAAATACAAAATTGATTTCATAGAAAAATAATATACAGATAAAAAGTTATGATCTGAATAAAAATCCAGAATGCCAACTTCCCAGACCCGTATCTCACAAATAAAAACTCCAAATGCAGCGTACTCACCTTTAGTGTATATAGAAGAAAATAAGCTATTTAATGGCGGTGGTTTCGCATTTGGCAGAGCTACGGTTTAAAAGTTGAGTTTTGGACCCTCATTGTACCTTGTACATATTAAAATATTCAATTTATTATTTATTTATTATTTTTATAATTTTATATTTTTATAATGTTGTAAATAATACTTATAATAATTATGTATATTAAAATCAGAATAAAAACATCATTAAAATTCAAATAAAAATACTTGTATATATCTGATACATAGGTATTATACATACACTTATACCTATATAAAATACACTTCTATTTTATTTAATATACAAAACATATCAGAAAAATAAAATAAAAATATATTTATGTATATAAAAGTATTTTATAATTTTATAAAATCATAAATAAAAATAATAATATTAAAAATACCTAAATAAAAATAGAATACTTAAATACATAGATATAGATACCTATAAGGGCATAAATGCAAACTTGTAAAATTATACTTCATAAAAATAATTAAAAATCATAATAAAATAGTTTATAAAAAAATAAACGTTTTTTATTTTATAACCATAATTTAAATAAATCATTTTCTATTTTTTATTGAATTTATAAGCATTTTTGCCAAGGTTTTTTCTGGTTAGTCCACGTGGACCAACCAGATCTCTTCCTTGGTTGACCTCGGTCAACTCTCTGACCGAGGTATGGCAGTTGTCAGAATGCATTTTTCCTTGACTTCGCGGCTTTTTGTAGACCGTTCCTTTCACCAAACGGGGTCGGTCTCTTCACGAGATTTGTAGTCCTATGAATGATCATCCACGCCCACTTTTTGTTTTGACGATTCGATCAAGGATTCGCCCGTGACACGCCCTTGAACATCGCGCCTCGACCATGGTTCAAAATGGACCCCCCCCGACTTCCATTGGCTTTTTGATCACTCTTCCACCGCAAAAGCCCTACCCTAGACCCTCGTCTGGACTCTTGGTGACAGCAGGACTGCGGAGAGCATCTCAGCTGGGCGAATCGGCGTCGAATCGAGCTAGATCCCCTTGTCGGAGTCCTCGCCGGAAGGCACCTTGTGCGCGCACAGGTGAGGCCTTTCTTTCTCCCTTTTTCTTCCTTTTCTCAAATGTTCTACTGTCAAAGAGGCCACAGTGATTGTTCCTTCGTCAAGATCGTTGTCCCGTAGCCATCATTTCACCCCGGAATCAACTGCGGCCGGCATCGAGTCTCACCGGCCGTATCTACCGTTCCATACACCCGTTCACCTTGAGAATCACGCCACGAAGTTGGGGCATTTTGCCCCCAACTTCATCACCCATTTCTTTTGCAGGTCTGGAGTCAACGCAGCAGCTGGGAGGAATTCTGGGAGTTCGTCGAGGTGCCAGGAGGCGTGTCGCTCCTCCGCCCCCTCCGACGTGCTCTGGTGCGTTTCGCGCCATTTTGAGCCTCCCAGCATCAAGAGGAGACCATCAGGAACGAGGGCAGCCTCTTTGGAGCTCCACGACGCGGCGGAGGAAGGAGATAGGGGTCGGGGAAGGTCGAGCTCGTCGGCCTTCGTCCTGTTCTTGCTGATAGCCTTTTCATCGTCGGATTACAAGCCTGCCCAGTTCTAATAGACGCCGTTGGATGATGCGCGCCTGCCAACCATTGGATCGCGGCCTCCAGATCTAATCTGGACCACAGGAACGAAGGGGTATCGGCGCGCCTGGGATCGCCACGTGTCTAAGTGGGATCATATCTACTATCCGATCGGCGCCTATAGCGTGGGTATTTTGCTATTTTCTCCCCCGCGTTTTTGTATTAGCAAGTAATATCGAATCTTTCAACTGCTGTAGCTTATTTTTGTAATATTTGCGAACTTGCCCCTGGCATTTTGTGATATTGCAGCTGTAGCCTTCCCAGGTGTGCGTGCTCACGCACGTGACTCCTGGAATTTTTGCAGACGCCACCCGTGGCTTTAACTATTACTGTTTAGCCCAACATACATTTAATTCAGTTAAAAACTTTTGGAGATTTGCATTCAAGCCCTCAAGATTGTTGATAATTGCGGATATACCCCTGCCAGGTCCACGTGCGTACGCACGTGGGTCTGGGGATTTTGCGGGGATACCCTCGTGTTTTGGGTTGTTGCTTTTCGGTCCTGAAAGTTTCCATGCCAGTTATATAGTTTTGGTATTTTTGCGGCTAGGCCCCTGGATATTGTGCATCTTGCGTATATGCCCCTGCCAGTTCCTTTAGTTTGTGCTTGTTTTGTCTAATTAATTAAGGCATCATTCTAGCTCCAAAATTTCTCAAATTTTAAACTTAAGCTCATGTGCATGTACTCTTCCACGCCAATTTTTTAGTTTTTGATTTTATTCTATTTTTATATTTATTAAAAATCAAAAACCTCTATTTTGTGCACTGTCTAGCCTAGAAAATCCATAAAAAATATAAAAACACTCCAGAAAAATTCCAAAAAAATATATTTTGTGTCTTTTAGTTAGTTTTAACTCCCAGCCAAAAATCATTGAAAAATATAAAACCGAACTCCAAAAAATTGCAAAACTCTAAAAACCTTCATAAAAATTTATAAAATCCATACAAAATCCAAAAATAGTGTTTTCTTTTCCTGAATTTTCTTTGTTTTATTATATTTAGGTGAAAATTCATTTGGAAAATTTTTGCTACTGTTTATTATTTTATTTCTCCATTTTAAGTTTCAGCCTTGCCTTTTTACTACTGTTTTCTTTATTTTGATAATTAAAAATACCAAAAACATTCGAAAAATTACCCAAAAATCACAAAAACAGTAAAAAAATATAAAAAGACCAAAAAGACTTTATTTGCTTATTTTTGAGTATTTTTATTTTTTTTTATAAATACTTTAGCTTGCCTTTTATTACATTACTTTTATATTCCAATATTGAAAAAGAAAATAAAAAAATATATAAAATATAAAAAGAAAATAAAAATCAGTAAATTAAAAATCAAAATACAAAAATATAAAATTAAAAATTAAACAAAAAAATATAAAAATTAAAAACCCACAAAAATTCTAGATTGGCTAAGTAGCTTGGCAGACCTAGGTTTGGATTTTTATCTGTGCTCTACACCTTTGCTTCTTGAGTTCGACCCCTACTTGCTTGCCATTGTACATCTTTAGTAGGGTATAATAAATTTTAATTCTTGCTATTCATTCTCTGATTGATTGTGTGGGTTAATTGTTGAAGACCGAGGAAGTTTGAGCAGTCGCATCAGCGATAGTGAGTCTGACTTGTCAGACCGCTATTTAGCGGCTCTCACATTCTCGCTTTTCACCTAATTCATGTTGTTATCCTTGTACAAAAAAATTCTTGATTTATCATTTCTCTTTGTGAGCAGCTATTTTTATTGCTATTAATCACCATGCTTCATTTGTTTATTTATTGTGATTATTACATCTGCTCCATTTGATTGATTGAGCTCTACTAATGCATTCTTTTTGTGACTTTGATGCGAGGGCCCGCCACGCAAGGATGGCTTCTTAGGAGGCCAATGCAGCCAAGCTTGGAGGAGGATGGTCTTCTTCTCATGACCATCTGGAGAGAGATCACTAAGGAAGCAAAGAGATGGGCATTAGTTAGAGCTAGACACTTAGGATTATTTATTTTGTAATTTATGGTGAGAGAGAGACATTTTTGGCGTGTAATTAAACAGGACTCTACTCTTCACAATGAGGTCCAGTGCCCGGGTGATTGTTCACCTGGGGGCCTCATCGTAGCTTTTTCGAGTTTTCATCGCCTTCTTTTATTTTGTTTTCTGAAGTTTTGAGCTTTCTGCTTATCTTTTATTTTGTTTTATGTGCTTGGAGCCCCTAGATATAGGTTGCTTGACTCGGTAGCTAGGTCCAAACATTAATAAGAATGCATGTTCCTATAGTCTACTTCGCTTGGATCTAGTCAAACTTAAACAAGCCGTTCATTTATCTCTTAGCCCTTGTGCCGCAGCGAGCCCTGTAAAGCGCTTTCTCCTAAGCTCAAGTGTGTTGAGTACAGAGGAGGGGTGAGCCAAGACCGGACCTTTCGGGCTAGAGATGAATGAGTGACTTATGGTTCTTCACATTAATAGCAGCTTATGTTTAGGACAATTTTATGCCTTGCATATCGACATGTAGATAGGTTTAAAAATTCTGTTTTGCATACCACATGGAGAGAGCTGGGATGCATTGTAAGTCTTCTAACTCAGCATGCATCATTCGGTTCAATGGTGAGATTTCCATCATGGAACCACTTGCACGGCTTTTCCACTATCTCCCTCTGATTTTGAGCACCTAGGACTTAAATGAAAATTTACAAAAACGTTAGGCGCTGGTATGAAACAGATCCAAAAAAGTGAAAACCCAAAAATTAAAACAAGGGGACTGCTAAATAAACTTTGACCTTAATTAAAATCTGTAATGGACTATCATTGTACCAGGTTCATAAAGCCCTCATTGTTTTCAGGTACCTTGGAGGGGGACCAAAACCCTACTCCCTTGAGCGAGTGCGACCCCTAAGGATTAAAGCCCAAAACCCAGTCTGCAACTGCCTTGTGTATCGCCTGGATTTCCGAAGTAATGGCGCTTCTATCGTACGTAGGCGAGTAGGACTTGGTCACCAATGGTGACTCTCTGTTGTGAGAGCATCGACCCTGTCCGAAGTATTGAGCATAGGCCACGCCTTCACGGGGGTGTCTGTCTCATTGTCCTGCGTCCGAGTAGGTTCTTGCACGCTCACGGGTGATTCCGTTGCGAGCGAGAACCGAAGTATTGGTTTCACCTATCAGCTTCCTCTCTCTTTTCTTTGGCTGAGTAGGGATACAGGAAGGGTTACAAGGACTCCAAAAAGTACAGACTACAGGTTACACAAGAGGAGGACAAGTACGGGATACTCTTCCGGCAGTACTCTCTCTCCTATAGGGTAGCGTACTAAGGACTTGTTATAAGATATGCCTGAAAATCACAACTCTAAAAATGAAAAGATAATAAATAGCCGAACTTTCACGGCTTCACATGGCGTGAGTTGGTGAACCCGATTTTGTATTGTGTTTGAATGGATCTAGATTAAGGTTCAAAGATCAAGTCCCGCGCATTTGCGCACATTTTGTTGTTTCTCCCTTTGACCACCCCGCTCAACCGAGCCTTTCTACTGTTTTACACTCCTTTTATTCATCGTTGACCATCGTATCATTCTTCCAACAATCCGACATTCTCTTGTGCTTCGCGAAGTTGATCCATGGATGGTTTCATCGGGACCATGCCGACACCTACATCGATTCCATAGACTCAACTCCGCCAATAATTTCGAGGCGATTCCCGAGAACCCGATCCAGACTCTGCGGATCGATCTCCAGACTCCTCATTTTCTACCTTTCTCTTGGCCACCCAATAAACTGGGATCACTTTTGTCCCGCTTTCGCCGTTGTGAATGGGAGTCGATTACAGTCTATATCCCTTTCCCATTCACAACATGCTGGGGTTGACCTGAATTCCAGCTTCATCACAGCAGCTAAAAGTTAATTGCAAGTGATCTGATTCGGACTATCTCATTCTGCAGATAGAAGCCAGTGCGAGCCCTGGAGACTACTCCGGAGTTCATCTCGTCCAACTCAGACCCTGACATGGCTCCAGGAGGAAAGGGCAAGGGTCAGCAGCCACCACCAGAGGGACAGGTGCCAGATCAAAACCAAGTCAATGCACAGTTGCTGGCATCTATCCAGGCCATACAGCAGCAGCTGACCGAGCAGGCCCTGACACAGACCGCGTTCCAGAATAAGTTAAATGACATGATGAACCGTGACGATGGAGGAGGAGACAGAGGCAGAGGAGGCAGGGGAGGAGGAGGTGGAGGTGGAGGTGGTGATCCTCCTGATGATGACCTTGAACTACCACCACCGGAGCCGACACTCAAAGAAACATACAATCCGAGAGACAGCCAGATGACCGAGTGGATTCTCATTCCACCGGTACATGCTCACTTTGAGCTGAAGCCCCAGTTCATAGCCCTTCTCCCTGCCTTTCATGGAAACACAAACGAAGAGCCGTACATTCACCTGCAGCAATTCTCCCGCATTTGTCGTACCACACACTATCCCAATGTCCCTCTAGACATTGTAGAGATGACGGCTTTCTCCTTCAGTCTACAGGACAAGGCCCTCTATTGGGTCAATCATTTGGGAAAGGTCGTGACGACTTGGGAGGAGTTGAAGTCCGCCTTCCTGCACAAATATTACCCTCTCGGTCGGCCCAACCAGATGCGAGCCCGTATCAGTAATTTCTCCCAAGGAGCACATGAGTCAGTACATGAGGCGTGGGAGAGATTTACTGACCTGCAGGAGAAGTGTCCCCATCATGAGATCCCTAAGACCAGCTTGGTCCAACATTTCTTTGGGGGACTAAACATTGAAAGCCAAAGGCTCGTGGACGCAGCATGTGGGGGCTCCCATTTCAACAAGGATGAAGATGTTTTCTGGCAGATTTTTGAAGAAATGGCCGAAGGAGAGGCCGCCCTCTCTTCATCCAAGGCATACCAGAAGCAGCCCCAGATCCTCCAGAAACAAGTTCACATGGCTGCATCCAAGGAAGCAAAGAGAGATGAGAGCTCCAACCTCAGCATCATCGGGGGCCATCTCTCTAAAGTAGATATCATTGAGAAGCGATCACAGGACCTCGAGAAACTCGCTGTGATCGAGAAGAGGACCCAGAACCTGGATAAGCTAGATCAGATCAACAAGTACCTTGAACTGTTGGTCGGCACGATCAATTCTGTTCAGTCGGCCACACCATCTGACGCTCCCGCTGAGAAGAAGGACGAGCAGCAACCGCAGCATCAGCCTCAGCCGAGCCAGCAACCACCGGCAGTCCAGCACGTGTACTACGTGCAGGCGCCCGACCAGGGCCCGCCGCAGCAGCAAATGGTCGTATACCAGCCAGAGTTCCTTTCTATTCCTGATCCAGTCTTCCCACCACCACCCCTGATCCAAGAAGTCAATGGGGTATGGAGTAATGATACACTGCCGACCCATCCTCAGGGACAACCCCAGGGTCAGCAATTTGCCAACCGGCAGTACCACCAACCTCAGGGTGGTCGTTTTGGTCAAACCTCTCAGCCTCACCAGCAACACCAGCAGCCTCCCCAGTTTACACATTAGTGGAGGCAGAATTTTCCTTATCAACAGCAGCCGCAGTACCGCCACCCACAGCCGTATCACCAGTACGCGGCTGCCCCCTCTCCGCAATATCAGCAGTATCCTCCTACGTCTTACCAACAGCTTCAACTTCCTGCACCACCACAGCAACACCACCAGCAACAGCCTCCCCACCCATCTACCCAACAGCAGCGTGGTCTGCATGCTGAATCTTTTGAAATGTCCCCTGCAAATACCACCATGGAGTTTCTAGCCCAGCTTGTTAAAGGGCTAGCGGAGATGACAAAATGGCTTGATGACCTGACCGCCACCCGAACCACTATTCCGGCGCAGGTCGAAGCCAACCCCAACAATTTCAAGAAGAAAGAGCAGGTAGAATGCGATGTCCTGTCCGTGTCTGGTAACGATATTACTGTTTATTCTAATGCTGTTACACTCAGGAGCGGTAGGGCCTTGCCTCCGCCTGCTACTACCAGTGGGGTGAATAAAGAAACAGGTGGATCGTCATCTTCTGCATCATTCGTGCCAGCTCCAGGGGTGGGTGAGGAGGAAGAAGAAGGAGAAGCCAGTCCAGCCGTCGTGCCTTGCTAGAAGAAACTCTAGCCAGAAACGCAAAAAAACAGCAAAAGCAAAAACACCAAAAAGAAGCTTGTAGCAGAAGCGAAGCCGCACCAGCCTTGGAGGAGCCACCAGCAGCAGCCGATCCCTCGCCAGCCGATGGAGCCGACGCTACCCTTTTTGATCGCCCCGCAGCACCAGCATTTTCAGATCCAGCTTGTACTCCTTTTTGTAGTCCGGATGTACAACATTCTGTGGGCAGTAATTTTGATGTAAATAAGAACTCTCATTTTCCTTCTAGTGGTGTAAATATTCCTTTTCCGCATGCAATACAAAAATCCAAAAAAAATTGCAAAACGAAAAAAGGCATTGTCTGATCCAGGTGTTGTGGATATTCTGGATAAATTGATTGTTGAGATTCCCTTGTTGAAGGCCGTGGAATACATGCCATCTGTAAAGAAAGGACTGAAAGAGGCATGTACTAACAGGCGTCGCCCAGCGCAAGACAACAGACGCCGAGAAGTAGAAAAACACGTTCTCTACATGGCCACAGTTGCAGCCATCAGCAACCTCCCCCAGAAAAAGCATGATACAGGAGCACCTCTGATCAGTTGTGTGATTTTTGACCCGGTCTTCGAGCGTACTCTTCTTGACAGTGGTTCTTCCATCAACCTTCTGCCCTCGTCCATAATGCAAGAATTCGGGCTGGGACCGCTCAAGCAGACACGCATGATCCTTCAGTTCGTTGACCGATCCGTCAAGCGACCCCGAGGTCTATTGGAAGACGTGATAGTTACCGTGCAGGAGATGAAATTCCCAGCTGACTTTGTAGTCCTTGATATGGACTCGCCTGCACCCCTGCTCCAGACCCCTATCATCCTTGGCAGACCATTCCTTCGTACTTCAGGTGCCGTGGTTGATTACGGGTCTAGGAAGATCACTTTCATCTCGAACACCCAGCAAATCACGATCAACATGAACAAAGAGCCGAATGCCACAACTGATGAGAGCCAAGCAGTATCAGAAGCAGACTGTGATTTCATCGCGGAGATCAGAGATTCAGAGTTATCATTGGACGATCCATGGACCCGAGAAATCCTCACTCTTGAGGAGGACTTGGAAAGCGCAGTCAGCGTATGCTCCGATGATTCTTGGGAGACAGATTCTCAGATGCAGGCGCATCTTCTTGAGCATTCACTCCAGACCGAACATGATCAGCTTAGCGCAGAACCGTTCGGTGCATCTCCGGGATCTCAACAGGATGATGAGGATGGTAGCAGCCTCAAAGTGCATTCCACCACCAGCATGGTATCTGAAGTGACAGATAAAGTGGACAGATCAAAGCCAGAACTCAAGCCACTTCCTGCAGGCCTGAAGTATGCTTTCCTTGCGGGTGAAGAGCAAATGTATCCGGTCATCATCAGCAGCAGGCTGAATCCGGATCAGGAATCTCGACTTCTCGAGGTTCTAGAAAAGAACCGCAATGTACTTGATTGGAGCGTATCAGATCTCCGAGGGATAAATCCAGCTCTGTGTTCACATCATATCTATCTAGAAGAAGATGCCAAGCCGTCCCGCGAATTTCAGAGAAGGCTGAAACCTAACCTTTGGGACGTCGTTATGAAAGAAATCACAAAATGGTGTGACGCAGGCTTCATCTATCCCATCTCCGATTCAAAATGGATAAGCCCGCTGCATGTAGTTCCAAAGAAATCTGGGCTTACCGTGGTTACAAATGATAAAGGAGAGGAAATTTCAACTCGGGTACCAACATCCTCGCGGGTGTGTGTTGACTACCGCCGTCTTAATGCAGCAACCAAGAGGGACCACTTCCCCTTGCCATTCATGATCAAGTCTTGGAGAGATTAGCAGGCAAGGAGTTCTTCTGCTTTTTGGATGGGTACTCCGGGTACAACCAAGTGGCGATCGCTCCTGAAGATCAAGAGAAGACTACCTTCACTTGCCCGTTCGGCACCTACGCCTTCAAGAGGATGCCCTTTAGATTGTGTAATGCACCTGCAACCTTCCAAAGATGCATGCTAGCAGTCTTCGCCGAGATGGTAGGCAGTTTTCTCGAGGTGTTCATGGACGATTTCTCTGTCTATGGTGATAGTTTCAATTCTTGTCTTGAGCACCTAGACAGAGTGCTTCAGAAATGCCGTGAAGTCAATCTAGTGCTCTCATGGGAAAAGATCCACTTTATGGTCACTGAAGGTATTGTGCTGGGCCATGTTGTTTCCAAATGTGGCATGGAAGTCGACCCAGCAAAGGTGGATGTCATTTCAAATCTTCAGCCACCTCAGTCAGTTAAGAATGTGAGGTCATTCCTGGGGCATGTGGGATTTTACAGACGATTTATCAAGGATTCCAGCCGCATCGCCTGACCTCTGACAGAACTTTTGTGCAAGGAAACCGAGTTCATTGTTGATCAGCCGGTTCTCCTTGCTTTCAATCAATTGAAGGAGCTTATCACTCAGGCTCCAATCTTGCAGCCTCCTGACTGGACTCTTCCCTTTGAGATAATGACCGATGCGTCAGATTTTGCAGTCGGAGCTGTTCTTGGGCAGAGGAAAGACAGAGCGCCCTATGCCATTCACTATGCCAGCAGAACATTAGATGAAGCACAAAAAAATTATACAGTGACAGAGAAAGAATTGCCGGCTGTGGTTTTCGCCTCAGAGAAGTTCAGATCCTATTTGTTGGGATCGAAAGTCACAATTTTCACGGACCACTCTGCTATCCGGTACCTACAGCAGAAGAAGGATGCTAAGCCAAGACTGATTCGTTGGATCTTTCTCCTCCAGGAATTCGATCTGGAAATCAAGGACAAGCCTGGAGTTCAGAATGTGGTAGCAGATCATCTCTCCAGAATAGAGCAACATGAGCCTCCTCTGAGCAATGCACCTATCACAGAAACCTTCCCTGATGAGGCCATCTTAGCTGTGGATTCTCTCCCTTGGTACGCTGATATTGTCAATTACCTCGCCTCTTGGGGTAATACCTTCGGATTGGACAAAGAATCAGAAGAACAAATTCATGTCGACCATCCGCTTCTACCAATGGGAGGATCCTCTTTTATTCATAGAAGGAACAGATTGTATTTGGCGCAGGTGCATCCCTCAGATGGAGCAATCTAGTGTCCTCGAGCATTGTCATTCGCTCGAATCTGGTGGACACCATTCTGGAGATCGTACGGCAGCGAAAGTATTGCAATGTGGCTTCTGGTGGCCCACATTATTTAAGGATGCAGCAGAGTTTGTTAAAAGATGTATTAACTGTCAGCGACTGAAAGGTACACTCACTGCCAAAGATTCAATGCCTCTAAAAATCATTCAGATAGCAGGCGTTTTCAATGCATGGGGTATTGACTTCATGGGACCTTTCCCTAGCAGTCAAGGTTTTGAGCATATCCTTCTTGTCGTCGATTACGTGAGTCGTTGGGTTGAAGCTATTCCCGCCCGAGCCGCCGACAACAAAACAGTTTGCCAGTTTCTAAAGAAGAATATCATTTCGCGGTTTGGGATACCAAAGATTCTCATCTCCGACGGGGGTAGTCACTTCATCAACAAAGAGGTCAAGAAATTAACGAAGGAGTACGCCATCGATCATCGTGTCGCATCTCCTTATCATCCACAGACCAATGGCATGGCGGAATTATCAAACAGAGAAATCAAGACCATATTGCAGAAACTTGTTAGGCCAAACAGAAAAGACTGGTCTCAACTCTTGGACTCAGTTCTACGGGCTTACCGAACCGCCTACAAGTCTCCCTTGGGCATGTCGCCCTACCGTCTTGTATATGGGAAACCATGCCATCTGCCCGTGGAATTAATTCACAAATCTCTTTGGGCAATCAACAGTTGTAATTTGGACTCACGCAGAAGTGGTCAGAAGAGAAAAGATGATCTGAACAAGCTCTTGGAATTCCGAGACTATGCATACGATAACACCTTAATGTACAAGGAGAAGGTGAAACGCTGGCATGACCGGTACATCAGACGAAAGACCTTCGATGTTGGACAGAAAGTGTGGTTATTTGATGCAAAGTTGCGGATATTCCCAGGCAAATTAAAAAGTAAGTGGACAGGGCCATTCCGAGTATGTGAAGTGTGTGACAATGGAAGCATCGTTATATCAGAATTGTCCCCTGACGCACAGCCCTTCGTCGTCAACGGCCAACTACCGAAGCCTTACCTTGAACCAGGTGCATTCTTGGCCGTTGTTGACTCTATTCAGTTAGTGCACCACGATGACATCTTCACAGCACCTGCGGCATCGAAAGATTCAGACGATGTACTCCAACCACTGTTTCTCTGAATTTCTCCTTTTCTTCTTTTCTCCTTTTCCTTTTCTATTTTCTTTTCTATCTAAAAGGTGCCACCCTTGTAGACAGTTTTCTATACTTAGGACATACTTGGTCCTAAGTATAGGGGGGATGTGCACCCCGAGTTTTTCATTTCATTCTGATCCTCTCCATTGTCTCCTCTTCTTGTCTATACTTAGGAGTATCTTACCCTAAGTATAGGGGGAGACAATCTGAGTACGATCTGTGTATTCAAACCCTTGACCCTCCCTGCTTTTTGTACAGTCTACTATACGTAGGATTATTTGATCCTAAGTATAGGGGGGACGGTCAACTTCTCATTCATTCATTTCATTCATATTTATTTTTTAGATATGTCTATACTCAGTACGAGTTATATCTTTGCTTTTTCTTTCGATCTATGAGGACATAGCTCAAGCTAAGTATAGGGGGGTCGTATATACCATGTATATACTAAAAGCCATAACTCATACTGAAAAATAAAATAACACTTCAACATAAATTAAAATGTAATAAGTAACTATATAATAATGAAAGATGATTGTCAGTTCCTCAGACTCTTTATACGTGTACTGATTACTGAGTCAGAAAAGTATTCTGCGCAAAACATTCTCTCTTGAAAAATCTTGTGAAAAATGTTTGAAAATAGTGTGTACAAGTATTCAACGTTTGAAAAATTAGTTTTGTGTGTAAAATTTATTTTCTTTGAGTGAAACCAAAATGTGTGAAAATCAGTGTGCAAATGATTGTGAAAATTTGATTGACAAAATTGTTTTGAAAAATCTATCTATGCTGTGTAAACCTTTGTAAAAGGATTTTCAAATGCGTGAACATGGTTGCAAAATTATCTTGGACTATAGTTTTCAAAATCCTTGTGAAAATGATTCTCAAATAAGTTTGAGGAGTCCGCACAAAAATCTCTCATTTGTAAATAATGAATAAGCCCAAACAAAGCCTATAAGAAACAAAACCATATTGTACATCAAATACAATCTTTCTTCTTTTTTACATACTGATTAACAAATCAGATACCTATTCAGTATGATTTGAAAATTAGTGTGACCAGTTTTGAAAATTTTGATGTGAAAGGATTTCAAATGTGTGAAAATGTTTTGATTGGAAAAACTTTCTCTTTGTGTGAAGGAAAGGATTTGACAAAATCTGTGTGCCAATGTTTTGAAAAATGCTTGTCAAAAAACTATTGTGAAAATTATACATATATAGTGTGACAAATCTTTGCAAAAATAGTTTTCAAATTTGTGTAAATGATTGCGAAAATTATTGTGTACTATAGTTTGCAAAATTATTTTCAAAAACTAATAAGAACACCATTACAAATACTTGTAAATCCTAAATAAGACACATACAATTCTTTCTGTACAACTCTAAATAAACTACTTCATTCAAACCTGTAAAGTTGTTGGAAACTCATACATTTTGTGAATAAAGCGGCACGTCCGTGTAAATAAGTGTATATACTTTTTTTATATATATGTGTCCAGTTCTTAGTTTATTTGCAAAAAAATTCTTTGTGTAAAAATATTCTTTGATTCTTTCAAACTCTTTGTGAAAAATTGCATCATTCATTTCGCATAGCATAAGCATACCATTCATATTCTTTTTGAGTGAGCTTGATGATTGAATCAGTCTAATAAAGTCTCAAATTGGAGCTTGGTTGGACCTTACCGCACCTACTTGCACTGGAACCTTATGGGAACTAGATCTAAGGTACTTCAGGTCTATACAGACTTAATTCTTTGAGAAATCAGGGATGGGTTCAAGTCACCTCAGTGGACTAACTAGAACTTTTCGAGACACACGTACGACTCTTGCCGACCGTGACCTAACTTGGACACCTGCACCTTTCACTTGGCTCAACTCAGTTGGAGTGGTGAGGGGGTTGGATTTGCCAGTCTGAGACGTACACAGGTGGAAACATTCGTCCTCGTCTAGGGAGGGAAGTGCACCCCAACCTGGTCCAATAGCTATGAGGTCTAAAGACGGGAGATTGTGGGTTGCAATAAAGCTTCAAAAGAGGGATAGTCTATCGGCTCAAGAGGAAAAACTCCTTATGTAAATGCTGCTGTGAATAGTATGTTGAAAAAAAATGGCCAGGCCTGTACAAAAAATAAAATGCCTGCAAAGTATGTATAAAGTCAATAAGCAAGCTTGAGTTCTGTTTACTCCGGAAATCGGTGATCTTAAGTTCCTCACAAGGCGTGAAATTAGTCGCTGAGTCGACCACACAAAATCCGGAATAAAACAACAATTAACCCACAATAATATATGCAATGAATATCCAAAAATGTGGAGTTAAAATTTATTATAACTCTACATGTAAATGTGTATAGGTGTAAGTACAGGTAGAGGTCGAACACTGGGAGGCGAATGGTTGTATGTGATGTATCATTTATTCAATCCATTGTTCATGTCCATTTATGGTTTTTGTGGGTTTTGGATTTTATATATTTTTTATTGGATTTTGGAGCTTTCTGATTTTTTTATTTTTCTTTTTCACATTTTTAGGGTTTTTCAATTTCTGGACTCAATATAAATATACCATATATAATTTTTTTTGGAATTTTTCAAAATCATTTTCTAATTTTTTTGTATTTTATAAATTAGACAGTACAAAAATGGCTCCTATTTCATTTTTAATAATTAGGAAAAGTGCAAAAAATGTGAAATAAAATATGGGCGTGTAAGAGCATCACATAGAGCATCTATCCTAATTTTTGTGAATTTTTAGAAGCCTCATAGGTATTTTTAATAAATATATAGAAGACACAAAAATAAAACAGCCTGGCAGTAGTATTTTTGCAAATAAAATAAGTAACAGGGGCATACATGCAAAAATACCTACATAAATAAACTTTTATTTTAATTTTTAGAACTATTTTACAATAAACAAAAACCGCCAGGGCTAAAGTGAAAATTTCACGCGCCTCACGTGGGACTGCACGTGAGGCGTGGAAGGACCTAAATGCAAATCTCATAAACTCAGGGTCCTTTCTGCAAAATTTACATTTTATTTACAACGTGCTATATATTTTACAAGATTAAAAATTAAATACAAAAATGACGAGGGTTAGATGTGCAAATTACCCCCAACGTGGGCGTTGATGGACGGCTGATCTGCGTTCACTAATACACGTGGCGCCTCCACGTGCGCCAATGACGCTTCACCGATGAGCGGTGCGGATTAGATCTCGTGGGAGATCTGACGGTCGTAGCAGCGCTTCATCGGACGGCTGTGATTAGAACTGGGGCCTTCGTCTTCATCCAACGGCGGGGAGCTGGCGTGGAAGAACAGGGAAGAAGACTCGCCGGAGCGAGCTTCTCCCACCTGGATCTCACTCATCTGTCGTTCTTCACCGCACCTGAAGGTCCACAAAGCTTCCTGGCAGGGTCTTCTTCATGCTGGAGGTCTTAGGTCGGCCGGAGGTACCCTGGAGCGTCGCCACGAGCTCGAACAAGAATAGCAGCTCCAGGTACCTCCGCCGCGTTTGGAATCGACTCCAGGTGCGCGTTGGGGCACCTAACCTGCACAGAAAGATAGAGGGGCTCGAGGGCGTCTCCCTCGACCTGGGGTTTGAAGCTGAAAGCACAGGAATGAAGGTGGGCGAAGAAGCTCCGGCGAAGGGTGGTGGAGGAGCTTCGATTCGCGGATCCAGAAGAGAATCCGGTTGAACAAGGTGGCTGGGGTATGGAGAAGGCGTAGGGGAATGAAATGGCAGTGGAAGGGTGGTCGGAAAACGTCGGGGTAACAGTGGAGAAGTCGCCCGAGCGGAGCTCCGGCGAACTTCGAATCGCCTAAACTAAGCTATTCTACTAATCTAAATGCAGAATAAATGACGGGAATAAGATGCAGGAACGAAAAATTATCTAAGAAACATAAAAGCGCAGCTCTTATACCTGGGGGCCGCCAGGGAGCAGGGTGGCCGCCGGAGCGCCACCGCGACAAAATTTCTTCCTCCTCCGGCCGATTCACGGTGCTATGGAGCTCCTCCTGTCACAAGGGCTCATCTAGAACCGGATTCAAGGTGTTTTGGGGGAAGTAAGTTGGCCAAATTCGGCCAAGGAGGAGGGGGAGCTTATTTATAAACATGTGTATGTGCCCTTATTGATCGGCAAATAATAAGGAATCGGTGATATATACATTAGATCTAACATGGGGGCATGGATGTACAATATGCCAGGAATATTTCTTGTGAAGGACGCAAAGGCGATCGATGGACGGGGCGGCCGGGAAACATGGGAGAAGATGGGGGGTTTGACAGATCTGACGGGCTGGAGGCTGATTTATTTTCAAACATAATGGGAGCCCTTATTAACCGGCCAAAAATAAGGAATCCAAGCTATATACATGGGAAACAAGATATGGGCGTGTATAAGGGTTGCTTTGGGAGTAATTTCCATGAAGGAACCGATGTCATTGGAGCGACGGGTTGATCGGGAAACTTTGGAGAAAACGCCATGTCTGACAGATTTGACGGGCTGGTGAGGCTGGTGGTTGAGTTGACCGAAGTCAACATTGGCAGGGCTGTGATTGGTCCATGTCAGTCCGAATTTGACTCAATTATTAGACATAATAAATGAATTAATTAAATTTTGCTTATAAAATAAAAAATGTTTATTAATTAATGTAGTATTTATTTATGATTTTTATTTATTTTTTTAATGTATTTTATTATGAGTTTATTTTAATAATGTATTTATAAGTATATTTATATGTATTTATTTTTATTTTGTTTATTTTTATTCTATTATTTTTTTTCTTATTTTATAAATTTATAACTTATTTTTGTGAGTGTATATATATTTTTGTTTAATTTTTATGAGTTTATTTACATATTTAAATAAATAGGTGTATCTATAAGTAGGTATTCTTATATGTATTTTACCTATATAATGTATATACTTTATTTATTTAATGTATTTTCTTGGTTTTTATTTTGGATTTGTATTTTTAATGAATTATATTTAATATGTACATTATTATAAAAATATGGAAGAATAAAATAACTAAAGAATGTTTTCCCCTTTTTATTTATGTACATACTTCACATAGGTATTTTGTCTATGTATCTTGTAGACTTATTTTATTTTACAAATTCTTTTTGGTTTTCTTTTAATTTCAATATGTACATGTATTATATACATTATTTACAAAATTCTAAAAATATAAATTCATAGAAATAATAAATAATGAATAGAATGAATATTTTAATCAGGTATTATGTACAAGAAGGGCTAAAACCCTAACTTCCACATATGGACTCCAAAAATCATGAAACCAATTTTATAAAATAGTTCATGGAATGCTATATACAATTAAAGGTGAGTTTGGGTGATTTGGAATTTTTTATTTGCATGATATGGGTCTGTAAAGTTGAGATTTTGGCTTTTTATTCTGTGCCCAAAATGTACACTGAGTATTATTTTTGCACAAACTCAATTTTGTAATTTTATTTGCATTATTATCTACAAATTTTATGAACAAAGTTTCTTTATTTGATGAATAAATGATTATGTACAAATAGGTGTCAAAAATACAGAAATAAATGAATTAATAAATGAGGTATTTATTGTATAATTGGCCCTTATCTCCCCCTACTTTATTCCTTGTCGACCAATTCCATGCTGGCCTTGGTCTCAGGGTTAGGGTCATAAAATATTTGCAATATTTTATTCCTTTTTCTTTTCTTCTCTTTATTCTATAATTTTGGCATTAAAAACCTTATTTTCTGTATAAATAATACAATAAAGAATGGTTGCTATTATGTACAATTTGAGGCTATTTACATGCATTTGCTGGGGTTTTTAAGGCAAAAATGATAGAATAAAGGTGATGGAATGGAGATTCATCACCCCCCTATACTTGCCTTTGCTAGTCCCTAGCAAATACTTATGCAATAAGTACAAAAGAACAAAGAATAAGAAGAAAAGAAAAAGCAAAAATAAAGAATTCAAAGAATAAATTGAATTGATCATGATTTATTGAACTCATCTGTACAAAATCAAAGTTTGGAGCTCAGGTTAGACCTTGGTGTGAAAATGTGTGTGGAACCTAGTCGGGAACCAGCTCTAAAATACAACAGCCTTCGATAGTCACAGAACTCGGTTCAACCCACCTCAATAGCCTGGTCAGAACCAGTCTACATCATACGTAAACCCTTATAACTATGAAGCTGACTTGTACGTGTAAGTGATGGTGGCTCTCCCCAACTGAAATGACAAAGAGACTAGCTTCTCCAGAATGACAACCCAATGATTCCCTAATCCAACAGCTCTTTCCTCGAGGAGCAGGGTATTCCCTTCTAAGTTCAAGTGGCATCCGACTCAAGAGGAGGAGGTAGAGAAAAGAATGGACGGTAGCCAGTGTAGCTACCTACCCTGGGATGCAAGACCAGTGTAGTCAAGTCATCCAGCTGCAGGCTCATATGGTATAACTTTGATGCTCAAGCTTGCTTATTTTCTATACAACATATATACATACTCCGACAGGCATTTTTATTTTTATTTACAAGCCTGTCCACTTTTTTTGGAGTTCCTCTTTTTTTTTCTCTTCTTTTTTTTTTCAACATACTATTTACAACAGCATTTACATAAGGACTTTTTCCTCTTGAGCCAGAAGACTATCCCTCTTTTGAAGCATTATTGCAACCCACACTCTCCTGTTGTTAGACCTCATGGCTACTGGACCAGGTTGGGGTGCACTTCCCTCCCTAGATGAGGACGAATGTTTCCACCCGTGTGCGTCTCAGACTAGCAAATCCAACCCCCTCACCACTCCAACTGAGTTGAGCCAAGTGAAAGGTGCAAGTGTCCAAGTTAGGTCACGGTCGGCAAGAGTCATACGTGTGTTTCGAAAAGTTCTAGTTAGTCCACTGAGGTGACTTGAACCCAGCCCTGATTTCTCAAAGAATTAAGTCTGAATAGACCTGAAGTACCTTAAACCTAGTTCCCATAAGGTTCCAGTGCAGTTAGGTGCAGTAAGGTCCAACCAAGATCTAATCTTTGACTTTATTGGACTAGTTCAAACATCAAGCTCAATTAAAGAATATAAATGCTATGCAAATGCTTTTTACAAGTATGCAATTTTTCAGAGAATTTTGAAAACAAAGAGATAAATTTTTACACAAAGAATTTTTACAAATAATTTTGGCACTCAAAGTATAAGATATGTTCAACTATTTACACGGGCGAGCCGCTTTATTTTAACGATTTAAAGAATTTAGAATTTAGTTTTTGTTTAAAGCTATACATATGTACACTTATTAAAGAATCTTATTATTATTTTTTATTTAAAATAATAATATAGTATTTTAGTTATTTATTATATGTGACTATTCCTCAAATTTATTTGACACAAATTTTTCAAACAATTTTTGAAAACTATAATCCAAAATAATTTTTACAAACATTTTTACAAACATGTACACACATTTGAAAATCATTTTGCAAAGGTTTTTCAAAACAATATATATAGATTTTCAAAATATTTTTACAACCATTTTTCAAACCATTTGCAAATCATTTTTCAAACATTTTATTTCACACAAAGAAAATAAATTTTACAAACCACACATTTTTACACAGGTTGAAAACATGTAACAAAACGTTTTCAAAATAGTCTTATGTTCACAATGATTTTCAAACTATTTTTCAAACATTTTGCAAAAAACATTTTCACCTGATTTATTAATCAGTATATACAAAAAGAATTCGAGGAATAATCACATCTCTTTTTATTAAGGGTTTTTAATGAATTTAAAGAATTATTAGCCATATTATTACAAAAGTACGAGTTATGGCTAAAGTATATGCAGAGTATATACGACCCCCCTATACTTAGCTTGAGCTATGTCCTCATAGATCGGAAAGAAAAGAGAAGACATAACTCGTACTGAGTATAGAAAAGTCTAGAGAATATACGAATAAGAGATGAAGGAAATAGAAGTTGACCGTTCCCCCCTATACTTAGGATCAAGTAATCCTAAGTATGGCAGACTGTATACAAATCAGGGAGGGTCAAGGGTGGGAATAGACAGATGAACAAATCAGGGTACACCCCCCTATACTTAGGACAAAGTACGTCCTAAGTACAGAAAACTGACACAAAGGGGCGACACCTTTTATTGAGATAAAGAAATATGAAAAGGAAAAGAAGAAAAGAAGAAAAGAGAGATATATACAGATTGATGAAAAGATCGTTGAGAATCTACACATCACTCCCCCTATACTTAGGGTGAGATATCCCTTAGTATAAGCAACAATAGAAGTGACGAAAATGTGCAAGGAAAGAACAACTCGGTGTGTGCCCCCCTATACTTAGGACAAGGTACGTCCTAAGTGTAGACACAAAGATGTGGTGATAGATCTGGGGCACACAGAACATACGGGAGAAAGAATGAAAAAGGTACACATATATACAATCGGTGAAAATCGAGTGAAGTACAGGACGGTGTCTGGTAAGCGACTACCGTACTATCGTCGTCGTCTCCCTGTGAGAACGAGGACTCAGCCAGAAGGTGAAAAGACACCCTGATATGCAGTCAGGTGGGTGTTGGCTACCGAGGATAATCAGATCGGAGAGTAAAGCAGGGTCCGGTAGCGTGAAGCAGTCAATCGGCGCATATGGTCAACATGAGGGAATATAGCTGATACCGTAAGACCGGGAGGAAGAAAGAGCAGTACGGACTCCTCCGGTCAATCATGGTCTCAGATAGATCAGAAATAAAGCATATGAGACTGTGTGATGCACGGTGGTGATATAATCTGAAAGTCACAAGAATACACCGAACAACACAATATGTGGCTCACTCTTGCGAGGGTCCTCAAGGTAAGCAAAGTCAGAGAATAGTCAGAGTACTCGGCTCCGTGCTCCATCAGAAAGGAGACACAACCAGGGATGAAACTGAGTTCATAGAAAATGATGTACTCTCCCGCAGATAACCCTCGGGGAGTAGTACATGCTAGTCAATGAATAATTAGAACAGAAGCTCACCCTTCCGAGGGTCGTCAAGGAGAGCGGGCTCAAAGGGGCCTGATCCATCAGACGGATCATAGAAACGGTCTCGGTAGAAGACAAATCAACTACCAGCAGAAGAAACCGTAAAATCGAGAAAGTGTGGCAGCGTCCCGCAAATAACCCTCGGGGAGCGGGCTACCAACTAGTCATGGGAATAGCAGATACCAGAAGCTCCACCTTGCGAGGACCATCAAGGCGAGCAGACTCAAAGGAGTCTAATCAGATAGGTCCCACGATCCGCAGATCGGATACACAACTCGAGATGGGACCAAAAATCATGTATATCAGACGACTCGATTCCGTGCTCTAATAGAAAGGAGACACAGTCAGAAGTGGGAACCGAGCGTAAAGAGAGTGTCGCAGTCTCCCGCAGATAGTCCTCGGAGAGTACTGCGATCTAGGCAAAGAATAGCCAGAATGTGTCTCTACCTTGCGAGGGTCGTCAAGGAGAGCGGGCTCAAAGGAGCCGGATCCATCAGACGGATCCACATTAAATGTGGCCTCGATAGACGACAGATCATCTACCAGCAGAAGAGACCAAGAGAGCTATACTGTGTCATAGCCTCTCGTAGATAACCCTCGGGGAGCTATGAACTAGGCATGGAATAATCAGAAAAGTGGAGCTCTGCCTTGCGAGGACCGTCAAGGAGAGCAGACTCAGATGAGTCTAATACATTGGCCTCGTGTACTGACAGGTCAAGTACACAATCACAGGGAGAGGCCAATCAAGCATAGCATCTGACTCGGTTTCAGGTCCCATCTCAATGGCGACCAAAGTAGTGAATGAAACCGCAGTCCTAGAAATTATCGCATTCTCCCGCAGACAGTCCTCGGGGAGTAATGAGAGCTAGATTAATGTAGGTCCTGGGAATGCTGGCAAGTCATCTCAGGTCCTCAAAAGCAATAAATCATTCAATCATCCGGAGGGCATAAGATCATGCAAGGGAGCAAATAATCTTGTCATTCACCGAACATCCCTTGGGTCACTCCAGTCAGCTGAGATGGCACGAAAAATAGTCAGGAATCCTCAAAGTGCCATAGGTGGATCAGAGAGTCAGGAGATCAAGGATGGGTCAATCAGGAAGATGAGAGATCATGTAGGAACCGCACACCAATATCAGGAAGTCCAAATCAGAATAATCATTCAATCCTCAAAATCAAGATGGCGAATCCTCAAGAAAGATAGATCACTCAGTACTCATGAAATCTTCACCAAATCATCGTATCATACAACATCCTCAATCCGGTGTGCGAGAACTAGGATTCCTCAATAATGCATCACACCTATGCTCTATGCATCAGCAAAATCCTCAAGAAGCCCATATGCATGTATCAAAGACAAATCCACCAAATCAATCTCAGCAGCCTCAACATCATGTGCCTGACTTACAAATAATTTCTATAAATAATCCTCGATGCGGGCTTCATCATTATGCACAGCATTCCCGGGTAAAGGGAAATATGATACGTGGGACACGAGGAATATGGATAAGAAGGGTACACAAAGGGAAGTGGAGAAGCTGTTTGAGCGGGCGTGCCAATATCATGGGTGGTAGAATATGTGATACAAAGGGAACAAGGAGGGCGGGCGAGAAAAATCGAGGTATAGACAAAATTGGGTGTTCCACACAAGGCGGGAACACCGTCAAAATTGCGGTCCGAAGAGCGGTCTCTCCTCGAACTAGAGAAGATGGTACGATGGATACATAGAAGATGGTGAAGAAGCAGGAAACAAAGGACTTGGCGAAGAATGATTGAGCTCAAGCGCCAATATTACGACTCGATGCAAGATGAAGAGATATATGTATAAGAGAGGTAGAGAGACTCAAAGATAAAAATGCATGACTCACACGGTGGGACCGACTACTCTAGGGATGAAAGAAAAACACAATGAACTCCAAGTCACAATCAAGACACAAGGCAAACCCCCAATTCACCTACTCAACACAGTGAAGACCATCAGGTGACAATCATTTATCTTTTCAATTTTAGAGTTAGGTGAGAACCACAAAAATTGTACAATCACAGGAGGCTTGATAGGATTTGGGCTCTACTCCTTAGTGTGTACGTGAGCACTTTAAAACGCATCCAATGAGGGGGTTGCTCTCCCCAATACAAGGAATCCATTACGTTTTATTTTTAGGTCAAATAGAGTTAACAGTCCCGATTTTATTTAAGTTATCACTTTTTTGGGGTATTTTCAATGCACGTGCCTATCGAGGTTCCAATTTCCATTAAGCATCCTAGGTTGGCAAAAACAGAGGGAGAAGATCGGAAAAGCCATGCAAGTCGGAAAACGATGATGCATGCCAACTAAGAAGACTTACAGTGCCTCCCAGCTCTCTCCATGTGGGATGCATAACAGAATTTGAAACCTATGCTATATGCAAATGCAAACCGAAGAAATCGCCCTAGGTTCAGAAATTGCTATTATCGTGAAGCACCACAAGTCGCTCATTAATCTTTAACCTCAAAAATTCCGGTCTTGGCTCACCCCTCCTCTGCTCAACACACTTGAGTTTTGGAGAAAGCGCTTTGCGGGGCTCGCTGTGGCACTAAGGCTAAGAGACAAATGAACGGCTGTTTAGAGTTTGATCTAGGTCCAAAGCGAACTATAGGTACATGCAAATCAATTAGGGTGTTTGGACCTAACTCTACGAGCAAGCAACTCCTAAGCTAAGGCTCATTCACACAAAATAAAATAAAATAAAGAAAAGGAAAAGCGTCAAAATCATCGAGGCCCCCAAGGGAACAATCCCTCGGGCACTGGACCTCGGGAGTCGAAGTGTACCTGTGAGAGTCCTGTATTATTACAAAATTCAAGTGTCACTCTCTCACATAAATATACATAATAAAATAAAATAAAATGCATAAAAATATAGACTGGCTTCAAAAATTCTCCTTCATCTCCCTTTTATGCTCTCTCCTGTTGGCTTGGCATAAAAGAGCCAACTCCACCTTTCTTGGGTGCATAGGTCCTCCTAGGAGGTCCTCCTTCACTTGGCGGTCCCTCACATCAAAGACAAAGAAAGGAGATGGTCAGAGCAGTCAATCAAATGATATCAAATAGAAATAAAAACCGAACAAATAATGAATCATGGACATGAGCAAATAATTGAATAAATGAACAAATAAGCTCACAAAATCATACAAATTCCGTTGCCTCCCCGGCAACGGCGCCATCTGTTTACTCCGGAAATCGGTGATCTTAAGTTCCTCACATGGCGTGAACTTAATCGTTGAGTCGACCACACAAAATCCAGAATAAAACAACAATTAACCCACAATAATATATGCAATGAATATCCAAAAATGTGGAGTTAAAATTTATTATAACTCTACATGTAAATGTGTATAGGTGTAAGTACAGGTAGAGGTCGAACACTGGGAGGCGAATGGTTGTATGTGATGTATCATTTATTCAATCCATTGTTCATGTCCATTTATGGTTTTTGTGGGTTTTGGATTTTATATATTTTTATTGGATTTTGGAGTTTTCTGATTTTTTTATTTTTCTTTTTCACATTTTTAGGGTTTTTCAATTTCTGGACTCAATATAAATATAAATATACCATATATAATTTTTTTGGAATTTTTCAAAATCATTTTCTAATTTTTTTGTATTTTATAAATTAGACAGTACAAAAATGGATCCTATTTCATTTTTAATAATTAGGAAAAGTGCAAAAAATGTGAAATAAAATATGGGCGTGTAAGAGCATCACATAGAGCATCTATCCTAATTTTTGTGAATTTTTAGAAGCCTCATAGGTATTTTTAATAAATAGATAGAAGACACAAAAATAAAACAGCCTGGCAGTAGTATTTTTGCAAATAAAATAAGTAACAGGGGCATACATGCAAAAATACCTACATAAATAAACATTTATTTTAATTTTTAGAACTATTTTACAATAAACAAAAACCGCCAGGGCTAAAGTGAAAATTTCACGCGCCTCACGTGGGACTGCACGTGAGGCGTGGAAGGACCTAAATGCAAATCTCATAAACTCAGGGTCCTTTCTGCAAAATTTACATTTTATTTACAACGTGCTATATATTTTACAAGATTAAAAATTAAATACAAAAATGACGGGGGTTAGATGTGCAAATTACCCCCAACGTGGGCGCTGATGGACGACAGATCTGCGTTCACTAATACACGTGGCGCCTCCACGTGCGCTGATGACGCTTCGCCGATGAGCGGTGCGGATTAGATCTCGTGGGAGATCTGACGGTCGTAGCAGCGCTCCATCAGACGGCTGTGATTAGAAATGGGACCTTCGTCTTCATCCAACGGCGGGGAGCTGGTGTGGAAGAACAAGGAAGAAGACTCGCCGGAGCAAGCTTCTCCCACCTGGATCTCGCTCATCTGTCGTTCTTCACCGCACCTGAAGGTCCACAAAGCTTCCTGGCAGGGTCTTCTTCATGCTGGAGGTCTTAGATCAACCGGAGGTACCCTGGAGCGTCGCCACGAGCTCGAACAAGAATAGCAGCTCCAGGTACCTCCGCCACGTTTGGAATCGACTCCTGGTGCGCGTTGGGGCACCTAACCTGCACAGAAAGATAGAGGGGCTCGAGGGCGTCTCCCTCGACCCGGGGTTTGAAGCTGAAAGCACAGGAATGAAGGTGGACGAAGAAGCTCCTGTGAAGGGTGGTGGAGGAGCTTCGATTCGCAGATCCAGAAGCGAATCCGGTTGAACAAGATGGCTGGGGTATGGAGAAGACGTAGGGGAATGAAATGGCAGTGGAAGGGTGGTCGGAAAACGTCGGGGTAACAGTGGAGAAGTCGCCGGAGCGGAGCTCCGGCGAACTTCTAATCGCCTAAACTAAGCTATTCTACTAATCTAAATGCAGAATAAATGACGGGAATAAGATGCAGGAATGAAAAATTATCTAAGAAACATAAAAGCACAGCTCTTATACCTGGGGGCTGCCAGGGAGCAGGGTGGCCGCCGGAGCGCCACCGCGACAAAATTTCTTCCTCCTCCGGCCGATTCACGGTGCTATGGAGCTCCTCCTGTCACAAGGGCTCATCTAGAATCGGATTCAAGGTGTTTTGGGGGAAGTAAGTTGGCCAAATTTGGCCAAGGAGGAGGGGGAGCTTATTTATAAACATGTGTATGTGCCCTTATTGACCGGCAAATAATAAGGAATCGGTGATATATACATTAGATCTAACATGGGGGCGTGGATGTACAATATGCCAGGAATATTTCTTGTGAAGGACACAAAGGCGATCGATGGACGGGGCGGACGGGAAAAATGGGAGAAGACGGGGGGTTTGACAGATCTGACGGGCTGGAGGCTGATTTATTTTCAAACATAATGGGAGCCCTTATTGACCGGCCAAAAATAAGGAATCCAAGCTATATACATGGGAAACAAGATATGGGCGTGTATAAGGGTTGCTTTGGGAGTAATTTCTGTGAAGGAACCGATGTCATTGGAGCGATGGGTCGATCGGGAAAATTTGGAGAAAACGCCATGTCTGACAGATTTGACGGGCTGGTGAGGCTGGTGGCTGAGTTGACCGAAGTCAACATTGGCAGGGCTGTGATTGGTCCATGTCAGCCAGAATTTGACTCAATTATTAGACATAATAAATGAATTAATTAAATTTTGCTTATAAAAGAAAAAATGTTTATTAATTAATGTAGTATTTATTTATGATTTTTATTTATTTTTTTAATGTATTTTATTATGAGTTTATTTTAATAATGTATTTATAAGTATATTTATATGTATTTATTTTTATTTTGTTTATTTTTATTTTATTATTTTATTTTCTTATTTTATAAATTTATAACTTATTTTTGTGAGTGTGTATATATTTTTGTTTAATTTTTATGAGTTTATTTACATATTTAAATAAATAGGTGTATCTATAAGTAGGTATTCTTATATGTATTTTACCTATATAATGTATATACTTTATTTATTTAATGTATTTTCTTGGTTTTTATTTTGGATTTGTATTTTTAATGAATTATATTTAATATGTACATTATTATAAAAATATGGAAGAATAAAATAATTAAAGAATGTTTTCCCCTTTTTATTTATGTACATACTTCACATAGGTATTTTGTCTATGTATCTTGTAGACTTATTTTATTTTACAAATTCTTTTTGGTTTTCTTTTAATTTCAATATGTACATGTATTATATACATTATTTACAAAATTCTAAAAATATAAATTCATAGAAATAGTAAATAATGAATAGAATGAATATTTTAATCAGGTATTATGTACAAGAAGGGCTAAAAACCTAACTTCCACAGATGGACTCCAAAAATCATGAAACCAATTTTATAAAATAGTTCTTGGAATGCTATATACAATTAAAGGTGAGTTTGGGTGATTTGGAGTTTTTTATTTGCAAGATATGGGTCTGTGAAGTTGAGATTTTGGCTTTTTATTCTGTGCCCAAAATGTACACTGAGTATTATTTTTGCACAAACTCAATTTTGTAATTTTATTTGCATTATTATCTACAAATTTTATGAACAAAGTTTCTTTATTTGATGAATAAATGATTATGTACAAATAGGTGTCAAAAATACAGAAATAAATGAATTAATAAATGAGGTATTTATTGTATAATTGGCCCTTATCTCCCCCTACTTTATTCCTTGTCGACCAATTCCATGCTGGCCTTGGTCTCGGGGTTAGGGTCATAAAATATTTGCAATATTTTATTCCTTTTTCTTTTCTTCTCTTTATTATATAATTTTGGCATTAAAAACCTTATTTTCTGTATAATTAATACAATAAAGAATGGTTGCTATTATGTACAATTTGAGGCTATTTACATGCATTTGCTGGGGTTTTTAAGGCAAAAATGATAGAATAAAGGTGATGGAATAAAGATTCATCAAGTTCCAAAGACAAATATGTGAGCCTGCAGCTGGATGACTTGACTACACTGGTCTTGCATCCCGGGATAGGTAGCTACACTGGCTACCGTCCATTCTTCTCTTCACCCCCTCCTCTTGTGCTGATTGCCACTTGAACTTAGAAGGGAATACCCTGCTCCTCGAGGAAAGAGCTGTTGGATTGGGGAATCATTGGGTTGTCATTCTGGAGAAGTCAGTTCTTTTATCATTTCAGTTGGGGAAAGCCACTATCACTTACATCGTACAAGTCAGCCTCATAGTTATAAGGGTTTGCGTATGATGTAGACTAGTTCTGATCCGGCTATTGAGGTGGGTTGAACCGAGTTCTGTGACTATCGAAGGCTGTTGTGTTTTAGAGCTGGTTCCCGACTAGGTTCCACACACATTCACACCCAAGGTCTGACAGGAGCTCCAAATTCAGATTTTGTAAGGACATGCATTGCACTGAAAGCACCCCTATTCACTCTATCTTTCTTTCATTTTCCTTTTTCTTTTCTTTATTCTTTTTGTACTTATTACATAAGTGTTTGCTAGGGACTAGCAAAGGAAAGTATAGGGGGGTGATGAATCTCCATTTCATCACCTTTATTCTATCATTTTGGCCTCAAAAACCCCAGCAAATACATGTAAATAGCATCAAATTGTATATAATAGCATTCATGATTCATTGTATTAATTCCACATTAAATAAGGTTCTTAATGCCAGAATTATAGAATAAAGAGAAGAAAAGAAAAAGGAATAAAATATTGTAAATATTTTATAACCCAAACCCCGAGACCAAGGCCAGCATGGTATTGGTCGACAAGGAATAAAGTAAGGGGAGATAAGGGCCAAGAGTATAATAAATACCTCATTTATTTATTCATCCATTTCTGCATTTTTGACACCTATTTTGTATATAATTATTTATTCATCAAATAGAGAAATTTTGTACATGAAAGTGGTAGATAATAATGTAAATAAAAATATAAAATTGAGTTTGTGTAAAAATAATACTCAGTGTACATTTTATACACAAAATAAAAAGCCAAAATCTCAACTTCACAGACCCATATCTTGCAAATAAAAACACCAAATCACCCAAACTCACCTTTAGTTGTATATAGCATTCCAAGAACTATTTTATAAAATTGGTTTCATAATTTTTGGAGTCCATCTACGGAAGTTAGGTTTTTGGCCCTTCTTGTATTTTATTCAATATTTATTATTCTTACCAAATTATATTTTAGAATTTTATAGATAATGTATATAATTCATATACATATTGACATTAGAATAAAACCAAAAAGAACTTGTAAAATAAAATAAACCTATGTAAAATCATAGACAAAATACCTATGTGAAGTATGTGCATAAATAAAAAGGGGAAAACATTCTTTAATTATTTTATTCTTTCATATTTTTATAATAATGTACATATTAAATATAATTCATTAAAAATACAAATCCAAAATAAAAATCAAGAAAATACATTAAATAAATAAAGTATATACATTATATAGGTAAAATACCTATAAGTATACCTACATATACATAAACACATTTATTTAAAAATATAAATAAACTCATAAAAATCAAACAAAAATACCTTTATACTAACAAAAATAAATAAATTTATAAAATAAGCCAATAATAAAAGAAAATAAACAAATTAAAAATAAAATACACAAAAATACATGTAAATACATACATATACACATTATTCAAATAAAACTATAATAAAACACCTCGAAAAATTCAATAAAAATCATAAATAAATACTAGATGAAATAATACACATTTTTTTTTATTTTATAAGAAAAAATTAATAAAATCATTTAGGGTGTCAAATAAATCAATCTTCTATCAGATTTTCTGTTTTGTCTTGTAGCGGCTGACGTGGCCCAATGAGGCGCCGACCTTCGTTGACTCCCTGGTCAACTGTCCCATCCCTCGCCTGGCGCCTCTGAACTATCAAATCCCCAATTTTCCTCCATTTTTCGCGACCATCCCTTCCATCATCCTGGCTCACTTCCTTCACAAGATTTGTCCTCTGATCATCCATGATGCCCGCCAAAATCATAGATCAACGAGATATTCATTGGATAAGTCAATAATCGTCGGGTAATAAGGCCTCTTGCCAATGTTTATAAATAATTAGCTCCGCCTCCTTCCTCAGATTTGGCCATTTTCATTCCACCCAAACGCCTTGATCTTGCTCCTGGACCATTCCTCGTGACAGGGGGAGTCGCCCAGCGCCTCGACTTGGCCGGAGGACGGAGAATTTTGACGTGGCGGAGCTCCAGCGTCCGCCCTGCTCCCTAGAGGTCCCCAGGTATAAGAGCTGCCCTTTTATGCGTTTTTAGTTAGCTTTTAATGTTAGCGTTTCATTCCAGTAGTTAGATTAGTTGTTAGTTAATCACCCTAGCGTAAGAATCAAAATTCGAAGTTCGCCGGAGCTCCGCTCCGGCGACTTATTCACCGTGAACCCTACTGTTTCCGACCGCCCCAAGCACCCCATCTCGATTCCCATCGTGTTCTCCATCGTCCTATCATCTCGGACCAACCCAGGACCATAGGTCTTGGCGAATCGGGGCTCCTCCTCCGCCGTTCGCTGGAGCCCCTCCGCCCACCTTCATTTTGCATCGCAGCTTCAAACCTCGGGTCGAGGACCATCGCCTCGAGTCCCTCTCCCTTCCTGTGCAGGTTAAATGCCCCAAGGAGCATCATGAGTCGATTTATCAGCGGGCGGAGGTACCTGGAGCTGCGTTTCTTTTCCAAGCTCGTGGCGCCGTTCCAGGGCACCTCTGGCTGATCTACAACCTTCAGCAGATAGAGGACCCTGCCAGGAAGCTACTTGGACCCTCAAGTGCAGCAATGATCGGTTGGAGAGTGAAATCGAGGAGGAAGAAGCTCGCCAAGGCGAGTGTTCTTCCCTGTTCTTGCACCTGAGCTCTCCATTGTTGGATGAAGGAGGTTCCCCCAGATTGAAGACCAGCCGTTCAATGGAGCCCTGTCCAGACCGTCAGATCTCCCACGAGATCTAATCCGCACCGCTCATCGACGAAGCGTCATCGGCTCATGTGGAGGGGCCACGTGTATAAGTGACTCGCATGCAGCCGTCCATCAGCGCCCACGTTGGGGGTAAATTTCACATCTAGCCCCCGCCTTTTTGTATTTATAGTTTAATACCTAAAATAAAAAGTCAAGTTGTAAATAAATTGTATAATTTACAGTTGGACCCCCTGATGTTTTCATATTTACACTTTAGTCCCTCCGCGCCTCACGTGCAGCACCCACGTAAGGCGCGTGAAATTTGCATTTAAACCCCGCCGGGTTTCTGTAATTACAAAATGGTCCTGAAAATAAAAGTCCACGTGTATTTTTATTGTGATTTTTGCATGTATGCCCCTGCGAACTATTTTATTTGCAAAATTACCCCTGCCAGGCCATTTATTTTTGAATGCTTTGTCAATTTATTTTGTGCTCCATATTAACTTGAAAAAACTTGCAAAAATAGACTTAAGCTCATGTTTACTTGTGCTTGCATGCTATATTTTTAGTTTTTCATTTTGTTGCATTTTTGAATTTATTAAAAATCAAAAACATGTCTTTTATTCACTGTCTAACTTATAAAATCCTAAAAAAATATGAAAATGCCTCGAAAAATTTCAAAAAAATTACCTATAGTGTATTTTGACCTATCCTAGTGCCAGTCCAAAAACCCCTAAAAATCTCAAAAGGAAAACCTTAAAAATTCAAAAATACCCAAAAACTTCAAAAAATATAAAAAATCAAAGAAAAATCAGAAATCTACAAACTCAGGCCCTATTTATGCTTTGTTTTATTATCTTTATTAGAAAAATAGTGTGGAAAATTTTTGAGGCCGTTAGCTATTTTTAAGGTCTATTTTTGTAACAGCCAGAACCTATTCCATTGTTTGCTATTATTTAGCTATTTAAAAATATTAAAAATATTTTCAAAAATGCCCAAAAATCACAAAAATAGTAAAAACCCATGAAAATCCCAAAAAGACTTTGTTCCTGCATTTTTGACTATTTTTGAGTATTTTTGTAAATATTATAATACCCCTTTATGTATATTTATATATATTTCCTAAAAAGAAAAAAATTAATATATATATATATCTAATTATTTATATGTATTCTTATATCTATTTATTAACCTTAATATATATAAAAAAAAGAAATAAAAAATATATATTTCATTATATTTATATATACCTATATACATATTGTATGTATTATAAGCTATATACTAACCCTCTATGGGTATACATATGTTTATATTTATATTATATATATATTACCTAATTATATTATTAAAATAAAAAAAATAAAAAAATATAATAATAAAATTAAAAACCCACACAAGGATGACTCTGAGATACATGTAGGCTATTGCATTTTGGATTGCTCTCTGTGGTTCGACCTCTACATGCTTATCACTGTACATTTTATGGTAGAGTAAAGAAAGATTAATTCACATTTATTTTTGAGCTAGATTGTTGTATTCTTTGGATTGTGGGTTAATTGCTGATTAACACCGGTCTTCTATGAGTGGTTGCCTCAGCGACAACACTTTTATATTTTTCATGGTGACCCTCGTGGATATCCCTGTCGTTATCAGTCCACCTCCCTTTTTCCAGGAGGACTTTGCTCCTGATTTTTGTACATATCCGCCTAACCCACTATTTCAGGATTCAGACTTTGATTTATACCCATCATTACCACCACCATCATCTCCACATTTCGACAATCCACTTTTCTTAGAATACCTTGAGTCGGAATGTGATTTTTGTCCACACCAATCACCCTCATTCCATGTAGCTGATCCTGAGATTTTGGAGTCACCTTTCATGATGTCCACACTTGAGACCTTGAACCAGATGATGGAGCATATGAACTCGAGGATGAATGATCTATTTAGCATAAATAAGAGCCAGATCGACGCTCTACTATTTGAAGACATGGATTCACTTGAGGATGAATATGAGAGTTTGTAATCTCCCAAAATACAAAAAATGAGAAAATTTGAAAATACAAAAAGACTAGACATATGATCGATTCTGACTGTGAGGAGAGAGCCCCAATGCCAGACCTTTTGACCACACATCCACTCACATATTATCCCACCCTTGACCCCGAGGATGCCACTGTACAGAATGCTCTTAGCTATCCTTGTGTATATGATGATTTTGATCTCCTCTCTTGTATGGAGGAGATCAAAAAAATTGACTGAATCCGAAGTGGTGGCCACCATTCATGATATCACTAAAGCCCCACTTCACTAGGCCATGACCCAAGTATCTGCTCATCAACCTAAGAAGAGAAAGCAGAGGAGCATATTTGAGCGTCATATCTTGACTACGGTCACTTGCCACACCATCACTCACTACCTAATTTCTAGGAAAAGGAATACAGCTACACCATTCATTAGTTGCACTGTCTATGACTACACTTGTGATCCCACTCTCCTTGATGGTGGTACTTTGATTAGAATCATACCCTTCTCATTGGTACAGTCTCTTTACTTAGGGCCTCTCAAGAAAACTAGGATGATCGTTCAGGTTGCTGATGGATCTATCAAGAGGCCGGAGTATTTTAGAGAACGTTGTCATTTCTATTCAGGGCATGAGCTATACTGTTAATTTTTTTGTATTATCGATGGAGACCTCTACTGGGGAGCACTCTCCAATCATCCTGGGATGACCCTTTCTCGCCTCTGTAAGAGTCGTTATTGATTATGGATAATGAGAGATTCGCTTCCGTTCTGATACTGGGAGCGATGTGTTGATCACTACACCCACTACCGATCAGAGACATGTACCTGATGCACATTCACCTATCTTAGCCGACCCCGAGGACTATGACCTTGATGAGACGATCAGAGAATTTTGTTGTATGTTGGATTCCACTAAGACCCGGGAATTCCTCCCCATAGAGGAAGACTCAGAAAGCATGGACCTCGAAGTTTCATCTTCTGGTGTTTGGCAATGTGTTGATGACATCCGCAGGATTTACATGATTGACACCTTAGGGTGGAGGGAAGATATTGATGAGACTGATAAGGTCGAATTTGATTTTGTTGCTTTTATCCAGGAATTAGGGCCTTTTGATGAGAATGATGATCAGGTTGAGACTGTAGAGGACGAACATGATTCAAGTACTTCTACAGATGAGTTCGTTCCTTTTGGTACCCATGGACAGACCTAACCACACTACTTCCACTGACCGTCTGTGCCTTTACACACTAGGACCACTGAGGATCTTCATCAGGTCGATCCTGATCGTCACTTGTCTATTGAGGACCCTGATATCAACCTGTATCTTGTCAGATCCATTCCTCAACGATCCCGCAAGAAGGTTCACTTTTGACCTTCTTGACCTCTGTATATCCATTCTGTTGTATATTCACTTTCATTCTTCTCCATCCATCCCCCATATTTCTCATCCATCCCATTCTCGTGTGTGCCTTACTTAGGATGTACTTTGACCTAAGTATAGGGGGCGGATGAGCAGAGTGTTCTTTCTTCTCCATTTTCATCACTCTTGTTGTTGCCTATACTTAGAGCTCTTATACCCTAAGTATAGGGGGAGTGATGTGCATATTCTCTCTAATCTCTTCTTCTATCTTCATCTATATTTTCTTCTTTTCTTCTTTTCCTTTTCATTTTTCTTTTTCTACCGAAAAGGTGTTGCCCCTTTTTGTCAGTCTTCTATACTTAGGACGTACTTTGTCCTAAGTATAGAGGGGTATGCACCCCGAGTTCTATCATTTTTTCAATCCTCTCCATTGTCTCCTCTTCTTGTCTATACTTAGGGATATCTTACCCTAAGTATAGGGGGAGACAGTCTGAGAACGATCTGTTCATTCCCACCGTTGACCCTCCCTGCCTTGTGTACAGTCTGTTGTACTTAGGATTATTTGATCCTAAATATAGGGGGAATAGTCGACTTCTCATTCGTTCATTTGTTTCTTCATTTGTTTATTCTTTCGACTTTCCTATACTCAGTATGAGTTGTGTCTTCTCCTTTTCTCTCTAATCTATGAGGACTCAAGCTAAGTATAGGGGGGTCATATATACTATGTATATACTTTATCCATAACTCATACTTTCTTATTTTTAATAATAATTATGGTTAAAAACATTATTAAAATTCATTAAAATCATATAATAAACGATGCATAGTATTCCTCAAATTCTTTTTGTATTTACGGATAACAGGGTAAAAATATTTTTACCAAAATGTTTGGAAAAATAGTTTGAAAATCTTTTTGAAAAATCTTTTGAAAACTATTTGGAAAACATTTTATTAATATTTTCAATCTTTGTAAAATATTTTGTTTGTAAAATTTATTTTCTTTGTATGAAATAAAATGTTTGAAAATTTATTTGCAAATGTTTGGAAAATGGTTGCAAAAATATCTTAAAAATTTTATATATACTATTTGAAAAACCTTTGCAAATAATTTTCAAATGTATGTAAATATATGTAAAAATTATTTTGTACTATAGTTTTCAAAATTGTTTGTAAAATGATTTTCAAATAAGTTTGAGGAGTATATACACCACTCTAAAATTCTTTATTAATTATTTCTATAAAAATGATTACTTATCCCTTGTAAATTCTTACACACCTAACTCTTGTAAGGCATCCCCGTGTAAATATTTCCCCAGTATTTATCCAAAATCTTTTGTTTTCAAAAATCATAAAAACATCTGTAAAATCAAAAATACCAAACAATTTGCAAAACCTTTTTGAAAAAGACAAAAAATTGCTTTTACATCATTTTTTCTAAAAATCCATAAAAAATTTCAAAACTTTGAAAATTGCATCACAATAATATTGCATAACATTTGCATAGCATTCGCATTTTTCAGATTGAGTTTGATAATTGAACAAGTCTAAGTAAAATCCGAAGATTGGAGCTTAGTTGGACCTTAAATCTACTTAATAACCGGAACCTTATAGAAGCTAGAATTGAGGTTCTTCAGGTCTAGGTTGACTTAATTCTTTGAAGATCACGAGACTTGGTTCGATGGATTCTTGACTGCCTAAGTAGAGTATTTCAGAGCACACACATGACTCTTGTCGATAATGTCCTAACTTTTACACATGCACCTTTCACTTGGCTCAACTCAGTTAGAGTGGTGAGGGGATTGGATTTGTCGGTATGAGACGCACACAAGTGGAAACATTTGTCCTCGTATAGGGAGGGAAGTGTATCCCAACCCCATCCAGTAGCAGAGATATCTAAAGACATGAGAGTGTGGGTTGCAATAATGCTTCAAAAGAGGGATAGTCTACCGGCTCAAGAGGAAAAACTCCCTATGTAAATGTTGTTGTATATAGTATTTAAAAAAAACTCCAAAAAAGTGGACATGTATGATTGAAAATAAAATGTCTGCCAGAGTGTACATATAAGTATAGTCAATAAGCAAGCTTGAGCTTCAAAGTCAAATCATGTGAGCCTGCAGCTGGATGACTTGACTACATTGATCTTGCATCCTAGGATAGGTAGCTGCACTGGCTACCATCCATTCTTCTCTTCACCCCCTCCTCTTGAGCTGGTTGCCACTTGAACTTAGAAGGGAATACCCTGCTCCTCGAGGAAGGAGATGTTGGATTGGGGAATCACTGAGTTGTCATGATGTAGAAGTCAGTCTCTTTGTCATTTTAGTTGAGGGGAGCAACTATCACATACGTTGTACAAGTCAGATTCATAGTCATAACGGTTTGCGTATGAGTGGAAGTATTCTGACCTGGATATTGAGGAGACTTGAGCAGAGTTTTGGGATTCTCGAAGGATGCTGGATTTCAAATACGATTCTCAATAAGATTTTGACCATGTTAAAATTCCAAAGGTCCGACATAAGCTCCAAACTTTAATTTTGTGAAGACAATTTTATAAACTTAATCCACCTTCTTGCCATTTCTTTTCTTTGTTTTTCTTTTTCTGCACTAATTGCATAAGTGTTTGCTAGGGACTAGCAAAGACAAGTATAGGGGGTGATGAATCTCCATTTCATTACCTTTATTCTATTATTTTGGCATTAAAAACCCTAGTAAATGCATATAAATACCTCTAATTTGCAAAAGTTGACACTCATGCATTATTGTGTATATATTGTATAATATATTATTTTAATGCCAAAATTATAGAATAAAGAAAAGAAAAGAAAAAGAATAAAATATCAAAGATATTTTATGACCTTAAACCCTGAGACCTAGGCATCTCGATGACTAGGTCGACAAGGAATAAAGTAGGGGGAGATAAGGGCCAATTATACAATAAAAATCCTATTTATTAATTCAATTAGTATTCAATTTTGGGACCTAGTTTTTACCCATTTTATACCTCAAATAAAGAAACTTTAGATATGAAAGTTGTAGAATATAAAATATAAAAAATACAAAATTGATTTTATACAAAAATGATATACATTATAAAAGATATCCTCTAAATAAGATTCCAAAATCCCAACTTTCCAGACACATATCTCTCAAATAAAAACTCAAAATATATTAAAATCACCTTTGAATGTATATAACTTTTAATAAGCTATTTAATGAAGGTAGTTTCATATTTTTTGAAGTTAAGGTGTGAAGTTAGGTTTTGGACCTCTATTGTATAATAAACCCGATTTAAAATATTAATTTTATTATTCTTTATTATTCTTTATTATTTTATATTTTATAATTTTGTGAATATTATTTATAATATATTTACATATTAAACTAAAATAAAACCATAAAGAAGACACTAAAATAAAATATGTATATAAAATACATAGATGAAACACCTATAGCTATACATATATAATAAATATACTTATTTATTTAAGTGTATACATTATATCAAAAAATATAATAAAAATAAATTTAGGTATCTAAAAATAAATTATAACTATATAAAATAATAAAATAAAAAATGCAAAATAAAAATAAATTATTTTAAAACATAGATAAATATACCTATATATTAACCTTAAAAAGTATCTTGTAATCACATGCCTCTAAAAAATAAATAAAAATCATATTATAACACTTTGAAAAATAATAAATATTTTTTATTTTGTAACTTCAATTTAATAAAATTATTTTCTAATTAATATTGAATTTCTAATTATTTTACGCTAGGTTTTTCCTGGTTGGTCCACGTGGACCAATCAAGTTGCTCGGAGGGTTGACCGCGAGTCAATTGTCTGACCCTAGGCCCTGTAGCACTGACACCTAGTCGAGGAGCCCTCCTTCTCGATTTTTTTGCTACTGATCTGTTGCTCGAGAAGGATTAGACCCTTCATGAGATTTGATCCTTGCACATCTGCCATCCACACCCAGCTCCTTGCTTCCACCAAATCTCCTTCATGTGCTTGGTATCTTTCCTCGAAGATCCCACTTCATCACCCTGTACAAAAGCCCTGACCCAACTTCCTTCACTTTTTGAACCTCCTTTTGACTAAGCCTCGCCTCCTCTGTGTGCACGGGATCGAGGGCAGTGACAGGGCCTTCTCCAGCAACTTAGAGCAGGGTCCGACAGGGTCTACGGTCGTCTCCACCACCTCCGGCGGAGCGCCACCGTCGAGGTCCGCTTCTCGGATCTACCGGTGAGGTACCTTCTATTTTCTTGTATTTCTTAGCTTAGGCTTAGTCGTAGTTTTAATTTTTGCCTTTATACTCGCGTATTGGTAGCTCAAATCATCGCCCCGTAGTTTGTCGAAGCTAGCGTCCGGAAATCCTTTCCACCATGCTCCTCTAGTGCCTCGACCCGTCTTCACCCTCATTCTCCTTCCTCTCCACCTTCTCGTCACTCCAAACCATTTCATCCCCCCCAGATCCATCGTGGATCTGGAAACCATGTCCCCTCCTATGCCACATCGCAGGTGTCCTCTGCCCAACACCCTATAACTCCATTCCACCTCCCAACACGTCTGGCCCCGTCGTTTTCTTGTATTCTTGTTAACCATACAGGTGCCTGCACGTGATAGCCTCAATCGAGGCGATTTTTGCTGAAGGCCAAGGTACCTGGAGATCCATTTTCCCCTGAGCTCATTCGCCACCATCTGAGCTCCGACGTACCTCCAGAGGAACTCATCTGTTGCAGAGGAGCAAGTGCTCCATTTTGCCTCTTCCCTGAGCTTTCCAGGTGGTCAAAGGCGCTCTTGCGGGCGGATTGAAACTCGGCCCGACTGAGTTCTTGCTTTATTCATCCAGGCCTCTTCCTACCGTTGGATTCCTTTGCCGCTCCAGAACATCCAGCCATGTTGGATCCTTTGCACGTCAACCGTTGATTGCCCTCGCGATGATCTAATCAGAGCCATCCGTTCCCGTGTACGTTCTGGGTGTTTTGCAACTACACCCTAACACTTTTTGTATTTTATTTATAATGCTCAAACTTTCATTTGCAGCTTTTTATATTTTGTAATAGTTTCAAACAACCCCCCGAACTTTGCTTTAATTGCCTTTCAGTCCGTGCCATGTCACCTCATGTACGTCCCCACGTGAGGGGACATTTTGCAGGTGTACACCTGAGAGTTTTTGTATTTTATCTAAGTTCATTAACTTTTTGTGCATGTTTAATATTTTTGTAAAAATTACAGTAAAGTCCTCAAACTTTATTTTATTAAAAATACACCCATGCCAGTAATGTAGTTTCTTTATGCTTTCTCTATTTATTTAAAATCACTTTTGCTCTAAAAAATCCCAAAAAATTAGGATAGGTGCATGTTAATGTGTTGATTCACATTATCATTTTGCATTGCATTTTTAGGCAACTTTAAATATTTTATAAAAATAAAAAATAACCTAAAAAGTCCATGTCTAGCCTATAAAACCCATAAAAAATATAAAATATTTTTGAAAAAGTTCAAAAAATAGTTTTCATGTTTCGTTATTTATTTTTCAACTTCAAAAATTGGAAAACCTAAAAATTACCAAAGAAAATTCTTAAAATTTAAAAATCCCCTAAAACTCTCATAAAAATCTACAAAATTAAAAAAACTCTAAAAATTGCATTTTTATTTTATAATTTTCTATATATTATTAGTATTATATTAACATTGATTTGGAAAATTTTGGACTTAGTTTTCTATTTTTAATTTCCATTTCAATCGTGGGTATTTACTTAAACTTTGATTTAGGGTATTTTTGACTTTAAAAATATATAAAAATCAACAAAATTGTCTAAAAAATTACAAAAACAGTTAAAAGTTATTGAAACCCAAAAATAGTAATATTTGTATAAAATCATAAATTTAAAAAATATAAAAATTAAAAAACCCACAAAAAAGAAATATAGACAAAGACTTCACAATAACATTTTGCATTCACTTGCCCGATCTATCCTGTTTGCTCCAAGTGTTCGACACTCTACATACTTGCACTATACACATATTTTGTAGAGTTAAATAAAATAAATTTTAACTCCATACTCATTTTCATTGCTTGATCATCATTGTGGGTTAATTGTTGTCTTAATTCGGATTTCTTGTCGGTCACCTCAACCATTGTGTTCCCGCCTTTTGTGGAACACATGACCGCTCGATTTCTGGGTTAAACATATATTTTAATAATGACAAAGGAACTCTCAATGATGAATTACCTACCGATCATTATAATGATGGTTGCTCATGAGGATTTTATTTGGGTGCAAATAAAGACTTGCTTATCAAGGTCCATTGAGCAATAATTTAGCATGGGTAGATATTTCAAAAAAAAATGTGAACTCACAAGGTACATGTACACATGTGAATAAGAAACTTTTTGTAAAAGAAAATACCAAAGGAGAACGAATCCCCTGTTGTAGCAGTCCCTGCTGTAACGTAGGGGATCCGTTGGATGTGGATCGTTCATAAAGGGTCAGGGATAGTCGACCCTTTATGAGGGTCGTCAGATCCCCCCATCCAACGGATCCCCTACGCTACAACAGGTGCTGTAACAGCAGGGGATCCTCTCTGATACCAATGTGCACCCTGCAAAATCTACTTACAATATTTATATACACCAATGACATCAGCAATCTATAGAGGGCATCTGTGCAATTCAACCAGCAAAAGAAATACACCTCCCCCGCACTTGGTCTTAGTTAGTTTTTAGGTGCTTGTCCCCCTTGTCATCCTCTCCTCCTCCCTTGAGACTGTTGCACCCACTCTGTCATTCCCGGAAGGAACTAAGGGGTGTTTGAGCTACTAAAACTCTCGGTGTGAGTGAGAAGAGGGCCACCTTTCTGCTTTTCTTGGGGGTACCTTTCTGCGTTTGTGGGTTTCGTACTATTGTCCCCTTTCATGCGCCAGCTCTTTCTTGAATAAACGAGAGGGAGAGGTAGGCAAACGAGAGAGAGAAATATTATGCGCAGTGGAGAAAGATGCTTATTATGAAGTGGGTAGCGCTAAGCTCTAACAAAGCTGAGATCTTTGAGGTGCAAATGCTGCAATTTTGGGTCATCCTTCTCTTCATTCCTGCATGGGTTCAGCACCGTGTGGAGAGTGCGACCTTTCAGTCTGATGGTATGGTTCTGCTCCTTTGACGTGCTTTTGTATCATGACGGTGTTCACATCCGGAGTGCTTTTGCTTTTCTTTGTGGAGATTGCTTGTGTTTTGCTTTATATGGGCAGCATGGCTTTGTTGTTCTTTTCTTGTGGGAAATTTATCACTTCAGTTCAGTTCATGGATGCAAAATCGGGATTTTGGGTAATTCTCGCAATGATCAATGGTGTGTGGATTTACGCTGGAAATGCTTTTCTTGGTATTGTGTTAGGCAGAGAATTTGCTGTTTGATAACTTCAGGGTTCTTGCTTGTAATTGAGATTATATAAACCAGTGGAGGTGGAAGGTAGAATACAAGGAATCAGGAGACACATGTAAGAAAAGGGAAATCTGCATTGGCAGGATTCATCTTGAAGATTATGCCAGCAATAGCCTGTGATTGGTTGTGTAAATCAAGATTTATGACAACCCTCAACGTGGGGTATAAGACATTGTACTGATGAAAATCGTCTCATTACATAGAAATTGATGGGAGACGGGCAACAAGCTGTGCCGCCAATGGCAAATCCAATGGATGGGAGATTGTAATGTCCCGGATTTCTTCCACTTTGGTAACAGTGTGGATGCAACGAACCTGTCCGAATGTCTCTTGTTGTGGGTCTATGAACAAACATATGTATCTCTGTTGAAGTTGTAACGGGCTTCATTTATCTTTACGGATATGTACAGAAAGTTTTTGTTTGGAGTAAACTTGTTTTGGATGTGGTGTTTCTCTTTAAGCCTTGGAAACATGGGGGCGGTCTAATTTTTCTTCTTTTTGGTGCAGTTTTTCCACTGAACGTCTTATACACCAGCCTGAATTCTCCTCCCCAGCTCACCAAGTGGAGCTCAACTGGTGGTGATCCGTGTGGAGAATTATGGAAAGGCATCACTTGTTCGGGTTCTCATGTAACGGAAGTGTAAGGATTGATCTTTTCAATTTAAACCATTTTATAGGTTTAACATGAAGTGCACATTATCCTCCTGTTCTCCAGATTAATAGCACCTTTTAAAATCATTATACATAATGTGACATGTTTATCCAATATATGTTTCTTGTTTTAAAAGGTGGTATGTGAAACATACCAGCCATGTCATATGCGGAATAAGTCCACGTGCGTAAAATTAATTTCCCATGAAATGCTCAACGTTTCATCCTTGTTATGTTTTGTTGTTGACTTTATCAGCAATCTGTCCGATTTGGGGCTTAATGGGTCATTGGGCTACAATCTGGCTGACATGGTTTTCTTGACAAATTTGTAAGCATGAGTTATCCAAGAAGCATGCTATTTATTTGCCTATGATCTTGATTCGAGTTGCATTTTCATTGGTTTCTAGAGATGTGAGCAACAACAACATTGGTGCTGGCAGCTCAATACCATATGGAATCCCACCTAATCTCCGGAGACTGTATGTTGAAAGACTTGAAAAGTCTCCCCTGACTGAAGTTTTTTTCTCCGACTGTCTGATATGAATTTTGTTGCAGTGATATATCTGGGAATCAATTTGGTGGAAATCTCCCATATTCCTTGTCACAGATGTCTTCGCTTACGTACCTGTGGGATAGTCTTTATTTCTTTATAAGATGTGTATTATATTTTGTCCAAATTGTTATTTATAGTTCATATAACTTAATAAGGAAATTGATGATGACTGTAGGAATGTAAGTAAGAATAATCTTCAGGGCACGTTGATGGACATGTTCAACAATAACTCTCACCTATCATCAATGTAAGGCATTATTTATCACGATTATCGTGATTTTGAAACCTGCATATTGTAGTGGATGGGAAATTATTGTATGAATAGAAAGTTCGACTTTACATAAACCATCTCTCCTTTTATAGGATGGATTAGGTTTTGTAATAGTCCTCATCACATATCCACTTACTGGTTGCTCTTATGGCTGCTATATTTTGTCCAGATGCCTTACTTTACTCCACATCTTTCTTTTAATTATTATTTTTATACCCGAGTCGCTGTCTGCAGGGATCTTTCTTTTAATAATTTTTCAGGAAATATCCCGCCATCTTTCAGCAATCTAACTAGTTTGGCCACACTGTAAGAACTAGATCCTGAGATTTATATGTGCTCTTCCTATCTGATGTTTATATCTGACTAATGGTCTATTTTGTTATCTGTCAGGTATTTGCAAAATAACCAATTTACAGGTTCCCTTGATGTTTTTATTAATCTTCCCCTTGTAACTCTGTGAGTACAAATTTGTCAATCATGTTGATCAATTCACCTAAAATTTTTATAATAAAATAAAAAATTTCACTCCCTTCTAAGTTCCTTTGTTTGGTGTTTGCCAGGAATACCATGCACAACAAATTTAATAGCACCATTCCTACGCAACTAAAGGGGATAAAAAACTTTCAGTAAGAATGAAATCACAGTAGTTACAAGTGTTGTACGGCACTTTGTTTAGTTGTCTTTACTTGGCATCATGAAAGTAAGCTTAAACTCTTTGGTTTTCTAGGAGTGATACTGTTTCATGGGGCTCGAGTCCTGCTCCTGTGCCTTCATCCCCGCAAGTTACAGCCCCACCAGGTTGGAAAATGGATCCTGGTCGAAAAACTGACCCTAACAGAAGATCCAATGGCATTTCTGGTCCTTCTAGAGGCAGTGGGGATAAATCCGGTGTTAGTTTTGGTGTAGTTGCTGGCATCATTGTGGCTGGTCTTTTTGTGGGTATCATAATTGCCTTTTTCTTGATAAAGTGGAAACAAAAGGTTGCTTCAAAGAAGGAAATACCTATGATTGAGCAGCCGTGCGCAAACTCTCCATACGAAATTAATGGTAGTTTTTATTGATCCAACCTTTTTTGTTTTTGATCATGTTCAGAAAAATATTTACTACAGCCTCCAAAACTTATGTACTTGTTTTGTTTGCAAGGCTTCGGTTTCTCTTAGTTTTCTTCCTTGTTTACTCTACCGCAGAAACAAAGTCCAGCCAAACCTCTCTGCATACGGGCAACCCTGCGATACATGCAGAAACTTCTTTTGGGAGCCTCAAGCCACCTCTGATTGAGCAAAAGAAATCATTTAATGAAGATAATTTGATAAATAAGTCAACCATGCAGAGTCAATGTGGACTACCTGCTAATGCAACTGCGTATTCTGTATCAGACTTGCAGGTAGCTACTGGAAGTTTCAACTCTGAGAATCTTGTTGGTGAGGGTTCTTTTGGACGAGTCTACAGAGCACAGTTTGATGACGGGAAGGTGTGTTGATTTCTGGAAGTTGTAACGTGATTGAATATTTCTATGGATTTGTTTTTAAAAATTCTTAAACTCGTGTGATTCCTGTTTACATATAGAAATCAAATGGTACTTAATTACCTGTTTGTCAAATTTTATTACCAATACATGTCTATTAGAAATCCTCCAGGTGCTGTTAAAATTAAAAATGGCACCACCAACCTCAATATATTCAAAAACTTTCTTGAGTATTACTCTAAGTTTTTTAGAAATCTCTTGAGAAGACGAGACTCATATTCTTAGAGTTCGTCTTAAGAGGTTTTAACTGTCTCTAGAACTTTCACACGTGCAATCAACACTAATTTTGTATAGAATTTCATACTATTCAAGTTCATTGGAACACAAGTACATATAGGCCTTTGGATCCATTATTCGGAAGCAAGAACGCATGAAATAAAGCTACAAACTGATAAAAGCAAGTAAGCAAAAGAGGAGCTTAAGTGATTTGTTGGTGTGTCAAGGGAGTGCTAATGTTTTCTAGGTTAGTTTGTTGTTTATGAAGGTAGTGTTGTGAGAGAGATAAGTTTATATGTATGAGTTTTGTATTTTTGAGTAGTAATACACATACATCATTTTCTTTGAGTCAAATTCTACAAGTGTTATCAGAGCCTTGTCCTTCATTTTCTCGGAGTAGGTCTTGTTAGGAAAGTAATATCCACCAATAGATAAATATGGTTGTATCTTTCCTCTAGAAGAGCATGGTCATCTCCATTCAAAGTTAGTAAGGGGAATTTTTGTTCTTAAATTGAGTTGTTCCTTGAGATTTTCTAAGGGAAAGTTTTATGTGCATAGTTTGGGACAGTGAAGTCAATGTGGTCGATGACCCATTTTCTTCAGCGAAGCTAGGGGAAATCTTCTGATATAAATGTTGGACGTTGCTGGTTCAAATAACTCCATCAAGAAGCTTAACGAATGCAATTACAACTATTGGAAGCCATGAATTGAGTCGTATCTTCAGTGACATGACCTTTGGATGACGATGTCATCATCGTAACATGTAGATGTGTTCAAGAAGTGAAAGATCAAGATCTGGGAGATTGTCCTCAAGATGATGATCAAGGAGGATCTGGTTGAGCATTTATGAGAATCCGCTACTCGGAAGGAAGCATGAGATGCACTCGCCATGCTATAGTCACGTAAAAATGATGCGCGATTGTAGTTCTTGGAGAATGAGTTGATGCCACTCAAACAAGGAGAAATGTTGATCACTCTTGGAGAATAGTTGAGAATGAAATGAATAAAATGCATTAAAGGTTATGGGTTTTCTTATATAGCATGAGTCCCTAGAGGCCAGGTGGTGATAATTACATAAGAGACCTTGAAGGGTTATAAATAGGAATATGACTCAACTGATAGAGAGATAAATAATCGAATAACTTCTACACCCCCTCAAGTTGGAGCATATCTATCGATTATGCCCAACCTAGAAGTCAACCATGATATGTGTTTCTTTGGCAGTGATTTGGTGAAAATATCTTCAAGTTGGGAATCTGTAGAGAAGTGCGGAATAATGATCTTCCCTCCTTGTACTGCATATCGAACGAAGTGACAATCTACATTAATGTGCTTAGTCCGCTTATAGAAAACATGATTAATAACAATATATGTAGCATATTTGTGTCGTGGTATAGATGAATGGGTGTGGTTACAGGGAGTCCAAGCTCCTGTAGAAAGGAGACTAGCTAGGTAATCTCACATGTGGCCTGAACCATTGCCCTGTATTCACCCTCTGTACTTGATTTGGAGACAACTGTTTGCTTCTTGCTTCACCATCTAACAAGGTTTTTTCCAACAAACATGTCATAATCAACAATATATCGTCTGTCCTCAAGAGAACTAGTATAGTGACATTTGTGTAAGTGGTGATGTTAGTGTAGTTGTTGGACCCATAGAAGAGATCTTTTTCTTGAGAGTCCTTTAAGTATTGAATGATTAAAAAACATCATGTTAGTGACTATAATGAGGCTTCTCCATGTAATTGGTAACTTTGCTCATGTATGATATATCTGGCTAGTGACTGTAAGAAAAAGCAGCTTACCAGCTGCGCTTTTATATCATTGAATATCTTTAAACACGTGATCGATAGATGTAGCATGTCTCTACACTTATCTTAGGATGACTGATGATTTGCATCCAAGTAAGGAAGCTTCTCATGTAATATTTCTGATATGATAAGTGTAATCCCTCTATAGTGCGCAACAACTCACTGCCAAGGAAGTATCTGACTTGACCAATGTCCTTGGTGATAAACACCTTTTGAAGGAAGGCTTTTGTCTTTAGAATGCACACTCTATCATTACCAGAAATAACCATGTCATTAACATAACCAACAAGTATCACGGTGCTAGAAGACCTTCATCTGATGAACACAGAATAATCTGATGCTATCCTATGGAATCCAAGAGAATTGATCTCAGATGTCAACATGTCGAACCATGCTCATGGGCTCTACTTTAGTTCATAGATGGACTTGCAGAGTCAACATACATACACCCCCTCGACGGAGTAACCAATGACTACATCATGTAAACATCCTCCTTGAGGTCACCGTAGAGAAATGTGTTCTTCACATTGAGCTGAAAGATGAGCCAAGTCTTGTTGGCAATAAAGAGAGAATAGTGAGAATTGACACGATCCTAGCTACTGGAGAGAAGGTCTCAAAGTAGTTGATGCCATATGTCTAAGTGAAGCACTTTGCCATAAGTTTGGCTTTAATCTGTCAATGGATCCATATGAAAACTATTTGATCATAAAGACCCATCTACTTGCAACGGGCTTGATGCATGGAGGATACAACACAAGATCCCATGTACCCTTAGAATTAAGCGCAACAATCTCTGCATCCATGGCCTTTTCCAATCATGGTCCTGAAGTGCAATATGATAATCGTGAGGAATAGTAACATCCATAAGAGCATATGTAAATCTCCTGTCACAATTGGATCGGCTATCGATAGAAGTAAAATGTGAGAAGGGATGAAGAGTACATTGCCTTTTTGAGTTTCTTTATACTCTAAGAAGTTTTTATGGAGCATCCACATTAGAAGTGGTAGGGCCACTTGAAGAAGGTGTATCATCCTGCAAGTAAGTGAAGTTAATGGAACCGAGTCAGATTGAATAATGTTTTTCCTTTTTATACAATGGGAGGTGGTTGGAGCTTCAATGGGATGCCATTAACAGGTTGGGTAAAGTACCTGGTATGGTCAAATAAGGTAACAACAACAATATTGTAGTAGCTATGACTAGCGGTAAGATAGCATATGTATCCCTTTTGGGGTTGAGAGTAGCCAAGGAAAACATACTTGCATGTACGAGGAGACATTTTATCAATAATGTGAAAGTATGAACAAAAGTAGTGCAACAAAAAATTCTTAATTGGAGAGGAAAGGGTTCCTCAACTTTACACAAGAGGGAGAAAAGAGTTACCCCATTAAGAATTGATGAGGATACCCTATTAATAAGGCACATATGGAAGTGAGAACAACATCTCCCTATTGGATTTTGGAAACCTTCATGTGAGTAAAAAGAGTATGAGCAACGTTTACAATATGTCGGATTTTCCTTTCGTAATCCTATTCTGCTATGAGGTATACAAACATGAGGTCTGCTGGAGAGTTTCTTAAGCAGCAAAGAAAGTGATCAAATCCTATTAAGTAAATTCAAGAGCATTGTTACTCCTGAAAGTCTGGATATAAGTCGAGAAGTTTTAATAAATTGAAAGAAAGACTTGACAATGTTATTAACATATGAACATTCCTTTATTAAATAGACCCTAGAAGATCTACTATAGTAATCCACAAAACAGTGAAATATCTACGACATCCTACAAAACAGACTAGACAAGGTCCCCAAATGTCACAGTTGACTAAAGAAAATGGCAGCGAACAACGAGGCTCAGTCCTCGGTGGAAAGAAGGTCCGATGATGTTTGTTGAACTGGAATGATTCACACTCAAAAGATTCCAATGATGACAATTTGAGAAATATCTGAAAAAGGGCTCTGGCAGAGGGATGACCAAGCCACAAATGCCATAGGTACAGGTTAGTGGACAGAATGACAACGCTGGTGAAAGAGGAATCAACAGGGATATCAAGATAGTATAGACCGTTCTTCTCATGTGCCCCACCAAAAATCTACAACGTCTGAATATTCTGAAAATAACAATAGAGCTCGTTAAAAAATCACTTTCAGTTCAACTCAACACATAGCTTTGTGAACATATAAAAGGCTCAAAGGAAAATCCGATGCACAAAAGATGCCAAAAGACTCTTAGATTAGAGGAAAACTCCACAATCCCAATAATTTTAATAAGAGATTGTGCAGAGTTAGTTAGGCGAATTGACTTCATAGTAGAGGAGGGTTGAGAGGAAGTCAATAGAATACATTCTCCAATTAAGTGAGTAGACAAACCAGAATCAAAAATCCATATACGCATTGTGGTGGAAGCATAGTTGTCTACAGTACCGGAGGAGGTAGCCAAGTTCGTAGGAGGGAGACTGTCACTAGTAGTAGGGTTCTATAGTAGTTGCATTAGATGAGAGTAACCTCTGGTGGAGAGTCGAACCGTCTGTCCACTGGAGTTCTGATCAGGTGTCTTTATTATAATCACATCATAGTCATATGCATATACGTCATTGGCTTGATGTGGGAAGCCAAACTTTTCCAAACACCTTTTAGAAGGGTGGTTGAATAGCTAACAATCAATGCATTGTATACAACCACGACTACGGCAAGAGTGACAGCCTCATCCTCCATCGAAGATGTAATGCCTGCCTCTTCCAGAGGTGGCAAGAAAGGCACAGTTCCCCACTGGCTTCGGATTATGAGTATGGTCGTTAGAGGTCTCAAGATAATGTAGGCAGTCTAAGATGACCAAAATGAATGGCAGGGTGCCATATGTAAGGATCTGGTTCTTTACAGCTTGATATCAAGGATGAAGGCCGGTAGGAAATATGTAGACTTGTTACTGAGATTTTTTTGTCACCTATTTGATATAACATGCTGGCTGAAAGACGACAAGTTCCTCGAAGTGGCCACTGAGGTGTCAATAAGCAAGAGTGGGCTCTTTATGAGACTTGGGACAAATCCACATGTATATTTCGACAAAACATGACTTGGTAGTCTACTAAGAGTTGGTATATGCTGGTTCTCCCATATGTCCTTTGTGGTATCCTTGTATAATAAATTCACCGCAATATGAGACAATGTTGTTGACCATCCCAGTCATAGCATGATAGTTGTTCCCAAGTCATGGCTCGTAGTTCTTATTCGCATCCTTTAGAGGTTCCTTTCTAAGAATATATATTTTCCTGTGACTGTTGATGAACACTCTGGAGGCCAGGGATCATAGCACATAGTTTTTTGCGCCCTTGAATTTGATAGAAGTCCCTTGAACCATCGTAGAAAATGTAGAAAACGTAAGCTTGGTCCCTGTAGGAGTCATGACCATCGCGATCAGATGTAGAGATCATAGAAGATGATGAACCATTCAATCATGCATATAGTGGCTAGGTTGTGCATACCAATACCCGAGAGGGGCTTGTTGCAACGGAGAATGGTCGAGTGGTTGGCTGACACCCCTTGAAGTAGGGTTGTGCACTGGAGGGGCTAGCAATGCTTGAGAGGTTGTAGCAACTGCGATACGTGCTGCTCGAAGGGTGTTGGTGGCACTTGAGAGGTGCTAGTGGCAACGGTAGCTGTCACTTGAAGGGTGTTGGCAGTCCCTGAAGGGTGTTACCGTGGTGTTTGCATAAGGTCCCTTTGAGCAAAGATAACCCTCTACAGTACCCTAGGTTCAAAGGTGACGCAAAGGCTGGGATGCCCTATTTGCGAGGTCTACAATGCCTCCCTGTTGTTAAAGATGGCCTTGTATGGCGCCAATGGATGGTGGTAGGACCTTATGAAGGAAGGAAATGGCAAAGGTGATGCACCATATGGGCGAGAGCGAGAGAGTGACTAGAGGTGATGACATGTAGTTGGGTAAGAACCCTGGTCTATGAAAGTTGCTCTGATACCATGTAGAGAAAAGTTGAGAATGAATCGAATGAATTTTATTAAGAGGTATTGGATTTCTTTTATAGCTTTGTAACCCTAGCGTCTATAGGTGATAATTACATAAGAGATCATGAAGGGTTACATATAGGAATAAGGCTCAACTAATAAAGAGGTAAAGAATCAAATAGCTTTTAGACACGAAATACTTTACAAATGTATGCTTACTTTGCATTGACATTGTGAACCCCCGAGGATCCGGGTGCCCGTTTACGACACATTCACATTTCCACATTCATTACTATCGCATTAAGTAACTGAAAGTACGGGGAAAAATTTTTCACGAATGAAATAATTTCATCTGACATTCACATCAACATTTATAACCACAAACTCATAGAACAATGGTCACCAAAATTTCATTTTTATTAACTTCCATATATTTTACATGTACAAAGTCTGACAGTACATACCGTATATCCCAAAATCTGACTGAAGAGAAAAGAAGCATATAACATTAACGACGAACAAAAACTGAGACAAAAAGAGTAACATACCGTCTAGTATAGACCTTGTTTTCTGGAACCTTGTATAGCTACTGAACAATAGACTCCTTTCCTGCCATGCGTGCAAGGAAGAAAAGGAGTCACAAACGTGAATACAAACCCGTAGTTTAAAATAAATAACAAGTAATTTAATGTGCAAAAGAGAGCAAGTAGAAAGGTGGAATAAGCACTATTTACATCTACTTGCATAAGTAAAAAAATATGTTTTCAACTGTTTGGCACTAAGTTCATTTGTTCTCCCTTTTTTCCCATTCATCCCATATATATATATATATAAAGTTTAGATGACCACACTAACATATAGTGATTTTCTGTGTTTTAAGATCATGATTTTGGGTCTTGGAGATCATGTTGCGGAACTTGATGGCTACTTTCTTGTCATTGAGATCATGTCATGGTTTTCGATAATGGACTGATATGATGATGATGAATTTGATCCTTAATTCTATTTACTCCTTCTAAGTTAGTGGATAGTTCGTGGTCTTGGTCTGTGTAGCCTCACACTATGACTCTAAGGTATTAACTACCTTAGGGTTGGGGGGCCTCCGTAGGCATGCGGTGTTGTGTAATGCATCCTAACTAAGTTCCCAACACGTCCACTAAATTATAGGGATTTCGAATCAGATTAACGTCACCTCCAATGAACTCAATTTTAATTGTAATTTCTTCCAAACCTTCACTCTAACTCTCTCAGATGCAACTCTTGATGATTTAGATGTAGATATAGATGTAGATATGGATGATTTGGATGTAGAATCGCCAAGTCTGTTTGGCGAAGGTAAACTCAAGCGGTGAAGAAGCCTACAAATGGCTCTTCCGTCTCGCCCTCTAATTGGAAGGGCGGTCCAATAGAGGGATAGGTCTACTCCCCAACTACGCCACTGAGACGGGTGAGAGGGACTTCCCGGGAAGTCGCTCTAGAAAAACAGCCCGACCGGTAACGGGCAACCGAGCTCGTACGTAAAACTGAAAAACCAGGATCCCCCGCCTGGGTATCCTAAAACAGGGTCAGCGGAACTGGTCTAAAGTCGAGATCCCAACGAGGCGTAAAAACACTGTGAGCTCACGTTAAAAACCGAAGGGGGACTGGGATCCTAGACCCGCGCACTAGGCGGTCGCTGCCCTAACCGGGCTTCCTTTCCTCCGCCCAGCTGAGGGTCACCGCGCCCTCGCACGGTCAGGTGTAGAAGTCACCATGACCGGCACTTATCAATATTAGTATCACCGATTCCCAAGATTCTCATGGCTAGGATAAGTTATAAACCATATACAAGACTATCCTTCTTCAGATTCTTCACCTATGTCGACTATTAAGATGACACCAAATTACTTAGGAATGATTTCAAGTTCTAAACTCCAAATTCTTGATGAAAGACAACTTGCCGCCAGTATCTAACCCCAACTTGTCACTTTTGAACATTTATTACTTGGTACAATATAATTTATTACAACCATATGCTATACGTATTTCTCATATGTTTAAGTTTTGGAAATCCTCATTTGATCCTTGGTAAAAGAGAGTAATGAAACAAGAGATATATACTTTCTAGCATGTTTATGTTTTGGAAATCCTCATTTTCAATACTTATGTATTTCCTCTGATGACCCATTAGTTCTTAACCAAGTAAGTTCTGACAATGTGTGGTAATCCATATTCCTTGGAATGGCAATTTATCTAGTTGTGTCGTTTCCTTCTTGTAGTTATTCAAAATTGTCGAAATTGCCATTTTCTTTTGCCAACATAATAACAATATTTATCATTGGAAAGGATGTTTATTTATAATATAATATCAGTAATTCTAAAGAGATTTTTTTTTTACTTAACAATTTATTAATATTCTGATTATCACTGATAAATAGTCTTTTTATTACTGAACATTGTTTAAATTTTAGTTTAACTTCCTAATTCTTTTCTCAAATTCAATATATTACCCATTTTTTTCCAAGTTGCGTATTATTTCTTATCGAAAGAAATGATCATTATGCCCAAGAAGAGATCAATTAATTTAACAATAACATGATATTGCCTTTAAGTATCCCAAAATAGAATTCCTTCATTACAACTTTCTTCAAATCTATAAATGGGTGCAAAATTTCAGGCCTTATCAAAATCAATAATGGTTAAAAGGAAATGTTTAATGAAAGTCTAAAGGCAGATAACTTAACCATCAAAATAATAACAAATTATTCTTTGTTAGAAACCTGATTCCCAATCATGAATAGCATACTTCTTTGTTCACATAATCTTAACAAGGGATAGAAATGTGGAAATTCGTTGTAGTGGATTATCCCCAACCTCAACCCAACCATTTGTTGTTATGAAAGAATGTATAGAGATCATACTAATATGAAGATATTATATATATATATATATATATATATATTTTACAAGGCAATTCCACGAAATCAGAACTATTTCATAGCCCTTCAGAACTACCAACACCTCTCACTACCATTATATCAGTTAATATGAGTATGTAGCTTCTTCGTTGATAAAAGACCCAATGATTCCTATCTCCCTATATATTCAAGAAGAGTAGCAGGTTGCACTGCAGAATAAGATTGAGTTAAATTAGATGGAGTCCATATCATAATAAAGTGAGTTGATTTAAGTACTGATAGAGATGCAACGTACTTAGATCTTCTGGCTGTAACCATACAGGAGATTGTTGTTGGTGGTGGCAGTACTGGTCAACATTAGTGCAGTGACTTGCAATTTCTTACCCTATACAATCACATATTCATAAATGTGATTGAAAATAAATTTACTAAATTTAAAGTCTAAATCTGGAAAATTTTCAGTTTCCAGATCTTACAGTAGAAATTTTTTTTATAATAAGAAGTCTGGCTGAGGATAAAAATAAAATGTCTAATTAAGAAATAAAAATTTAGATCTGAATAATGTGAGATTGTATAAGTAACAAAAGAAATGACTGAAGATTGTACACAAGATTGTAGTATGAAGGTTGAAGATGGTGCATGCAAGGCAGCAAGTAGGAAGGAAAAGGGATAGTACCTTTAATTTAGATCTCCAAGATGGAGATCACAAGCATGCAATAAGGAAAGTTGCAGCAACTCTAATTGACAGGAGTTCGGATAGCAGATCCAGCCTCTTCTTTCCAGCTACTGATCATGGCTAGAGCTACAATTGGTGGCTGCAACAATGCTTCATGCAGCAGTAGACAAGAAACTCCAGCAATGGCTGTAGGTTGCTGAAGGGGGGAGCAACATGAGGCTCTTTACCTTCTGCTGGAAATTAACTTGAAAAGGGGAAATGGTGAAGAAAAAGGGAGAGGAGAGTTTGTTCTCCAACGGCTGAAATGTTGGAAGGATTTGGGAGAGGAAATTTTAGAAGAGGGAAGAGGTGACGTTGGGGAAGGGCTTATATAGGAAAGAGGGAGGGTTTTGGCTTTGCCAAGTGGAGATTAATTGTGAGCCAAATGGAAAAAGAGTAAGGAATAAGTGGCATATGTATAGCTGTGATGGTTTAATTTTTTTTTTTTATACCGAAGGAGTCTGCTACAGCTACAGTTACCAGAACTTATAATATTTATTATTATCCTTTTAACCAAAATTGTCTTTATTTGTTGTACATAAAAATCGACCGTACTCTTGCCTCGAGCGTCGAATTTTGACGTGAAATATCTTGTTTTGATCGTCTCGGAACGACGATCAATATGAGTATAATATTCATATACTTCCGATCGGGTTTTGACTACCCGAAATTTTCGGATACGGTTTTTGTTTAAGGTTAAATTTTATGATTTAAAAATATCAACCGACCTCCGATTGACGAACGGTCGATTCCGTTGGTCTTGTATCGTCGAATCAGATCTAATGATGGTCTCCGTTCGTTTCGTGATTTCCGAATTTGCGTCGCGGCTTTTCGCGGCGCGCATTACGAAGCGACCGATTTTTGGTCGATTTTGTCCGAACGACTTTTGATTCATGATCAATTGATCGTTTTAGGTTGTCTAGTATTGACCGACAACGTTTTTGGGTTCATTAGACCCAAAATCGGACGAGTTCGGGTTTGTTAGAATATGGATGTTACAATTATAAAAACCTCAAAGGGAGTCTCGTCCTCGAGACTCGGGTCAAGATCATTATATATCTTGTTTGAATATCATATGGCCATAAAAACCTCAAAGGGTTTTGAACCCATAAAAACCTCAAAGGTGAACTCGGGTAGATCTGGAATGCTTAAGACAACCGTCTTCCTAAAGCAATCAACAAGTGCATGGTGAGTAGATAGCCAATCCATGCCCAAAATTAAGTCAAACTCATCAAGCCATAGAAGTAGACAATCTGCGAGCATCTCGCGTCCTTTAATCAGTACGAGCAAGTGCCTAACTATCAGAGAAATGACAACCAGCCGGCCACCTGGCCCTTGAATGTGATATGAAGAAGAGAGAGTCTCTGCGACTCTATCTAAAGAAGCAATTAGCCTCGAAGTAAGAAAAAAAATGTGTCACACTAGAATCAACTAGACTATGGAAAGGTCGATACGAGTAATTAGTATGTGTGCTAGTTTGTTAGTCATCTCCTGGTCTGGTCGGGATGACATGGTTCTACATGAGACCCATTTATTAGTCATGAAATCAATGGTTCGCAGATAATATGATATATGTTTTTCTCTTCTTGGGATATAATATGAAAATTAATGAACTTGGTGACAGCTGTGGTGGTTGAATCTGAATGTCGTATTTTCCTTCTCGGACTCACGATAAGTCAGAAGACTGCCGCTATCCGAGAACTCAATGCGATCGGAATTGAAATACTGCGAATGTGCGTATCGGGGTACCACTGCTCTGATACCAAACTGTGAACCCCCGAGGATCCGGGTGCCCATTTACGACACATTCACATTTCCACATTCATTACTATCGCATTAAGTAACTGAAAGTACGGGGAAAAAATTTTTCACGAATGAAATAATTTCATCTGACATTCACATCAACATTTATAACCACAAACTCATAGAACAATGGTCACCAAAATTTCATTTTTATTAACTTCCATATATTTTACATGTACAAAGTCTGACAGTACATACCGTATATCCCAAAATCTGACTGAAGAGAAAAGAAGCATATAACATTAACGACGAACAAAAACTGAGACAAAAAGAGTAACATACCGTCTAGTATAGACCTTGTTTTCTGGAACCTTGTATAGCTACTGAACAATAGACTCCTTTCCTGCCATGCGTGCAAGGAAGAAAAGGAGTCACAAACGTGAATACAAACCCGTAGTTTAAAATAAATAACAAGTAATTTAATGTGCAAAAGAGAGCAAGTAGAAAGGTGGAATAAGCACTATTTACATCTACTTGCATAAGTAAAAAAATATGTTTTCAACTGTTTGGCACTAAGTTCATTTGTTCTCCCTTTTTTCCCATTCATCCCATATATATATATATATAAAGTTTAGATGACCACACTAACATATAGTGATTTTCTGTGTTTTAAGATCATGATTTTGGGTCTTGGAGATCATGTTGCGGAACTTGATGGCTACTTTCTTGTCATTGAGATCATGTCATGGTTTTCGATAATGGACTGATATGATGATGATGAATTTGATCCTTAATTCTATTTACTCCTTCTAAGTTAGTGGATAGTTCGTGGTCTTGGTCTGTGTAGCCTCACACTATGACTCTAAGGTATTAACTACCTTAGGGTTGGGGGGCCTCCGTAGGCATGCGGTGTTGTGTAATGCATCCTAACTAAGTTCCCAACACGTCCACTAAATTATAGGGATTTCGAATCAGATTAACGTCACCTCCAATGAACTCAATTTTAATTGTAATTTCTTCGAAACCTTCACTCTAACTCTTTCAGATGCAACTCTTGATGATTTAGATGTAGATATAGATGTAGATATGGATGATTTGGATGTAGAATCGCCAAGTCTGTTTGGCGAAGGTAAACTCAAGCGGTGAAGAAGCCTACAAATGGCTCTTCCGTCTCGCCCTCTAATTGGAAGGGCGGTCCAATAGAGGGATAGGTCTACTCCCCAACTACGCCACTGAGACGGGTGAGAGGAACTTCCCGGGAAGTCGCTCTAGAAAAACAGCCCGACCGGTAACGGGCAACCGAGCTCGTACGTAAAACTGAAAAACCAGGATCCCCCGCCTGGGTATCCTAAAACAGGGTCAGCGGAACTGGTCTAAAGTCGAGATCCCAACGAGGCGTAAAAACACTGTGAGCTCACGTTAAAAACCGAAGGGGGACTGGGATCCTAGACCCGCGCACTAGGCGGCCGCTGCCCTAACCGGGCTTCCTTTCCTCCGCCCAGCTGAGGGTCACCGCGCCCTCGCACGGTCAGGTGTAGAAGTCACCATGACCGGCACTTATCAATATTAGTATCACCGATTCCCAAGATTCTCATGGCTAGGATAAGTTATAAACCATATACAAGACTATCCTTCTTCAGATTCTTCACCTATGTCGACTATTAAGATGACACCAAATTACTTAGGAATGATTTCAAGTTCTAAACTCCAAATTCTTGATGAAAGACAACTTGCCGCCAGTATCTAACCCCAACTTGTCACTTTTGAACATTTATTACTTGGTACAATATAATTTATTACAACCATATGCTATACGTATTTCTCATATGTTTAAGTTTTGGAAATCCTCATTTGATCCTTGGTAAAAGAGAGTAATGAAACAAGAGATATATACTTTCTAGCATGTTTATGTTTTGGAAATCCTCATTTTCAATACTTATGTATTTCCTCTGATGACCCATTAGTTCTTAACCAAGTAAGTTCTGACAATGTGTGGTAATCTATATTCCTTGGAATGGCAATTTATCTAGTTGTGTCGTTTCCTTCTTCTTGTAGTTATTCAAAATTGTCGAAATTGCCATTTTCTTTTGCCAACAAAATAACAATATTTATCATTGGAAAGGATGTTTATTTATAATATAATATCAGTAATTCTAAAGAGATTTTTTTTTTTACTTAACAATTTATTAATATTCTGATTATCACTGATAAATAGTCTTTTTATTACTGAACATTGTTTAAATTTTAGTTTAACTTCCTAATTCTTTTCTCAAATTCAATATATTACCCATTTTTTTCCAAGTTGCGTATTATTTCTTATCGAAAGAAATGATCATTATGCCCAAGAAGAGATCAATTAATTTAACAATAACATGATATTGCCTTTAAGTATCCCAAAATAGAATTCCTTCATTACAACTTTCTTCAAATCTATAAATGGGTGCAGAATTTCAGGCCTTATCAAAATCAATAATGGTTAAAAGGAAATGTTTAATGAAAGTCTAAAGGCAGATAACTTAACCATCAAAATAATAACAAATTATTCTTTGTTAGAAACCTGATTCCCAATCATGAATAGCATACTTCTTTGTTCACATAATCTTAACAAGGGATAGAAATGTGGAAATTCGTTGTAGTGGATTATCCCCAACCTCAACCCAACCATTTGTTGTTATGAAAGAATGTATAGAGATCATACTAATATGAAGATATTATATATATATATATATATATATTTTTTACAAGGCAATTCCACGAAATCAGAACTATTTCATAGCCCTTCAGAACTACCAACACCTCTCACTACCATTATATCAGTTAATATGAGTATGTAGCTTCTTCGTTGATAAAAGACCCAATGATTCCTATCTCCCTATATATTCAAGAAGAGTAGCAGGTTGCACTGCAGAATAAGATTGAGTTAAATTAGATGGAGTCCATATCATAATAAAGTGAGTTGATTTAAGTACTGATAGAGATGCAATGTACTTAGATCTTCTGGCTGTAACCATACAGGAGATTGTTGTTGGTGGTGGCAGTACTGGTCAACATTAGTGCAGTGACTTGCAATTTCTTACCCTATACAATCACATATTCATAAATGTGATTGAAAATAAATTTACTAAATTTAAAGTCTAAATCTGGAAAATTTTCAGTTTCCAGATCTTACAGTAGAATTTTTTTTTATAATAAGAAGTCTGGCTGAGGATAAAAATAAAATGTCTAATTAAGAAATAAAAATTTAGATCTGAATAATGTGAGATTGTATAAGTAACAAAAGAAATGACTGAAGATTGTACACAAGATTGTAGTATGAAGGTTGAAGATGGTGCATGCAAGGCAGCAAGTAGGAAGGAAAAGGGATAGTACCTTTAATTTAGATCTCCAAGATGGAGATCACAAGCATGCAATAAGGAAAGTTGCAGCAACTCTAATTGACAGGAGTTCGGATAGTAGATCCAGCCTCTTCTTTCCAGCTACTGATCATGGCTAGAGCTACAATTGGTGGCTGCAACAATGCTTCATGCAGCAGTAGACAAGAAACTCCAGCAATGGCTGTAGGTTGCTGAAGGGGGGAGCAACATGAGGCTCTTTACCTTCTGCTGGAAATTAACTTGAAAAGGGGAAATGGTGAAGAAAAAGGGAGAGGAGAGTTTGTTCTCCAACGGCTGAAATGTTGGAAGGATTTGGGAGAGGAAATTTTAGAAGAGGGAAGAGGTGACGTTGGGGAAGGGCTTATATAGGAAAGAGGGAGGGTTTTGGCTTTGCCAAGTGGAGATTAATTGTGAGCCAAATGGAAAAAGAGTAAGGAATAAGTGGCATATGTATAGCTGTGATGGTTTAATTTTTTTTTTTATACCGAAGGAGTCTGCTACAGCTACAGTTACCAGAACTTATAATATTTATTATTATCCTTTTAACCAAAATTGTCTTTATTTGTTGTACATAAAAATCGACCGTACTCTTGCCTCGAGCGTCGAATTTTGACGTGAAATATCTTGTTTTGATCGTCTCGGAACGACGATCAATATGAGTATAATATTCATATACTTCCGATCGGGTTTTGACTACCCGAAATTTTCGGATACGGTTTTTGTTTAAGGTTAAATTTTATGATTTAAAAATATCAACCGACCTCCGATTGACGAACGGTCGATTCCGTTGGTCTTATATCGTCGAATCAGATCTAATGATGGTCTCCGTTCGTTTCGTGATTTCCGAATTTGCGTCGCGGCTTTTCGCGGCGCGCATTACGAAGCGACCGATTTTTGGTCGATTTTGTCCGAACGACTTTTGATTCATGATCAATTGATCGTTTTAGGTTGTCTAGTATTGACCGACAACGTTTTTGGGTTCATTAGACCCAAAATCGGACGAGTTCGGGTTTGTTAGAATATGGATGTTACAGACATTTCCCAATTAGAGACTGGTTCCTCTCTCAACTTGATGTCAAGAATACCTTTTTGTATGACGACATGCATAGGGATATCAACCGGTTGGTTTTGGGGTAGGTATCAATATTCCCAAACCCATACACATTTATAAATAACTACCCATACCTGTCCATTTATTAAAAATAACTTCTAGCGGGTACCTATACCTGTTGTATTCCCGTGGTATACCACATATTTGGCACAATAAAATCTTAACCTATTCATAAATGTACACATGATTTTCACACATAAATTAAACAGAGGGAGATCGTGTAATATGGTAACACATAAAATGTACAATGTATAACGGATATTAAAAGTTTATATATGTAAGGTATATAGCTCTTTTGGATCGCTGATTTTTATTTATTAAAGATACAAAAAAGGTAGTTGAATATGAGTAAATGGATAGAGAGGAGAAATTGAGTTGGATATATATATATAGAGAGAGAGATAAATACCTATTAAATATCAAATAGATTTGACTAGTTTGACTAAAATGCAATACACACATTTACATTTACATTTTTTTTCAGTTTTGGTGCGAGTTCAGGTACCCACAAGGCTATCCCGAACCCATCCCCATACTCGCATTGATAGTAAATTCAAAACCCAAACCCTTCTAATATTAAATGGGATGGGTTTCATGTCCTTAAATATGATGGATTTTGGTTGGGTACCTGGGTAGACCCAGATTGACATTCCTAGATCCATAGGAGGAAGTTTATATGCAATAATCACTTGAGTTCACAGTTGAGAAGGAATATCATAAGATATGTAGACTTCATAAAGTTATTTATGCCTTAAGCAAAGCCCTAGAGCACGATTCCAGAAGCTCTTGGACCTGATAGAATAGAAAGGCTTCGAGAGATCAAATAAAGATCATTTTCTCTTTGTATATAGCACATCACAAGGTATTGTCATCATTCTAGTTTATGTCGATAACAATTTTATTACGAGAGATAATTTTTAGGCGATCAACAAAGTTAAATAATTCTCTGGATAATATTTTTTCACCAAGGACCTTGGAAAACTTTGATATTTTATTGGGATTGAGTTTAACAGGAATCATAGAGGACATGTTTTGACTCAGAGGAGGTATGTTACCGAGCTCTTTCTAGATATTGGGATAACAGATTTCAAACATGTCTTTACTCCTATGGATCCCAACATGAAGCTCTATGATGATGATATAGATGAAGTGTACAAGAGAAGTTACAGGGAGCTTATGGGAAGCTCATATATACGAGAATCACTAGGCCAGGCATCTCCTTTGGAGTGAGCAAGGTTAGACAGTTTATGGAGCAACCATGTCTTGCTCATATGGATGTAGTCTCCATAATCCTTGTTAAGATAATTATTTTTATTTTCTTTATTCATATTTCTTATTTCTCTATCTACTTTATATAATTTTCCCATATGAATTTTCTCCCATATAAGAGAGCCCTAGGGTCATAATGACTCTGTCGATTCTATTTTTCTCTTTCCACATGGTATAAGAGCAACGATCCTAGATCGGAGCCTGTGCCCTAACCACCCCTCCCCACCAAAACCCTAAGGGGACGTGTCTTGATTCTGTAGTAGTTGAATGCTGCCACCACCAATCCCTCTCTCTCAGTCGGCAACAACAGTCCAAGGCTGTCGCCACCTTAGAGGCCCCGCAACAACAACAGCGATAGGCTGCCGCCGCCACAGTTGATGCCGCTGAACAACAGCAGTGGCAGCCACCTTACGCCACCTCCGCCACCATGAAGGCTTCCATTCTCCCTCTCGTGTGATCCTGGTTCGTGTGACACCCTAGAGATCCTTTTTCGACGCACGTTGAGGTCTGAAAATTGCTCGAAGAAGGCGATTTGATTCCTGTTCAATCTGATTTTGAGTTTTTAGGGTGTGGTTTGATCATCTAAAACTACCCTAATTACCTGGAGAGGCCTCTAATGGATGGAAAAGGTTGTGATATGAGTCTACACCCGCAACCATATTCTTGTATGTCTGTGTAGACGCATTCATTCTTGTCTACAACCCCAGTCTTTATTGTAGTTGTCATCATGTCAGACAACATAATCGACTCCAAAGTTAGCGTCCCATCCTTGGGTGCCTTCAAAGGTCCAACACCCATTGTCAAAATGGATGTGACTAATTATGAATTATTGGCGATGCAATTCATGAGCCTAATGCAGTGCAACGACAAGCTGTGCATTCTCACACAAGACGAGCCAAGTAACCTAGATTGGGCTTAATGCCTCGTGGGAGGCAGATGATGCATATGCATGTGTCTGGCTGTCTGGGACAATGTCAATGTAGATAGCTAATGATATTCTGAGCCAGCTCACAACGAAGGCGATGTGGGACATCCTCGCCGCTACTTATTCGCAAGCAAATAATGAGTCGAAGATATTACGACTTCAGCATGATATCTTCACATCTAAGCAGAATGGACATCCTCTCCATACCCTTTACACTTCTTTCAGGGATATGTTTGAGAAGCTTCATGGTTTTATTCCCTTAACCTCTTCTCCAGAACAACTCAAGTCTTACAGAGATTTGGTGATGACCGGAGTTTTTCTAGCAGCTCTTGATAATGACTATGATGCAGTTCAATCACATATTCTTATTGATGCCACTATACCTCCAATGGAGGAGGCATACTGCAGATTGAGTAGGCTATCTATAGCACCTGGTGGCGTTACTCAACAGTCTCTGACCTCCTCGCCTATGGCCGCATCTCATGGTAGATGGAGTAACAACGCTTGAACAAGCTCCTTACAAATCTGATTAACAGAAAGCAAAGTGTTGGGAAATTCTGGGTCAAATATAACATCGTTGAATATGATGTTAGGAGTGAGATGAACATTTTCTTTTCCCTTTATATGGGAGAATCTGTCATTGACAACCTGAACAGTTCGTCCAGATGAGACATTGCACATCTAATGTAAGAGAGTATGTTCGTCGCAAAGGTGAGTGGAGGCACATGTATCAATCAACCACTATGTTTCCGCAAACTTATTTGCAGAAGAAACAAAGATACCTATATAAGCGACTGTTGCAGCATCTGGAATATCAATCTTGTGTTAGTGGGAGGATTTGCTCGGTGGAGCTTGTTCAAGCACTGCATCAGATCTTCGAAGTCCTTCCGAGGAACTTCAATAGGAGGGACATCTCCCTCAGTAGGAGCTCGAGCAAAAGGAGCTGAGTAACCTGATTTGTTGTCACGAATGGCCTCCTTGTGTCCATACTTGTGACAGTACGTACACTGAATGATGTCACAGCCTCGTCCTACACCGAAGTGACCTCGGCCACAACCAAGGAATGAACCACGAGCTCCTCTCCCGGATGGGGCAACTAATGCAAAGATCTATCCCTAAACTTCCATAGTAGTACTAGCAACATGGACAACAACAAGGCGACTGATGGTACTATAGGCCTCCTCAATAGTTGGAAGAATTGTAATGATCATATGGTCGTGGGCTACAACAGATCCTAGATTAAGTCCAGCTAGAAATACCAAGATAGCCATATGCTGACTATGTTGCCTCTGTTTAGGGCATGTACATCCTGGAATACATGCATTATATCGTTCAAAGAGGGATTTTAAGAGAGATAAGTACTCAGCTAGAGGACGACATGGTTGCTTCATATTCAACATGTTGAAATACATCTGATATCTGCTTGAATTCTTCACTTGGCCATATGTGGTTTGAATAGAAGTCCACAAGTCATTAGCGGTGTTGTTGTACACAAGTTCAACTGCAATCCTGTCTATGATACTAACCATGGGGAAAGGGGCGTTGGGTGTTGGGCGGTAGGTATCGATGGGTAGCGAGAGGTAGGGGGCGATTGGGATTGGGAGGCAGGGCGCGTTTGGGGTAGGGGCGATGGGTGCATGGTGATGGGGACAGGGATGTTGTTGTGTACCAATCTATGTGTATCGGTGGGTAGTGGGAAGCATGCAATTGGGATTGGGAGGCAGGGGGCTGTCAAGGATGGGGAGGATTGTGCGATTGGGGCGGGTATTGGGAGGAGCCCGGGTATCGAAAGTTGGCGATTAGGGTATCAGGAGGGGGTGATTGGGGTATCGAGAGGGACAATTGGGGTGGGTATCGGGGATGGGGGAGATTGGGAGGGGCGATCGAAAGGGTGGGTATCGAGAGAGCTGAGATGATGGTGGTGGTTGACGGCGATTCAATGATGGCTGGCGGCGTTGTCATTTGGAGAATACAACAGCGTTGATGGTGGAGACGAAAGAGAATAAGTGTACGGTGGAGAAGCGGGGGGGGGGGGGGGGCAGGGGAGGGGGTAGGGAAGGGGAGCGGAAACCATCTCTGATACCAAGTTATAGTTTGAATCAATACTTCTTATTGAGCTCCTTATATAGATGGAGTCTTAGGGTTAGGGTTACACAGAGGACGACTCCTAGATAATGAGTCGTCTGGAGTATCCTAGAATTAGGTATACAATTCTACTCTCAACAGTTGTTTCATACTTTGCTTGTTTAATTTGCATTTTACTTGCGCTGCGCACGAGAGTTTTTTCCTTTTGGCATCGTTGTTCTCGTAAAGGCTTGCATGGCCTTTCTCTCCTTTTATAGTTTCTTCTTTAGACTTTAGTTGTTGTACAGCTCTCCCTTTTCAACAAATTACCCCTGCTCAAACCAAAAACCCTCCATTATATTGGGGCTTTCGTTCTGTTTTTTTCTTTCAAAGCGTGATTCCAAATGAAGTCCGAAAGGCAAAACCGAAGAAGGGGCATGCCGAGCTTTTTGGTATTCTCAATCTCAAGAAAAAGAAGTGAACTGGCCTGGTTGGGTAAGTAATTGGAAAACATAGCAGCTTCACCCCTTGAAATAAAAAAATGGGCAAAGACTCCGCTTTTGTGGGAGGTTGGCAAACCAAGGCCATTCAACGTCTAAAGTGGGCTGAGTTTCTACATAAATGGGAAGCCCACCCATCAATATGCATCAATGAACTTTCAAGCATTACAAAATGTGCTGGAATCCTTAGTGTGATGGATAATATGTGCAAACAAGCATTAAGTAAAATGATTGACAGAAAACATGATATTGGGGCGAGTAAAACAACAGATACTAATTTCTCGTACATTTGCGGAAACAATGTAGAGTACACTGGCTATTTGCCATCATAAGCTATACAATTATACTGTTTTTAGTTGATTTTATAATACTCACACCCAATATCACTATTACAGCAAGTTAAATTTATATTTTTTTTTCAAGAAGAAACAAGAAATTTGGTTTTCTTTGATTGCTATAATAATGAAATTGCTTACTTATACATTGGATTTATGAAGTCCTCCAATTAAAGTTCAATTAGAATAGAAAAATGTTCCTAAGTTTTTGTCCTAGATTTTATGGGTTATATTTTTTTCAGAACATTGATATTATAGTTATGTTATAGTCAAATCTTTGGGATATGAAAGAAAAGGCATCTCTCCGAAAAAAAAGAATTAAGGGCGAATAATTTAATGTCGGGGCTGATTTTCTGTAATGTAGTTGCATTCATCTAATCCATTTTTTATATAGGTTTTCGCTGTGAAGAAAATTACTTCATCTGCATTGCCTAATCAAACACCTGAATATTTCTTGGATATGGTCACAAAGCTTTCACAGTTACGTCACCAAAATGTGACGGAGCTGGTGGGTTACTGTTGTGAACATGGGCAGAGTTTACTGGTATTTGAGTTTCACAAAAATGGTTCTCTTCAAGACTTGCTCCATTTATCAGATGAATATAGTAAACCATTGACATGGAATACCCGTATAAAGATTGCGCTTGGTACTGCACGTGCATTGGAGTAAGTACTCTTACAATGATGCAAAATCAACAAATTGCTTAGAACAGATGTAGAAAATTTATAGCCGTAAAATCTTTGGTTATACAGGAATATATATCAAAGAAAGGTATCACTTTCTTGGGAAGATATTTATGTTTTCGATTTCTCGTTTCTGATTCCGTTTCTGCATTTTATATTCTACAAATATAACTAATATTAATTGGGTTATCTCTCTGCAAACGCTTTTGGTTATGTGTGTGATTATTGATGATGTGCAGGCACTATTCAACTAGTCTAAAATTTAAATATTGCACTATCATCCTAATGCTGTGCACTATGTACAGTGTTTATAGTTGAGATTTTCTGGTGAAGTTAAAGTCATATAACTCTGGAAGCTTTGAAAATGGTAGGTGTGTACAAAAATCTCGACCCTAAGGAGGACCAGAAGGATATATTTAGATTGGCCAAAGCAAAAGAAAGAAAGATCAAAGACCTTTTTCAAGTGAGATGCATTAAAGATGTGAAAGGTCACATGTTTGTTACTCAGAAAGATATAAAAACTAGATGGAAGCAGTAATTCCATAATCTTTTCATTGGGGAAGGAAATAAAGAGATCGCTTTGGGAGATCTATCTAGCAGTGAAAGTTACTTGAATCGTGAAAGCTATAGAACAATACAATGGAAGTAGTTACTTGAATCGTGAAAGCTATAGAAGAATACGAAGGAAGTAGAGGAGGCTTTGAATATGAGACCTGAGAAAGGTGTAGACCTGATGACATTCCTATAGAAGTATGGAGAGTTTTAGGTGGGCATGGTTTGAATTGATTTACAAATTTATTCAATGTTATTTATTAAAGCAAGAAAATGCCCGAAGATTAGAGAAGAAGCATCATGGTGCTTCTTTATAAGAACAAAGAAGGCATCTAAAATAATTCAAATACAAAGTTATCAAGCTGATGAATCACACTATGAAAATTTGGGAACACAATCTAAAGAAAGCCGATGCAAGTTTCCAAAGTAAAAGAAAACCAATTCGGATATATGATAGGTCGCTCAACTATTGAAGACATCCACTTGCCGAGGAGAACAATGGAGATTTATAGAGCGAAAAGGAAGAACATCCATATAATTTTTATTGGTTTAGAGAAGGCTTATGATTTTGTCCCACGAGAGATATTGTGGAGAGTTTTGGAGAAGAGACAAATACATGCACTATACATTAACCTCATACAGGATATGTATGATAGGGCTTCATCTAGTGTAAGGATTCAGTTAGTGAAGATTGACTATTTTGACATCAATGTTGGTCTGCATCAAGGTTCAGATTTGAGTCAATTTCTTTTTACTTTGATTATGGATGAGTTGACAAGTCAGATTCAGGATGAGATACCTTCGTGTATGTTATTCGTTGATGCTATTGTGTTGATTGATGAGACTAGAGATGGAGTAAATGAGAAGCTTGAGGTCTAGAGACTTGCATTGGAGACTAAAGGATTTGGTATAAGTAGGGCTAAAACTAAATATATGGAGTACACTTTTGATGGAAGCAATGGTGAAGGAATTGAAGTGAAGATCGGTGATGATAACATTCAGAAAAGAGATTCTTTTAGATACTTGGGATCTATTTTGCAACATGATGGGGAAATTGATGGATATGTTACTAATATAATAAATGCAAGTTGACTAAAGTGGAGAGGAGCCTCTATTGTTCTTAGTGATAAGAAAATTCCTTTGAAAATCAAAGGAAAGTTTTACAAAGTAGACATGAGACCTGCTATGCTTTATAGATTTGAATGTTGGCCTGCGAACTATAGGCATGTACAGAGAATGACGGTAGCAGAAATAAAAAGGCTAAGGTGGATGTATGGATACACACACACATAAAGATTGGATTTGGAATGATATAATAAGGAAAGTTGGTGTAGCTTCAAACGAGGAAAAGATGCGAGAAAAATGCTTAAGGTGGTTTGGTCATTTGCGAAGGAGGTCAGCTGATGCACTACTTAGGAGATGCGAGTTTTTGGATGTTGTGCCGACTGAGAGAGGACGAGGAAAGCCCAAGAAGTGTTGGAATGAGACTATACAAAGAAATCTTAGTTTTTTTAGATATATGCCCGAGAATGACTCAAGATAGATCTGAATGGAAGCAAAGAATCCATGTAGCCGGCTGAAAGCGAGGGTATTTGCCTCATGCATCACGGAAGCATGGAGATCACATCTTATGCGATCTTGGTCGACTAGTGCACTAGTTGCTAGGGGAAATGAAAGTTAAAAATTTTCGATGAAACTACATGACATGGAAACCATTCCCGTTTCGTTTCATCTTGATGACAAACAAGTACTATGGTCAACTCTTGTAGCTTGATCGCGATCCTTGTGTCTCTAAACGAAGAGACCTCCTGTCTCAAGTCCGATCCGGCGAAGTGAGCAGTTGCAGGACACATAGATGAGACATGTGCTTCCCGTAATCCAAATTGATGATCCGAGCATGGAACTTCTTGATTTGGTCTCATGAAATCTGTAGTCTTCCTTACGAGCATGGGGCACTGGCAAAGACGAAGATCCACGAGCAGTCGATTCGACATCACAACAACAATGCGATGATGATGAGTCTCTCTACAAATTTAGAGTGGATGGCCACCAGGGTTCGAGGGGAAGAATATATGGACGAGTATGAGAGAGAGAGTTTTGTTGCTTCAACTTGTGTTTAGAAAAGCCTAGGGTTGCATCTTCTTTTATACAATTTGGATGGCTAGGATGCACTCCTAATTAAAATCAATGGTCTAGACTTTGTTGCAACAATCTGCAACAATAATTAATTAATCTAAAAGAAATAAATAAATAAATAAAAATCTCCAATAAGTTTAATTATCATTAAATCAAATAAATGTGAAATAAATAGGATGGAGGAGACTGTCCTTCCTCATTAGGATGGATGACCACTATGGAGTCATTTTCCATGTAGTCATCCACTCCTTATAGGAATGTAGGTCTTTTCTTTCCTTATTGATGAGATTCTCAAATCTCACCATATTTTCCACATACTTGCAACAACTTTTGTTGCTTAAATTTTCACCAAAAATAATTCTAAATTATTTTGTGACAATTTCAGTCATGCCATTGATCATCCATTCAATATTAAATGTAAATCGCATTTACATTTAATTGTATAATGTGAATCCAATTCATATTTAATTGTATAATGTGAATCAAAATCACATTAACTTAAAAAATTGAAAATCATATTTACAGTTAAACTCTCTATCATATTATGAATCATATTCACAATACAAATATAATTATTGTGGATAGTGCTATCCACATTAATCACATCTTTGATAATTACAATTTAGTTAGATTAGATGTTGATGACTCTCAAAATCGGCCCTTTAAAAGCGTGTAATTAGCACTTCAACATGTCGTAGCAGTCGGGCCAATTCGGGTTCATCAAAGAGACCACCTCATTTAAATATATGTCAATCAAAATGCGATGGTCGTAATTTTTTTACTTGGTAAGATACCAAGGTCGAACTCAGGGACACAAGCCTTTCTCATATTAGTCAGATTTTCATTTATTTAACTAAGTGTTGAGTTACAGGCAAAATAGGTCAAGGCATGCATGAAGTGAGACAAGGCAACAACAAAGCATTAAAGAACAAAACATGCATTTTTTTATAATTTTTATAATGCAGCTAAATGCAATGAAATGCATCACAAATATTATGCCCTAGTACAAAATGCTGAGTAATTTTAACTAAATTCGATTTCAGGATTAATTAAGCGATCAAGCTTGATGAACAAATCAAGTTACGCACAAGTTAAAGCTTCAAAAAGTCACATGGCGAATAAAATAATACATCAGAATTAATATGTCCGAAAATGAGAATTAAACATGCCATTAGAAAGTGCATCAAACAAGCTTCGAAACGGAACTGAAATCAACCAAATCGGATACACGATGCTCAAGATATGCTAGAATGAAAACAAGGGCATAACTGAAATAAAACATGAAAATATAATTACAAAAAGGTCCCTGGAAAGGACTGAAATGTAAATATGCAAAAGAACGTGACCTTCCCTGTAATTTGCACACACGCGCAGGGGCCTTTCTACAAATATTAAAACCCGCGAGGGTTTCAATGTAAATATCCCCCTGCGCGCATGGTCAACACGTGAAACAGGACCTGTTTGCAATATTGAAGAATTTCGTGGACGTCTCTGCAATTTTCCCAGATAAGCACGTGCCAGGAACGTGCTATCCAGGCTCGGAGGGCGGATGAGGCTCGGCAGAGGTTCGCGATGCTTCGGCCAGGCTCGGATCCTAGTTCAGGTTCGGTGCAGGCTCGTGAAGGCTCGGAAGCATCCAAGCCTGGAGTCTCGGACGCTAGGCTTGGGGAGGCTCTGGCGTCGCCACGTGGCTGAGTGTGGACCCTTTGATCACAAGGATCGAAGGGCTCCTGGAGTGATGACGTGGCTGCATGGGAACCGTTGGATCTTGAGGATCCAACGGTCGTTGAAATCGATGGCGTGGCCTCATCTGGGCCGTTGGATGGTCGCTGAGAGAGGACCATCCAACGGCTGTTGTGCCTCCTTCTTCATCTGCGAAAGGCGGCGGACTTAGAGCTCCGGCGAAGGAGCTCCAGCTCCGCTGCTCGCCCTCGGCCATGGTGGAGCTCGCCCGATGCTCCTGAAAGGTTGTCGATGAAGTTGGGAGCTCGGGCAAGGTGTCTGGTATCTCAGCTCAGCCCATCGGAGTGCTGATGACGAGAGCGACTGTGACGAAGTTGGGTCCGATGATCCTCCGGCCATTGAAGGCCTTAGCTAACCTGCAATGTTAGTCCGTAGCCAAAGCAAAGCGTATATGTGCGTGAGTGGGACGGGGTTCCTTGCGAGCGAGGGAAGATGAGGAACCGGAGCTCCTCCGCCGTGGGTGGCGAAGGAGATGAGTCGACGGTGGAGAGGCATGGAAGAGGAAGAAGGGTGCTGTCGGAGGTGGCGCGTGAAAGGTGGGTGCTTGGCGGAGCTCTAGGAGCGATCAATGGAGCGGGAGAGGGGGTATAACGGCTTAGAAAATTACGAATCTAAGGAAGAAAAATTACAAAAGGATGTCGGAGATCTTACCTGAGGTCGGGCGGCGCGGAGGCTTGTGCGCGAGCTCCGAGGAGGAGCCTTGGTCTTCGCTGGATCCCTGCAGCCAATAGGGACAGCTCGAGCGGACGCGAGGCGCTGCAACTCCGCCGTGTGTGGCGGAGGGTCTCACCGGGGAGGCGAGGTCGTCGTCGCCCAATCGCTCCGCCTCCCCCTGTCACGGGGAGGCGGAGGAGGGCTGGGCCCTCTCCCGCGTAAAGGTGGACCAAGTGGATCGAGGGAGGTGGCGGTGTATTTGAAGAAGAAATCGGCAGTTCCAGGTGATGATGGTGATGGTTTGACTGGGGATCGTGGGACGACTGGAAGGATGTCGTGGGTCGTGGAGGCACGCGCGAGGAAGAGGGAAGATGGAGGACCATCGTGGGGAAACTGGCGATGGGAGATGGTCGTTGGAGTGGCGGAGAAAAAGGGAAGGGTGGAAGGCGTGCGTGAGATGGAGAACGTGGGGAGAGAGGGGTTTCGGGAGGTTGACAACGACTGATGGCCGTTGGATCTGGAGATCTAACGGCTGTCAATTGAGCACTGAAGAACGGCCCTGATGAGATCGGGAGCGGCACCATCGGAGGGTGAATGAGACGCCACACGGCGCATTGTGGAAAGAGCGCTAGTGAACGGTGATGATGAACTCAAGGGCATGATCGAAGGGCTGAGGCGCGCGCTTAGAAGAAGCGGCTGTGATGGATAGATAAGGTCGTGATCGAGCGGTCTTTCAAGCGCCACGTGGCGTGCTCTGCGCGAGGCGCTAACGTGCGGTGATGATGAAGCCCTGATGATGATCTGATGGCTGGGAACATAAGCGTGCGTGGAGAAGGCCTGGCCGTTGGATTATGAAGATGATCCGACGATTGGAGGCGAAGGCGGAAGAAGACAAGGGAAGCAGGCCACGTGGCGTCCCCAGAATGGGCCACATGGCCCAATCAGATTATTCCGAGAGTATTTTTGGTTTTTGAGGGTTAATTTGGCCGAATTTGAGAAAACTCAAAACATGAAAGTTGTAGATCTTGATGAGATCTACAAGTTTCATGTTGACCAAAACTGGAGATGAGATCATCTGTAGACACAAAATATTTTTAAAGATATTTTTAAGGCTAAAAACACCACGAATTTTTGTTTTGCCATTTTTTGTGGTTTTTAATTTATTAGAGACTCTGATAATTACAAGACATTATTTGGGTTTTATTGTCAAAACTTTAAGCAAGGGGGTTAATAATAGAAAACAAAGATGATGAAATCGAGTTTCATCAGATATCTCTCTACATGTGTCCAAATAATGTGAATCATATCCACATTTTTAATGATAATTAGGTCATATTTAATCATCATTATTCAAATTCTAAGCTATTATCAACAATAGAATTATTCTTGAACTCTTTCAAGAACAATGTGATTTCTCTATGGATACTTGAGGATAAGGATATTTCGATTGTATATTCCATGTATAGTGACTTGGATATTGAGATCTAATCTTATATCCAGATTCAAAAGACCGCTCAGAGATGTCTGATTAGATCAGACAGAATATCTAATCTTCCTATTGAATCTTAATCTTATTCAAATCAATGTCCAACATTTAGACTAAGACTGAATAATCAATATTCTGATTGGAGTTACTAAAATCCAAACATATTTCATCATTACCTTAGAATGGATGTGTCACAGTTATACAACCAATTAAGATCACATCACCCTTGAGTATTCTTATTACCCATACATCCTGCATACTAGAAGACCTAGAATAAACTCAAAGTTTTTTTATTACTTTTGAAATGTCTTCTTCAGGGTTTTATCATTATGTTTCTCATTTGATCATTGGGAGTTGGTATCGATCATATGTTTTCCAAAAGCATATATCATACATATAAATCTTGTCATGCTTCTAAAGTAAGATGATCATTGATGGAATTTGGTTGGTCCCAATATCTCATTAGTGAGCTCATGTCTTCCAGTTCACTAGTGAACCTGTATGATCCCTTTGAGAGACAATATTCCTCATATGTCCTTGTATGTACACCAGCTCGCCAGTGTATAGACATTGATTAGGTCATCAACCTTATGATTTGTCTAATGTACATACTTAAACATATTGTAATGCATCTGTATTCGGTCAGAGGATGCGTGCCTATATCGTGACAACATACGTTATAGGTCTTGGTTATCTTGATTTCATTAAGTCAACTCTTTGACATAACTTATTCGATACCTCTGAATCTTTATTCCTATGCAAAGGACCTGCATAAAGAGATCGGTCATATATCGGCCTTTGGAGTAAGGATTTCCATCTCATTCTCATGCTGGAGATACTTTCTCAACAATCATTTGACGGTGTTAGACGAGTCCTCAATCTAACTCTTTAGATATCATCTAAGCACCAACCTCTCTGATTCAACCATTGAATCAATAGATGTATGATTATCGAGACAGACATGGTACATAACCCTAATTGTACTAAGGCACTTTATTAGTGCTTTCATTCATTAATCTCAGATAGGGAGTGAACATCAATAACTTTTATTGATATACAAAAAGGATTACAATAATATTTATTGTATAAATGGTTCGTCCGGGTCTCACATATCCAATAATCTTCCACTAGCCCTCGGAACCATTCAGGTACAATCCTTAAACCCATACTCAATACATGTTTGTAGAGGTTATATTCTGTTATGTCGGACTGTTTGTATTTCCTATTTATATAACGTGCGTCTATGTAATTTACCCAAGGGTTTTCTCTCTATATAAGAGACCCGAGGGCTCTATGGAATAACACATCAGAGTATTTTTACTCTAACATGGTATCAGAGCCAAAACCCTAACCTAGGGTTTTCTCCACCCCCCCCCCCCCGCCAACAGGCTCCAGCCGCCGGCCCCTCCAGGCCCTCCCGCCGCTGCAGCCAGCCCCAGCCAGCCCCTCCCGCCGCCGCAGGGCCCCTCCAGGCCCCTCGCCGACTCCAGCCAGCTCCTCCCGCTGCCGCCAGGCCCCTCCAGGCCCGCCGCCACACCTCTCCAGCCCCGCCAGGCCCCTACAGGCCACCCGTCGGGTCCCTCCAGTCCCTCCAGGCCCCAGCCCCGCCGCCTTCTACTTCTCCGCCGAGGCTTCACCAGCCTCGCTGCCGTCAGCCTCGCTTCGGTCGGGCTCGGGTCTATGACGGGTTCAAGTGCATAACGTCTACATATGCACTTGAATCCTCAACGGTCTCGGTAGACACCAGTTTCCTTGTCTATCATCCCTAGTTGTGCTTCTCCGGCAGTATGTCAGAGCAAAAGGTCGATATGCCCGCCATAGGTGCCTTTAAAGGTTCGACACCAATCGTCAAAATGGACGGGACGAACTACGAACTGTGGGCTATGCAGTTCCTCAGTCTTATGCAGTCATGTGGTAAGAAGTATATTCTTACCGAAGATGAACCGCCGGAGAAGAAGGGAATATATGCCTCATGGGAGGCCGATGACGCGTATGCCAAAGTTTGGCTGTCAGGAACGCTCACGACGGAGATAGCAAATGATGTCCTCCATCAGCCCACCGCCAAGGCGATGTGGGATATTCTGGCCACGACATACTCTCAGGTGCGGAACGAGACAAAGATGCTGCAGTTGCAGCATGATATTTTTACAACGAAGCAAAATGGGAGGCCTCTTCATTCTCTGTACACGTCTCTTCGTGGAATGTTCGAGAAACTCTATAGCACCATCCCACTCACAGCCACGCTGGAACAGCAGAAGATGTTCCGCAACGCCATTATGGTTGGCGTATTACTTGCTGCCCTTGACCCGGAGTACGAGGCGGCACGCTCTCAGATCCTTGCCGATGCCGCCATTCCACCGATGGAAGAGGTCTACAGAAGGCTCAGTCGTGTATCAGTTCCATCGAATACAGCGACTACACCTCCCTCGGCAATGGCAGTCTCTAGAGGACGAGGTAGTTCGTCTTCATTTCGTGGCAGAGGAAGTGGTGGACGTGGCCGCGGAGGTCGCATACGCTCTACGTGCTCATTCTGTCGTCGTACTGGTCATTCGGAGGATACATGCTATTCCAAGCATGGCTTTTCTCCTTCTGCACGTGTCCCTTATCATGTTCACGGTCTACCAGCATCTACTCCAGATAACAGGTTCGAGGAGCTAGTGGCACGGCTTCGTGATATCATGCCACAGTCATCGTCAGAGGGTGCTGACGCTTCTGATGTTGCGGCTTCAGCGTCAGCTAGTACATCTGCTTCATCCAGTGCCTCAGGTAGTTCTTCAGTCTCATATCATAACCATGATCTCACAGGGTGGATTGTTGATTCTGGCGCCACCCATCATCTCTGTCGTGAGAGAGATGTTTTGCAGTCCTATAGAGCTGTTCAGCCTGGTCGCTCTGTACTCATTGCTGATGGAACTCATTCCCCTATCATCGGTCAGGGGGAGACGGATTTGCTGCCCTCTATGCACCTACAAAATGTTCTACATGCACCAGACTTCTCTATGAATCTCTTATCTATCAGTCAGATTACACGAGATTTGCACTGTCGTGCTATTTTTGACCGATCGTCTGTTATTTTTCAGGACATACTAACGGGCATGGTGATTGGCTGTGGTTCTGAGCAAAATGGCCTCTATCGTCTTGTACGGAACTCTTATGCTGGCGTCTCACTGCATTCCTAGAGCTCCGTATCTCCATATACCTGGCATCTTCGGTTTGGTCACCTGCCGCTACAGAAAATGCGTCACCTCCTGCCTCATATCTCTCCAAGTTCGTCATTTCGTTGTGAAGCATGTCAGTTAGGGAAGCACCATCGGTCCAGCTTCCCCAGTCGTCAGAGTTGGAGCAATCGCTCCCAATTTGAGTTATTTCACATAGATATTTGGGGTCCCAGTCGTGTCCCAGATCATCAGGGGCACAGAATCTATTTAGTAGTGGTTGATGATTTTTCTAGAGTGTCCTGGACTTTTCTTCTTAAAAATAAATCTGAAGCGGGAAGTGTTATCCAAAATCTTATCAATGAAGTTCAAAATGTTTTTTCATCTACCGTTAAGTATGTGCGTACTGACAATGCTTTGGAGTTCTGCACTCGTTCCCTTGCTCAATTTCTTTCTTCTAAAGGCATTATCCACCAAACAACATGTGCATACACATCTCAACAAAATAGGGTTGCCGAACGGAAACATCGACACTTTCTTGATATTGCTCGCACATTGCTTATTCAGAGCTGTGCCCCATTAGCCTTTTGGGGAGATGCTATTCTTACAGCATGCTATCTGGTTAACCGCATGCCTGCTACTATTCTTGGGGAAAAGTCTCCTATCTCTGTTCTTTTTCCTGACAAAGACTTGTTTACACTTACACCTCGGGTCTTTGGCACTGTTGCATTTGTCCACAGGTTCTCTCCAGGGCTTGATAAGCTCTCTCCTAGGGCTATCAAGTGTGTTTTTGTAGGCTACTCCAGGACACAGAAAGGGTATCGTTGCTATGACCCCATTCATGACAAGTACTATGTGAGTGCTGATGTTACATTTTTCGAACCTGTCATGTACTTCTCCCCTGCAGGTGACAGATTGGTCTCCTCTACACCCACGGATTCTAATGTCTATGTTCCTCCACCTCCAAGCCTGGGTCAACCCACTACGACACCACCACCACCACCACCACCACCACCACCTCCAACTGTACCATTTCCGAAGTTCTATACAAGGCGGACAGGCCCTGCTCAATCTACATGCCAACCATCCAGCACGCCTCAGGTATGTTCTGATGTTATCACTAATGATGGGTTAGATAATGCACCAATGCAGGAGCCTTTACTACAGGAGAGGGAGCCACCAGTCACCACAATGATAGATGATCTTGATCAGCCTATTGCTCAAAGAAAGCAGACAAGAAAATGTGCCTCATATCCTCTTGCCTCCCAGGTCTCATTTCATCGTCTCAATGGGGATTTCTAGAAGTTTGCAGCTGCTGTCTCATCCGTTGATATCCCACGGACATATCAAGAAGCCATGAAGATTGATTGCTGGCAACTAGCTATGGAGGAGGAGATGCGTGCCTTACAGTCTCGAGGGACGTGGTCTCTAGTTCCCATTCCTACAGGTGCATCCGTAGTAAGCTGCAAGTGGGTGTTTACGGTAAAATATCATGCAGATGGACGTCTCGACAGATACAAGGCCAGATTTGTTGCATGTGGATTTACCCAAACTTATGGGGTAGATTATTTGGATACTTTTTCACCGGTGGCTCGACACTCTACACTTCGTATCCTACTATCGGTTGTTGTGGTACGTGACTGACCCATTTTTCAGCATGACGTCAAGAATGCTTTCCTGTATGGTGACCTACAGGAAGAAGTCTACATGCAGCAGCCACCAGGGTTTGCTGCTGAGGGGGAGACTCAGATGGTGTGCAGACTTCATAAGGCTATCTATGGCCTCAAGCAGAGTCCCCGAGCCTGGTTCCAGAAGCTTTCCTAGCTAATTGAACGATAGGGGTTCAGAAGATCAAATGCGGACCATTCACTGTTCATCCAGAAGACCCCTAGAGGTACAGTTGTTGTCATGATATATGTTGATGACATCTTGGTTACAGGAGATGATGCTCAGGGAATTGAGATAACCAAATCTATGTTGGGAAGCCAGTTGATTACGAAGGATCTGGGCACGATACGATATTTTCTGGGGATAGAGTTTGCAAGAAATGCACAAGGGATGGTAATGACTCAAAGAAAATATGTCACACACTTGCTAGGTGAAACAGGAATGACTGGATGCAGACCGTCAAGCACACCTATGGACCCAAGCATGAAGCTGTACGATGATGATACCTAAGAGAAGGACAAAATAAGGTACAGAGAAATGGTGGGTAAGCTCTTGTACATTACTATAACTCGACCGGATATTGCATTTGCAGTAAACCGGGTGAGTCAATTTATGGAGAAGCCTAGGCAAGTTCATATGGATGCCTTGTACATGATATTGAGATATCTGAAGTCCTCCCCAGGCACAGGGTTGCTATTCAGGAAAGATACAGATCTGTCTATTTCAGCTTGTGCAGATGCAGACTATGCAGGATGCCCAAGAGATCGTAAATCTACTTCTGGATTTGTTATCTTCATAGGGAGCTCTTTAGTTTCATGGAAAAGCAAGAAACAGACCGTTGTGGCGAGATCCAGTGCTGAATCCGAGTACAGAGCCATGGCACAAGCAAGCGCAAAGATGATGTGGGTTAGAGCAGTCTTAGAAGATTTGAATGTAGATGTTTCCTTGCCTATGAATCTCCAATGTGACAATCAGGCAGCATTGTTTATTGCCAATAATCCGGCCTTCCATGAGAGGACAAAGCACATCGAGGTGGATTGTCATTATACTAGAGACATGATTCAGAAGGGCTTCATTTCTACTTCTCATGTCAGTTCAGAGGACCAGACTGCTGATATATTCACCAAGCCATTTCTCAGAGGACCTTTCCAGAGATATTCTTCCAAGCTGAGCATGATAGATATCTATGCTCCATCTTGAGGGGGAGTGTAGAGGTTATATTGTGTTATGTCGGACTGTTTGTATTTCCTATTTATATAGCGTGCGTCTATGTAATTTACCCAAGGGTTTTCTCTCTATATAAGAGACCCGAGGGCTCTATGGAATAACACATCAGAGTATTTTTACTCTAACAATGTTAGTAAAAAACCTTATGGAATAAAGATTTGGTAAGGGGACCAGTAATGTTGTCGGCAGAGGCCACTTTAGTGATGATGATGTCACCATACTTTTGTATCTCCCGAATGGTGTGGTATTTCCTTTCTATGTGTTTGCGCTTTTGATGCCACCTAGGTTCCTTCGCCTGAGTTACGATTCTTGTATTATCGCAGAGCAACATGATGCGAGTATCAGAGGAAACTATGCCAAGTTCCAGGATGAACTTGCGCAACCACACCTCATCCTTTGCAGCGTTTGATACGACAATGTATTCAGTTTCTATCGTTGAATCAGTCGTGGTGTCCTGCTTCTTTCTTCTCCAACTCACAGCACCATCGTTCAACAAGAATACAATTCCTGAAGTTGACTTGCGGTCAGCAATGTTAGATTGGAAGTCTGAATATGTGTATCATAAGACTTGAAGATCACTATCTCCATAGATCAAGATGTAATCTTGCATCCTTCTTAGATACTTGAAGATGATTTTCACTGCATTCCGGTGTTTCTCGTCATAGCAGGATTAATAACGACTTACCACTCCTACTGTATGATAGATATCTGGCCTTGTGCACATCATGGCATACATTAGGCTTCTTACAGCTGTAAGGGCATCCCGCCATGTTGTTCTTTTGAGGAGTCATCATTTTAGATAGGCGTATACCATGACTTAAAAAATGAAGCCATTCTTAGGATTTTCCATATGGAATCATTTCAAGATCTTCTTAATATATCCATGTTGAGACAATCCCAAAATCTTATTTTCTCTTTTTCTGAACATCTTAACACCAAGATATAAGAGGCTTCTCTAAGATCTTTCATCTCAAAGGTATGTGACAGTCAGACCTTAACACTAGTCATCATTCATGTATTGAGAATAAGGATGACATCTACATAAAGCACGATAAACACAATAACGCTCCCATTGACTTCTTGTATATACATGGTTCATCAAGATTCTGAACAAAATCCTAACTCTTTATAGTTTCATCAAATCTGATATTCTGGCTACGAGAAGCTTGTTTGAACCCATAAATGGATTTCTTTATCTTGCATGCTTTGCCTTCCTCATTTATGAAGCTTTGTGGATGCTCTATATAGATATCCTCCTCGAGATATCCATTGAGGAATGTAGTCTTGACGTCCATCTACTAGATACCATAGTAAAGATATACAACTATAGCTAGTAATGCTCTGAAGGACTTAAGCATGTCCACAGAAGAGAATGTCTCATCGTAGTCAATGCCTTCTCTCTGTGTGTATCCCTTGGTTACGAGCCGTACATTGAAGGTCTCTATCTTCCCATCAGGTCCCCTATTTCTCTTAAAGATTCATTTACACCCATTGGATTTTACTCCTTTAAGTGGAATATCTAGGGTCCACACACCATTCTTGTGCATGGAGTCTATTTCAGACTTTATATATATCATCCATCTATCTATGTCATGATCCGCGAGTGCTTCATCAAATGAAGTTGGATCATTATTAGACTCTCTTGACACATGGAATCCCTATCTTTCAGGTGGCATAACCACCCTCGAACTCCTTCGAATAGATACAAGTATTTCATCTTCATTTACTTCTTCAGTTTCTGGCTCATAAATCTCAGTATCCTTAGAGGATTTTATGGATTCCTTTACTTTATTCTTGTCTTGACTTTTAAGGAAATCATCCTCTAAGAACTTCACATCCCTAGAGACGAATATCTTTTGAGTCTCATGGTCGTAAAGTTGATATCCAATATTGTCTTTTACATACCCAATGAAGTAACACTCTTTGGTGCAAGATTTTAGCTTACTTGCATCCATATTCTTGGTATGGACCAACTAACCCCAAATCCTCAAGTGTCTAATATTAGGTTTGTTTCCGAACCAAAGCTCATGAGGGGTTTTCGGTACAGATTTGGTAGGAATCTTGTTAAGGATATATACTGCAGTTTCTACTGCATATCTCCAGAAACTAAGAGGTAAATGTGTTTTGCTCATCATTGATCAGACCATATACATAATGGCCCTATCGCATCTTTCAGCAATGCCATTTAGATGGGGAGTTCTAGTAAGAGTGGATTTGATACAATTCCTCTCTCCTTAAGGTATTCCTTGAATTCATCTGAGAGTTACTTGCCACCTCGGTCAGATCGAATCCGTTTAATCTTCCTATCAGTTTGATTCTCAACCAAAATCACAAATGCTTTAAAATTTTCAAAGGTTTCAGACTTATGATGTAATAGGAAGATAAACCTATATCGCGAATGGTCATCAATAAACGACAAGTAATATCGATATCCATTTCAAGTCGCGGTACCGAACGGACTACATACATCGGTATGTATTTGGTCAAGTATATCCTGACATCGAGTACCCTTATGTCTGAAGGGTGCTATGATCATTTTACCTTCAATGCAATATTCACAAGTAGGTAAAATTTGGATCTGTAGAAAATGCAATAGTCAATCTTTTACCAATCTATTGATCCTATCAACAGATCAATGACCAAACCTTTGATGTCAAATCATGGTTAAATGATTTTTATCCTCTCTGGATCGCTTGAGGTTGTTGTTATTATTATTACTAGTGGTTGTAAAATTCATGACAAATTCATTAATGCACAATTCAAAGATTCCATTAAAAGTTAGAGAACCATCTGCAATATGTTTACCATAACGACTTATGACACTTTTATTGCAAAATTGGAACACATTACCATCTGCATTTCTTACTAACTTAGATATAGACAACAAATTCCTTCTAACTTCCGGTACATAAAGCCACTCTCTAAGTAATAAGACTCTCCCATTAGATAAAGATAGTCAGCAAGTCTCGATGATGATTGCTGCAACAGTTGCATCAGATTACATTTGAATGACTATCTCTCCATCCTCAAGCTTTTTGGTTTCCTGAAATAAATGCAACAAATTACATACATGAATAAAAGCACCAAAAATCAATAACACAACTACCTTCTCCTCCCATGAGAAATTCAATTTCCATGATGAAAGTGGATTTTATACCTGTTGGAGCCTTATCATTTTCTATGTTTTCAGATAATCTAGATAGTTTCTCTTCTAGTGCCCTAGATTCATGTAGTGATGATAAACATCGGCTTTCTTCAATTCTATAAGTACGGAAGCTTGAGAGGATGAGTCAATAGCATGACTCTTCTTCTTCTTCTTATGGGTCAGACCCTTCCGAGACCCTTGCTTCCGACCACGCTTTCCCTTTACCTGTACAACCATTGCACTGCCAGTGGGATTCTCTTTCTTCAAGATGTCCTCAACGAGCTTCAATGGATATATGAGCTCAGCATTCGTCAACCTCGACTTATTCGTGTGGTACAATACCATAAAGTTATTAAAAGACTTGGGCAAAGATAGCAGAATGAAGTCAGACTGCATATCTACATCCATCTGTGTCCCTAAGGTATTCAGTTCAGAGAGGTAACCAAACATTTTGATTACATGCTTTCTACCCAACGTCCCTTCCTGCATCTTGCAGCGAATCAGTTCTTTTAAGAGGTTGTAATGCTGATTGCGGTTCACATCACTGAACATCTTCTAAAGATTCAACATTATATCATGGACAACGTCTTGTTGCTTTTAAAGTATATTGGACAAAACCCCAGAATATAACAATGAGACAATGATTTATCTTCATCATATTTTTCATTGTATTTATTTCTTCCAATGATATAGGATTTGTATGCTTGTTCTTGGTGAGTACATAGTCGATGTGCTCCACCGAGCGAACAAGTTCCAAATTTCAGAGCCAGTCCGAATAATTTAGTCTGATCAATTGGTTGACCTCCAGAATCTTGCTTAGAGGGTTCATGGATTTCGAATCTGAGATTAAGAAATACATTTACTAGAACATATAAATAATGGGATCTCCCTTCTACCTTTGTTATACTCCAATAATATGAGAAAATGTAACTTAGGTAAAGAAAGCGGGAAATCATTCTCACTTGCAAGTCCAATTTGCATTTCCTAATTCGATCATCCCATCATCGGTAAGACAATGTTGACTCGTTGTTAATTAAACCAATCGTCTACAGGAATAGTACTTGATATGTGCAATCCAATACCACCTCAATTATATGAGAAATAATATCGGGATCACTACGCATACGAACTGTCTCTTTCGAGAAGCAAAGAGCTCGATACATGTATGCTTGTACACTAGAGCAATGACTTCGCATAGGCATCTCCAATGTACAATCTATGGCGACGGAGCCCTTCGCCTTAACGGAAGACCATGGATGTCATGTTATAATCCTCTATATCCCATTTAAATTTTAATTAATCATTTTGAACTAAATTCTAATGATTGATTCCTCCAAGAGAATTACAGTTCTATTAATCTATGTATTTTAATTGAATTAAATTAATTTAATTGTATTAAATTAATTACCAATCCAATGCAACTAACAAATAATTTAATTTTCTTCATATTACTATATAGTATACATTGTACAATTGAATTATTCCACTTAATTATTTAAAGTACGCAGAGACTTCTCATGCTACCCATCCTTGAAACGGATTAAGCCATGCCAGACAAATAATGATCACAGGGAGCACTTCCACTGCAAATGCAGGATGCCAATTGGTTACTCCATTAGCATATCCACGACCTAGACACCATCATCGAATCAATTCAAGACAACACAATTGGTACAAATCATACTAAAAGTTTTATCGGTCCTATGCTCTTGATGAATGACATGATATTATATAATAATCACTCAAAAACTTAGATATACTAAAATATTTTTAATATCCTAAATTTCTAGTCATATCAAGCAAACATATTTAATTTTGCATGTAAAAGCTGGACTACAACTATTGTAGTTTGAACTAGGATTTTGTCATAAAATATTCATTCAATGGAGGTTGATGATTATCAAATATTTCTCTAAATATATGAAACATCATTTAGTCAAAGCAAATTTATAATTTCCATGATTAATATTGAATGAAAAACACATAAAAATGTTCTTGAAATAATCTAATCATCTTCTGACTGATCTTCACTAAATATCACATATCTAGGGCAAATAGAGTCGGAATCGCTTGAAATAAATTCAAGTGGTTTGTTGGTTTAATTATTAACTTAATTAATATTTTTCTAACATGTTTCATGACATGAAAATGGTAACCGAAAAACATTTAGTTACAGATCCGAGTTGACGTGCAAAAACGACACTGCGGAATTTTGTATTTTTATAATGATGCTCGTTTGATGCCAACCATTGGAAAATATTTTGAGGACATATTTAGACATTCTAAATACATTTAAGTATCCAAAAAATTCGTTCAAATAGGTCACAAACAATATCTTTTTTCATATAATAAAAAAACTATACGAAAAATGCATCCACACAATAACAAGTCTCTATGCATCTGATATTCAAAACCTGTTCCATTAGGATTTGGATCACATGCAAGACAATTAACCAAGACTCTGATACCTCTTGAAGGTGATGGTATTCACCTCACGCATCATGGAAGTGTGGAGATCGCATCTTATACGTTCTAGGTCGACTAGTCGCACTAGTTGTAAGGAACATGAGAAATTTAAAATTTTCAATGAAACCACATGACATGAGAACCATTCCCATGACGTTTTATCTTGATCACAAGCAAGTATTATGGTTACATATTGTAGCGTGATCGCGATCCTTGTATCTCTAACTGAAGAGACCTCCTATCTCAAGTTTGATCTGACAGAGTGAGCACTTGTGGGTGCGTGGATGAGACGCATGCTTCCTGTAATCCAAGTTGACGATCTGCGTACGGAACCTCCTTATTTCACCTCACGAAATTCATGGTCTTCCTCACGAGCACGGGACACCGAAGAAGACAGAGATCCACGAGCAGTCGATCCAACAACACAACGACAGTGCGACGATGACGGGTCTCTCTACAAACCCTAGAGTGGACGACTGTGAGGGTTCGAGGGAGAGTATATGGAAGAGTATGAGAGAGAGATAGAGTTTTGTTGCTTCAACTTGTGTGTAGAAAAGTCCAGTGTTGGCTCTTCTTTTTATATAATTTTGGATAACTAGGATGCACTCATGATTGAAATCAATGGTATAGATTTTGTTGCAACAATTTGTAACAACAATTGATTAATTTAAGAGAAATAAATAAATTGAAGAAATTCTCCAATAACTTTAATTCTCATTAAATAAATTAAATATGGAATAATAAGGAAGGAGGTGAACCTCCTTCCTCATTAGGGTGGACGACCTCTATGGAGTCCTTTTCCATGTGGTTGTCCACTCCTTATAAGGAATGAAGGACTCTTCTTTTCTTATTGATGAGATTCTCAAATGTCACCATATTTTCCACATGCTTGCAACAAATTTTGTTGCTTGAATTTTTACTAAAATAACTCTAAATTGTTTTGTGACAATTTCAATCATGTCGTTGATAATTATTAATCGTATTCATACATCCAATATTAAATGTAAACCGCATTTACATTTAATTGTACAATATAATTCTAGTTCATATATAATTGTATTCGTAAATCCTATTCATATTAACTTAATAAATTGTAAATCATATTTACAATTAAACTCTCTATGATATTAAGAATCATATTTACAATACAAATATAATTATTGTGGACAACGCTATCCACATTAATCATATCTTTGGTAATTAAATCCAAATTAGTTACCTTAGATGTCTCTCTACATGTCTCCAAATAATATGAATCATATCCACAATATTAATGATAACTATATCATATTTAATTATCATTACTCCAATGCTCATACATTATCAACCATAGAATTATTCTTGAACTCTTCAAGAACAATATGCTTTCTCCGTGGATACTTGGAGATAAAGATAGTGAGACTGTATATTCCATGTATAGTGACTTGGATACTGAGATGTAATCTCCTATCCAAATCCAAAAGACTGCTTAGAGATGTCTGATCAAGTCAGATAGAATATGTAATCTTCTCATTGAATCTGAATCATATTCAGATCAATGTCTATCATTTGGACTAAGACTGGATAATCAATCTTCCGAGTGGAGTCAATAAAATCCAAATCTATTTCATCACTCCCTCAGAATGGAAGCATCATGATTATACAATCGATTAAGATCTCATCACCCTCGAGTATTCCTAAGACTCGCACATCATGCATACTAGAAGATTTGGAATAAACTCGAAGTTTTTTTTATCACTTTTGAACTATCTTCTTCAGGATTTTATCATTAGGTTTCTCATTTGATCGTTGAGAGTTGGTATTGATCATATACTTTCTAAAAACATATAACATACCTACAAATCTTGTCATGCTTCTAAAACAAGGTGACCATCGATGGAATTTGGTTGATCCCAATATCTCAAGAGTGATCTTGTGTCTTCTGGTTCAGCAGTGAACATGTATGATCCCTCTAAGAGATCATATTACTCATATGCCATCATATGTACACTAGCTCGTTGGTGTATAGACCTTGATTAGGTCATCAATCTAATGGTTTGCCTAATATACATATAGTAACACATCTATCTCCAGTCATAGGATGCGTGCATGTATCGTGACAGCATACGATATAGGTCTTCGTTATTTCGATCTCGTTAAATAAACTCTTTGACCTAACTTATCTGACACTTCTAAATCTCTATTCTATGTAGAGGACTTGCATCAAGAGGTCTGTCGGATATCAGCCTTTGGAGTAAGGATTTCAATCTCCTTCTTAGGCTGGAGATTCTTTCTCAGCAATCATTTGATGATGTTAATGAGTCCTCAATCTAACTCTTTAGATATCATCCAAGCATCAACCTCTGTAATTCAACCATTGAACCAATAATTTTATAATTATCAAGATGGTCATGGTACATAATCCTAATTGTACTAAGGGACCTTATAAGTCTATTAGTTCATTAATCTCATATAAGGAGTTAACATCAATAACTTTTATTGATATATAAAAATGATTACAATAACATTTACTGTAGAAATGATTTTCTCAAGGCTCACACGTCCAACACCGACCCTACTTAATGTGGGGAAAGGCTTTGTTGTTTTATTTAGCTCATCTCTCATTCGAGAGAGAAGTAAATTCAGTGAGAGACACCCTCTAAATGGGGAAGGAAAAAGGCATACAGATGAAAGAAGGCATCTATTTGAGTTAAGGCTCATAATTAAAAGCACCTTAGGGCTCCTTATGTAGATGATGGAGTCCTAGGGTTAGGGCTATGCGGAGGATGACTCCTATATAGTGAGGTGTTCGTAATACCTCTATAATTAGGGTTAACAATTCAACTTTCAGCACTCCCCTTCAAGCTGGAGCATATACACCAATCATGCTCATCTTGTTGCAACATTTCTCGAATTGTGCATGCGCGAGTGACTTGGTGAACATGTCTACAGTCTGTTCTGTAGATGGTACACTATGAGTATGAAGTAGCCCTCTCTGTATCAGATCTCGAGTGTACTGGTAGTTGACTTCCACATGTTTGGTGTGCTCATAAAACATGGGGTCATTGGCCATATGCACTGTCGCACGACTACTGGGAATAATATGAATATCAGCAAGTATAATGTATACGAGTTCTCCGGTTGCCTGAGTAATGGCTATGTATTCACTCTCAACACTTGAGCATGATACTACTGCTTGCTTCTTGCTCCTCCAAGTGACCATGTTTCCTGCTAAGTGCAGAAACCCGTAGTAGATATTCTGTCTGTCATGCATCATCCATAGTCTGCATCTGAATAGGCCATAAGATCAAAATTGTCGCCTTTGGTGAAGAGTAGGCCTTTCCCAGGAGATAGAGTAATTTGCCCACTAGACATCTTTATCGACCAATATCTTCAATCTCTCCCGACTCATAGATGCGTCCCTTAGGATCCATAGGCATCTGTGTGGGCTTTGATCCTAGCATCCCTGTTTCCTGAAAAGGTTGTTGCATGTATACTATTTTCTGAAGGTCACAATACATGAACACATTCTTTACATCAAGCTTGTGTTAGGGTCGATCAAGTTGCACTAGAACTGCCACTATAACTCATATGGTGTATAGGCGGGCCACCGAGAGAAAGTATCAAAGAAGTCAACAACATATGTCTGGGTGAATCTCTTTGCTACAAAACGTGCCTTGTAATGAGAAAGTGAGCCATCTGGATTGTACTTTATAGTGAAAACCTATTTTGTCCCCACTATAATGGTGTTATCAAGTGGATCTACAAGTGACCAGATTTTGCTTGAGATCAATATAGCCATTTATTCTTCCATTGCTAAGTACCACTAGCAATCTCGAAGGGCATCTGGATGCGTACGAGGGAAAACTGTATCAGGGATAGCCTCTACGAAGTGTCTGTAAGTAGAGCTAGGTCCAGAAAAGGACACTGCAACAGAGATATGGTGTCTGGTACTGTACCGAGAGGGACACTGTCTTACCCCCTTCCTTAGAGAAATTGGTTGATTAACTTAAACATCTATGGAGCCGCTGGTAGTACCTGTGTCTGTATCCATGGGTATAGTAGGGCTATTAGTGCGTAAAGACTCAATCGAAGGACATACCAGAGGAGATGAAGCCATCTCAGAAGGGGTGTGTCCCTATGGAGTAGTAGTCCTGTAAAAATCATCATATGGAATAGGGTCATGAAGTGGAGTAGAGTAGGTAGGTAGGGGAGGAACATGAGTACTGGAGTAGTATGGAAGAGAGTCAAAGAAAGTGGCATCCACACTAATGTATTTGCCCAGAGCAATGATCGTAGCATATATACCCTTTCTGATTCCTGGAATATCCTAGAAAACACATTCTATCGTTTTGGCTACAAGTTTGTCCCTTCCAAGACCAAGAATATGAACAAAGGATACACACCCGAACACCATAGGAGGAACATGAGACACAACCTTTCTTGGCACGAGAACCTCAATAGGAACCTTTTTATCAATGGTGGTAGAAGGCATCCACTTTATAAGATACATAACACTAAGGACTATGTCACCCCATTGAGTAGAGGGAACGTGATAATCAATCAAGAGTGTACGCGCAATGTCAAGGATATGTCGATGCTTATGCTCAACCACTCCATTTTGTTGAGAAGTAAGAGCACAAGTAGTTAGGTGTAAAATCCCATTTATGGATAAGAATGACTACATGTCATAAGAGAGAAACTCCCTAGCATTATCAGATCTGAAAGTATTGATAGTCGTACTAAATTGAGTCTTCATCTCATGTATAAAAAAATAACAATGAAAAAGACATCAGACTTGTTTTTCATTAAGAAGGTTCATGACAAGCGAAAAATCATATATTATAACCAAATAATATATGTTTTCCAGACGAATAGAATATTGCATGGGTTCCCATACGTCAAGATGAATAAGCTCAAAAAGACTAATAGAATAGATATTCCCAGATAGTGGAAAGTAATTCCTGTGATGTTTCCCTAGTTTGCAGGCCTCACACTCTATGATGATAGTGGGATGAAGCTGGTGAAGGACACGACAAAGCTTCTGTAGAGAGGGGTGGCAAAAACGTTGGTGCCAGAGAGCATCAGAGGATGCTAGGCATGGGAAGGGCAGTGACATTGGTTGGGCGATGGTGTCGATGACGTCGTTGGCGGGAACGAACGAGAGGGGATGAACTGTGGAGGGGGGGGGGGATCGGGGACCCCATTCCGATACCAAGTTAATGTTCATAATCAATACTTCTTATTGACAAAGAGGACCCCTAAGACTCCTTATATAGATGATGATGATGGAGTCCTAGGGTTAGAGCTACATGAAGGAAAACTCCTAGATAGTGAGTCGTCCGTAATACCCCTTGATTCTAGTGTTAACAATTCATCTGTCAACAATTAGCATAATTGGTTGGCAAGATTGTTAGCACTAACCATGACGACATTACTAGCATGGCATGGTATTTCTCGAGGGTACGAAGTATACGATTATTTAAATGCTTTGTTCGACATGTAACGGTATCAAGAAATCCTTTTCTTATCATCCAATCGAGTGTGGCCACAATTGCCATGAAGTGCGAAATCCTAATATAAACTTGTACTGGCAGTTTTGAATTTTGAGAGTTGATATGATATTGTCATGCTTAACTTTTTTCCCCTAGGTACCTCCATGAAGTATGCTCGCCCTCCATAGTCCACAGGAACATCAAGTCTGCTAATATTTTGCTCGACCATGAGCTTAACGCTCACCTTTCTGATTGTGGATTATCTGATCTTATCCTCACTATGGAACGTCAGGTGTAAATTTAAAGCTCTCTATCCAACTTATGATATTTTGATAAATTTCAACAGCATATTTTGGTGATTGGTTTCTTTTCTCCCCATGAAATACAGTTAGTTAACCAAATATAATATATAAATAAAATGACATAGAAATTAAGAGTGATTTCAATAAGGGTGTAAAGGGATACTTTTTGCATTACTGATATTGATAATACTATTCTATAATTCATCAGAGCATAATTAATGATGCAAGTAAAACAGGTGCATCTGGTGTTAAATTATAAGAGTTCCGTGTAAAACAGTTTATTCTGATGAAGAAATAAATAATTGCATCCATTTCACAAACGATGTCCATTGAATTCAAATATTTATACATTAATAGTAGACCAATTTCAAAAAAGTTACAATCATTAGCGAAACTTTGAATCGCCTTGTCCGCTTCCTGATATCAACAGACAATTTAACTAATGCCAAATATTTTTATCCTCAGGTCTCAGATCCAAATCTGGGTTTTGGATACAGTGCTCCAGAGGTTGTTATGTCTGGACAGTATTCTCTTAAAAGTGATGTGTACAGCTTTGGTGTAGTGATGCTTGAACTGTTAACTGCAAGGAAACCATTCGACGGGTAAGATGCGACATGCATTTCATATTAGATCACCTTGTGTTTCCATCACCATATTCCGTTTTACCTTCGTCGTCATTTTTCCGTGATACACTTTGTTAGAGTTGAAGGATCCCTTTTTGTCTCTGTGCATTCTCATGTTCTTATGACAGTTTGCGACGAAGGTCTGAACAATCCTTGGTCCGCTGGGCAACCCCTCAGCTCCACGACATTGATGCATTGGATAAGATGGTTGATCCTGCTCTTAAGGGACTGTATCCGGCGAAATCCCTTTCACGTATCGCCGACATCATTGCCCTTTGTGTCCAGGTATGAGATAACAGATGAACACATTTTGACACTGCATTCTTCAAACTGGTTCACCTATTTTTACCGAGCAAACTTTATTGTGCTATGGTAGAAGTTTCTGACATCAATTTGGTGCAGCCGGAACCAGAGTTCAGACCACCTATGTCAGAGGTTGTCCAAGCGCTTGTTCGCCTTGTGCAGAGAGCAAACATGAGCAGGAGAGTGGGATCAGCAGACGAGCAGGAGACTCCAAGACTAGACGATGACAGAGATAGGCTCAGACTGATTTGAGCTGAGGTCAAGTGAACTGCATCTTCGAGTTTCCATCAGCTTCTGTTTTACCCTATGAATGGAGAATTGAAATTCAGCAGAAGAAAATAAACCAATTTTCTACTTCAAAGAACCAGAAGGCTGAAAATATGTGGATCGACAACTTCTGATTATTTTGTATTTCTGTAAGGAATATCCTTAATTTTCTACTCAATTGTTGTGAGAAATATTATATAGTAAGTCTACATGTAAAGTCTACATGCATGTTTACAGTTCTTGTGCAAGAAATATAGATAAGGAAAATGGTGTCATTTACGTCCCCTTTATGTTATGATATCGACAAGACGAACCAAACAAGTGCTTTCTTCTGCTGTACATGAAATATTGGTTGTTTTATACAGAAAATCATAGATATTCAAATCGAAAGAGGGATATTTTTAGAGTACTTGATTCAAAAAAGTATGATGTATTGTATATTGTTAATGGTAGACATGTAAGCCAATGTTGAGCCATTATGGAATATAAGCAAAAATATTTTATTATCTGAATAAATTGTGGTTGCACTTATAAGGTCCTTTAGTACAATTATGGCGATGTACCGTGGCCATCTTGATATCATACAATTGTTGATCTAAAGAGTTAGATCATGGATGTTGCTGCATGGTTGTAGATCTAAAAAGTTAGACTGATGATACAACCAACATCGTCAAGTGATATTTAGGAGGGATCTCCAGTCCGAGAAAGAGATGGTAATCTTTCTCCAACGGTTGACATCCAACTGACCTCTTGATGCATGTCTTTTGCATAGGATTAGACACTCGGAGGTGTTGGATAAGGTAAGTTAAAATGTTTATCAAAAGTCAAAATGTTAACCAACGATTAATGTTGATCAAAGATCAAAATGTCGACTAAATTATTGACTTTTAAGTCAAAGTGTTGACTTGACTAGAGTTGAGATACTAAAAACATGTATTGTATATTGTCACGAACATGTACACATTCTTTTATTGGAGATATATATGCATCTATATGTCTATGTATTAGATCAATGACCAAACAAGGTTTATATAACAGCGAGTTGATGTACATTTAAGGAAATATGAGGAGGTGCATACTTTTTGAACCAGAAGATGGAGCTCACTCATGGGATAGTAGGGTTACTACAAATTCAGTCCATAGTCATCTTATTTATGAAACAACAAAAGAATTCACGAAATTTAATATATGCTTTTGGAAAGCTTATGATTGATATTGTCATCTAATGATTGATTGAGAAATCTATTGACAAATCCTTGAAAGCGACAATCAAACGTGGGTTTCAACTTTGAGTCTAAGTAAAATCTTCCACTGTGTAGGTTGCTTGAGTATTGGGAATGATACTTCCATTCCGAGGGAATAATAAAAACTAGGTGGATTTTTAGTTGTTTTGTTTTGTGTCTAAATGAATGAGAAATAGTTTGATTAAATATCAATTCATATAACTCATTTCTAGATCCAAAGAGTTAGAAATAGATATGAAATAGTTCTGAGTCAATTGGAGAAATGGTTCGAAAAATATCTATCTCAATTGCCCAAAGTGGTTTAAACTCGGACATTAGATGTAAATTTAATTATCAAGTCACTATACTTGATCTATATAATTTATCTAACATTATCTCCAAGTATCCGTAAATGCTATTGGTTTATTCAACTTTTTATGGGTTTTAAATATTTTTTATGGAAATATTCACAAGTGAACAGTTGTCGCAACCCAAAGAAGTTTAAACAAAAATTGTTTTTATTTTATTTACAATTCAAGTCAACAAACAAAAGAATGTAAGCAGAGAAATATGATTGATATCTATTTACCTGTATGGCGTACAAGATCGAACTCAGGTGGCTACGATTTCCGAGGGTATTTAAATCAAAGAAAATTCAATGAAATAAAAGAGGATTCTCTTTATGCAAATTCTTGGTTTTTAGCAGATTTTTTACCTTTTTAAAAAATTTTATATATATTTTAGTTTTATTTATCTTTTGAATTCTAATTTATATTTTTTAAATGATTTCATTTTTTCAAATGTTTATGAATTTTTAGTTTTTAAAACAAAGAAAAATAACACATTATATACAAAAGAAAAAACACTTTTTGAATTTTTAAAATATGATAAAAAATATGCAGAAAAAATTAAGTAAAAGGGATTTCGTATTTTTGATAATTTTTCACTATTTTTTATATTTTTAGGATTTTAAAACAATTAAAAATAAGGAAATAAGAAAAAATTGAGACAGACATTTTTGTTATTTTAAAATAGAAAATAAAGTAAAAAATAAGCACACTATATATAGAAACATCGAATATTTTTCAAAATTTTCAAAAAAGTGTTTTATGATTTTTTGGATTTTCTTTGATTCTATATGTTTTTAAGTGCTTTTAGTGTTTTGTGATTTTATTAGTTTTACAAGGATTATAACCGTGAAATTTATAAAGAAATTAAAATAAATAAAAATAGATGCACATAATTTTTTTCAGAATTTTTCAACCAATTTTTATAATTTTTATTTATTTAATACTACATGCATGAGAAAAATAAGGTGTTTATGATTTATTAAAAATACTGGAACTAATTAAAATTCAAAATCCAATTAGTGCTTCAAGAGGTGATTAGTAAGAACCTAAGATGATTTTCTAGAAATTATTAACAATGATTAGTTATTTATTAAACTCAATTAACAAACACAATTAAAAACTACAAAACATGGACCTTTATGCAAACTATTTTATCTACAGGATCAAAGTAATGACAAATAATAAAAGTAGGGGGATCTGTGTAATTTTCCCAAAAGGGGCCATGCCATCACATGTAAGATAAGTTGGCATGAACCTAGATGGAATAAATTTATTTAAAGGGATAAAAAATTAACCAATAATCTTTTGATAGATGCTGCAAATTAACCAAATGTCATGTGCTCAGGACGTTTATATAATTCAAGAAGGACTCACATGCAAATACGAAAAACTAGAAGGGCACAAATATAAATTTTCAAACAACAATAACAAACCATGCGTCCTTAAAGGTTTTATTTACAAATTAAACAAATGCAGGTAAAAGAACAAAATCTTCACCTATCCACAAGCAGACTGAATGTCTGAGATTTAATCTAGCACTAGATTATCGATGATTGACTTTTGGGCGCACACAAACAGTCCTGATGCGATCTGGATGAGGTATTCTTGATCGTACATCAAATGGAGGTATTCAACGAACTTGGAAGAAGGTGGGAGAATTGAGCTTCGATCGGCTAGATCTTGACCGATCTCCACCCAAATCAATGCCTGAAAGTCGCTCTATGTTCCTGATGCACTCTCATGTCATCCAGATGACTCACTAAAGCTTGAACGTCATCGGATCACGATATGGAGCTTCAAATGATATGCAACTCAAAATGGATCTTCTGATCCTGCTATAGCTCCTGATCACGTCATGTTCCCTACAAGTAAATTCTTATTGCTCGGAGAGATCTCTGACCATATTATTAGCAGCAACTAAATAATAAATAGGGGAATGGGAGTCTCCGGCAGAGGGGGTGGTCAAAGAGGAGGATAAATCGTAGATCTCGAGAGATTTGGATGATCAGGCTGCGTGAGATGATGAATAGAGGGATGCTGGATTGGAATGGAAAATCAAGGATCGCAGAGCTCCGATCATGCGAATTGGAGCTCAGGTGATGAAGATTAGATGTAAGATAAGAACATGAAATTTAACAAAAAATTAAAGACAGAATCGAAAGGAAAAGTATATAAGGTTACCTACGGTGAACGAATGATGGTGCGATCTCAATTCACGGCATCACATTAAGAAGCTTCGATGTGGCGGAGGACCTCCGACCATGTAGTATGTATTGTGTCATCCAATACTCTCTCGTACTTCCAGATGAAGGACTCTGTCATAGTCTCGATGTCCGAGAACCTCCCTCGGGCGAAAGAATGTAAGTGAAACGGATCTGGGGGGATGACAAAGATTATTGAAAAGGAGGTCGGGCGAGTTAGAGGTTTATTCGGGGCAACAAAAATCATGAAGGAGCCACGTTGATTTTATGAGTGGATCAGATGGTAAAAAGAAGGGAAGAAACTCTGACAAAGAAGTAAAACGGGTGGATCGGTGGAAGGGGAGTTAACCCGGGTCCTCGAATCAGAACTTGCCTAGAATAAGACATAAACCACTAAAGGACATAACAATCAAAATAATAATTAAATTAAAATTAAATATAAAAGGAATTTAAATAAATAAAAAATATAAATAAAAAATGCTAGGGAATAAATAAAATTAATTTAGGTGATTTTTTAATAAATTAAATAAATTCTATATTTAATTGAAAATAAATAATTAATCTTATTCATAGATATATATACCTATATCCAACATTTGTATTTGTAATAATTTATTTTTACAAATAAACATATATTTTAATATTTTATTTATTTACAACATTTTCGAAGTATTTTATTCATATTTTTATTCTATTTTTATGAAATAATTTATAAGGTTAAATAAATAGGGATATTTACAATGTACATATAAATTCCTTAGTAGTGTAGTTGAAAAATATAATTCTTCGAATATGGTCCCAAAAATGTTAATTCCCTGATTAATGTTGTGAAATCGCATGGAATCTATGCGATATACATGTCGCATATATAAAATGCGACACTCATACAATAATAAATCAAAATTGGCATATTTTTACATTTAATAATAGTGAAAAACGCATGGAATCTATGCGATATAGGTAAAATTTTGAAAATCGCATTTTTTCAATGTGTTATGGGTTTTTTTGAATGTTGATAATATATGAAAGTCGCATGTCTTATATGCGACATACATAACGCATAGATTCCATGCGATATCACTACATTATTCAGGGAATTAACATTTTTGGGACCATATTTGAGGAATTATGTTCTTCAACTACACTACTAAGGAATTTACCTCGGTATATATACAATATTTACAATGAATTTATTTTTATACATTTTGGTTTTTGTAATTTTATTTGCATTTTTTAGATAAAATACAATATTTACAATTATTTTAATAAATATGAACAATAAATATGAACAAATATGTAAATAAAATAAATAAAAATAAAGTATTCAAACAATATATAATATACACACAATATACAATAAACTCCAAAAAGAAACATTTTGCATCTTAACTCTGATTTTAGCGAAACCACTTTCATTCTAAAGTTTAATTTATTTAGAGTACAATAAAAGTGAGTTTTCTTTATTTTGAGTTTTTATGGAGATGGTATGAGCCTGACAAGTTTGGTTTTGTGGCTTTTTCAAAGTATCATTATTTACACAATGTACAATGAATCTTTTTGCAATCATTTTTAATTTTTACAACTTATTTTATGTACAAGCTCCAAAAAGAAAATAATTTTAGTTGAGATGAATTGAGTAATAAATAAACTAAAGAAAGAATTATATACAAGTAATGATATATGTACATTTGATGAATGATGATGTTTTTTTTTATTTTTTTCTACAAGTAGACTTATCTCCCCCTACTTTATTCCTTATTGAACAGGTCAAGTCTTGACCTTCTCTTGTGGTAAGAGTCAACCTATATTTATTTCATATAAACATTCTTTATTTTCTTTATTTTCCATTTATTTATCTATTTACTTTAGGTTAAAAACAATGGTTTTTATACAATATTGACAAAAGAATAAGAAATAATAAAAACATGGACTTATTAATATTTGCATGTATTTAAGAAGGGATTTTAAGCTAAAATAAATGAATAAAGATGATGAAATACATATTCATCATCCCTATATACGTTACCTTTACTAGTCCCTTAGCAAACGCTTATTAGAAGAATAAGTGACTAAAAAGAAAAATAAGAAAATAAAAATAAATAACTTAAAATAATTTCGATTTTTTAACTATTCTTACAAAATCAAAGTATGGAGCTCAGCCAGACCTTTGGATTATTTGTTTGGTGGAACCTTATTAGTAAATGGAGTAAAAACCTAACAAACTCTAAGTTCCACAAGACTCCTATTCAGGTCGCCTCAACAGTCAGGTCAGAACAAGTCCTCATACGTAAATTCTGATGGCTATGAATCTATTTGTACTGTGTATTTGAAATATAGATCTCCACATATAAAATGACAAAAACCAACCTTCTCTTGGAAAGTTAACCCTAATTCCCTTCTCTAGCTACTCTTTCCCCGAGGAGCGGGCATTTCCTTCTATGTTCAAGTACGTGTTATGTCAACAATCGAAAGGTGGTAAGTAAAAGAAAAAGAAGAGAACTGGAGTGTGGTCAGTGTAGCCACATGTCCTTGGGAAGCCAGCTAGTGTCGTTAAGTCTCCAATAAGATCTACAGTCTCTCTAAAGTTTGATCGATGTGGTCAAATATATACATGAATGATTTTTTTATTGGATACATATTTCTTCTACATAATGGAAATAATTTTTACACTGCATAAATCTTTATTGTGCTATTACAAATATAGAATCTTTCTTTCTGCACATGTTTTGGGGTCTTAGAAAAATTGTGCCAGCAGACCATTCCTCAAACGAAGCTTTATTTCAACCCAAAACACCCGTCGTTAGATATCCATGCCACTACACTAGGTCGGGGCTCACTGGACACTCAAGGTGACTACATATGTTTCCATTTGCATGCACCTCTTACCAAAGGATTCTAACCCTCACCACCTCATCAGTGAAGAGCTACGTGTAAAGTGCTTGTCCAAGTTAGGTCACTGTCTAAAAGAACCATGTGTGTGTGAAATATTCCACTTAGACCAATCAAGATGACATGTAAATACTGTCTTGTGGACTCAACGAATTAAGTCACTAGACCTGAAAATTCTCAACTCCAGTTCCGATAAGGTTCCTCTTAAATTAAGTGGATTAAGGTCTTTACCAAGCTCCATTCTTCGATTTTATTCTAGACTAGTTTAAGCATCAATTTCATTCTGAAAAATACAAATGCTAATGCAAATGCAATAAATACATACAAGGAATTTTTCCAAAGAAAAGAAAAGGAAGTAGAAGACAAATCTTTTTGAAAAGTTTTTTAGAGAGTTTTGCAATTTTTATGGATTTTAGTTTTCAATTTTATAGGATTTTTTAATAGAGATAATTACACACATTTATAAAAATTTACAAATATTTTATAGAAATTTACAAAAAAAATTTATACAAACACTATATGCAAGGTTATACACATTTTATACAAGTATTTAGAAAAAGAATATTTACTACTTTTATGTACAAATTTTACAACAAGGATTTTATCTACAAAATAATTTTATATTAAAATTCCATAAAGAATTTTATATACAAAATTATACAAGTTGTATATAAAAAAAATTATTAAAGGAATTTTATGCACAAAACAATTTTTATTCATATATTTACAAATAGATTATAAGTTATATTTATAAACATTTCTATAACTAGTATATACGCACAATATGTACAAACAAGTTATTTATATACAAGGTGACAAAAATAGTTTACAAATAATTTTACAAAAGTTTTTAGAAAATCTTTACAAAATATTTTACAAAATCATTTCACAACATTTTACAAAATTTTACAAAATATTTTTTACATACATTTTACAAATGGATTTAAAAAATATTTTATAAAATTTTACAAATCAATTTTACAAAGATTTTATTTACAAACATTTTACAAATATCTGTACAATATAATTATTTTTGATATACAATAATCTACAACCATTTTACAATCAAAAAAATTTTACAACAAATTTTTCACAAATAATTTTACAAATATTTTTACAACAATTTTACAAAAAAGTTTTTACAAATATTTTAAAACGCATTTGTACAAATAATTTTTACAAAGTTTTTACAAAAATGTTCTACAAAAATATTTACAAAAGAATTTTACAAAGAATTTTTACAAACTTTTTTTAAAACATTTTTATTCTAGTTTTATTAGCATTATTATTAGACAAATAAAGTATATTTATGTCTAAATTATATATATAATATATACGACGCCCCCTTTTACTTCGATCGAACTATGTCCTTATAGTAATCAAGAAGCGACAGAGGAAGGCGTAACTCATTCTAAGTATAGAAAGGTGAAAAAAATCCATAAAAATGACTCAAAGAATAAAGAATGAAAGGAATAGAAGTCGATGATCCTCCTTATACTTAAGATCAAATAATCCTAACTATAGAGACTGTACAAACGGGAAAAATCGAGGAAAAAGATTTACAAGCTCGGCGACTTGACTTGTGCTCCCTTATACCTAGGGTAAAAGATCCCTAATTATGGAAAAAGAATATCAACAAGTTGAAGGACAAGAGAGGGAACAAAAGAAGAAAAGAAAATAAACAAAAATGAAAAGACATGAAATGAACGACATCACTCCCCCTATACTTAGGGTAAAGGATCCTTGAGTATAGGAAAAAAACAAGAGTGATGAAACAAAACAAAAATGAAAAACTCAAGTTATTCACCTCCTCTATACTTAGTATAGAGTACATCCTAAGTATAGCATACACAGGGGAAAGAGGTGAATGAAAAAAACGAAAGAAGAAAAAATAAAAAGAAAGGATATATACAAACGGATATCAACTCATGTACTAGACACAGAAGATGTCAAAGGATCATCATATGATACCAAATGAATGAAATCAACCAAAGACAGGAATGTATCATGATCTAGATATGGCTTCAACAACTATCCATTCACAACTAATGATTGTCCATCAGATGCCAACCAAGATATGATAATATTACCATTGTCATGCAAAACTCTAACAATGAACAATCTTGATCATTTATTTTTGAGTTTTCATGCGAACAACTCTAATTTCGCATCAAACAACCATACTTTCTGATCAGGGATAAAAGTCTTTATCCTAATATGTCTATCATGCCAATGATTGACTTTCTCCTTGTACATGAGTGAGTTGTCATAAGAGAAATCTCGGAATTCCAACAATCTATTATGATCCACTTCCCTACTCTGGCATGATCTCTCATAATCCAAATTGCATACACAGAGTGCCCATAAAGATTTGTGAATAAACTCAATTAGCAACTAGCAAGGCTTTCCATAAACCAATCTACAGGTAGACATGCCCAATGGAGACTTATACGTTGTTCGATAAGCCCATAGAACTGAGTTAAGCATCTGAGATAAGTTCTTCCTATCTATATATACAAGTTTCTGAAGTATCATCTTGATCTCCCTATTTGAAATCTCAGCCAAGCTGTTAGTCTGTGGGTAATAAGGAGACATGACTTTATGCTCAATGGTGTACTCCTTCACAAGCTTCCTGACCTCTCTATGGATGAAATGGCTTCCCCCATATGAAACGAATATCTAGGGTATCTTGAACCATGCAATATTGTTGTCCTTGAGAAAGGAACAAACCGTATGACTATTAGCAGCTCGGGTGGGGATCACCTCCACCCAACAACTAACATAATCCATGGTAAGCAGGATGTACTTAATCCTTGACTGACAGGGAATGGGCCTATGAGGTCTATGCCCTAAGAATCAAAAACATCTGAAAGATGGATATATCTCAGGGGAATGGTATCTTTGGAACCGATGCTTCCTTCCATTCTTTGGCAATCGGTACAGTGTCTCACAAAACTTGTAGCATCCTTGAACAGAGTTGGCCACCATAGGTCACATTAAAGAACCTTCACTACCGTGCGCTTCCCCGAATGATGCCCGCCAACCTCTAATTTGTGACAATTCTTAAGTACACTGGTGTATTCCTCCTGAGGAATGCACCTCCTCCAGATACAACCATACCCTAATGAAATAGATACAGATCCTCCCACTAGTAAAAATGAATCTCTACAAAAATCTATCTACCTTAATCTTGGGCCAATCTTGTGGAATTTTCTTGGAGACAAGATAATTCACAACATCAGCGTACCATGGGAGTGAGGTAATAAACAAGATAACCTCATTTGGAAAGGTCTCTAATATAGGTAGTAGCTTCTCAGGGGACTTTGCATTTAAATCCCTAAAACAAACTCTTGGAGAAGAAGGATCCATCTGATAAGACGTGGTTTGGCATCCTTCTTTGCATATAAGTACTGTATGGTAGTATGATCCATGTAGACAATAACTGTGCAACCCAGAAGGCTGTTGGACATGGGAACCCACGGAGAGCCATTGCAATTTATGTTATTGCAAAATTCATTCTCTGATTTGAAATGAAGAATAACTAATTTGCGTAATAGGTCCTTTAGTACAATTAAGGTTATATACTATGGTTATATTAATGATCATATAGTTGTTAATTCAATTGTTGAATCATAAAGGCTGGTGCTTGGATGAATATCTAAAGAGTTTGATTGAGTACTTATCAAGCATCGTCAAATGATTATTAAGAGATGATCGCTGCCCTGTATAGGAGAAGGCAATCCTTTCTCTTTTGGTTGATATCTGACCAACCTCTTGATGCAAGTCATCTATATAGGAATAAAGATTCGAATGTGTTAGATAAGTTAGGTCAAAGAGTTGACTTAGCGAGATCGAGATAGCCAAGACCTATGCCGTATGCTGTCACGATATAGGCATGCATCCTCTGACTGGAGACATATGTGTTACTATATGCCTGAGTATGTACATTTGGCAGACTGATGATAGAGGTTTGTCGTGCGGGTCTAAAATTTATCCTCATGGAGTGCAAAGAGAAAGTGTCGTTGATGCGGCCCATAAAAAATCTGAGTCAATCAACAAGTACCCACACCATATAGTGAATCAATGAATAACAAAAATGTGGAGCACAATTTATTATACTCTACAAATAAGATGCATGTAAGCATGTAGAGGTCGAACCATAGAGAGCAAACAAGGTAGCCTTAAGGGTTATTGCTAATTACTATGTACACAAGTGTCCCTTTTTATGTGTTTTTTTCCTTTTTAATTTTTATTTGATTTTCCTTATGTATCTTTTTGTATTTTTTTAATGTGAGTTTTTATAGATATGTATATATAAGGATATATGTATGTATGTATATGAGATATAAGCTATAAAAACCATAGTAAATAAATATATAAAAATTAGAAAGTATTAATAAATATAGCTTGATTATATAATATGCATATACACTTTTTTGTTTTTGTTTTTAAAGTAATTATAAGGTCTCTATAATCATTATAATAGTAATATAAATTGTAGATATATATACTCCATAGGATATTACATTCATAAATATAGTAAAAAATAATCAAAATAATACAATATTTTGTATTTTATATATTTGTCTATTATTTTGTGATTTTAGGTATATTTTTGCTAATTTTTATGTATTTTTAGAGTAAAAAATATCCTAAAACATGGATTAAATCAATAGGCCAAATTGATTAGAAGATTAAAAATAGCAATAAGTTTTAAATTTCTCCAAATCAATTTTAGTATATTCTAATATATATAAATAAAGATACATAATAGAAAGAAATACTTTTTTGGCATTTTAAAGATTTTTATATTTTTTATAGGATTTTGGTGCTTTTTATTTTTTTCCCATTTTCTTTTTCTATTTTTATGAGTTTTTTGGTCTAAAGGTATAAAATACTGTAATAAACAACGTGTATTTTTTGGGATTTTTAAAAAGTTTTTATATATTTTTGGTATGTTTAAAGCTAAACAAGGGGTAAAATGTGCTTTTTTGTATTTTATAAAATAGGAAAAGGCCTAAAATACAGAATTAAAATATGACATTGAAGAGTTAGCTAGTAGCCACATTATCCTATTTTCCCATAATTTTGAAACAAGTGATATTTTTTATAAATAAAAAACACACAAAAAATATATGAAGTAACATGGATGTATTTGCAATTAAAATATAGAGCATGGTGATAAATGCAAATTTCCTAAAACATACAATTAATATATAATATTTAATTATTAAACAAAAATAGAAAAACTCAAAAGGGTATATATGCAAAATTACTAGCTCACATTGGATGCCACGTGAGCTGCATTGGACTGGAGCAAAGTGTAATATGCAATAATGCTAAGGAGTCATGTGCAAAATTTACAAAATATTTACAACAACATATGAAAGATTAAATATTAACAAATACAATACAAAATGCAGGGGTTACATATGAAATTTATCCCCACGTGTGCCCGATCAAGCAAGTGAGATCCACTCACTTATCCATGTGTCGGCTCTGGTTGGCACGATGGTGATTCAACTTCAGCACTGGGATTAGATCTTATGGAGGAGATCAACTATTGAGGCTCCATGGATCCTACGACTCCTACTCTGTCCGGCATGGTCTCTTGATCAAATGGTGGAGAGGGGCCTTGAAAGAACAAGCCAAGAACACACCCTGTCCCAACTTTGATTGGCTCCTAATCCCTTGCCCGACCACCTGGAAGGCTCTAGTTTGGTGAAAAATGGAGATATTGCTCCTCTGCGGCTGCTAGTGGTTCTAGAAAAGTCCAGGCCCCATTATCGGGGGCCTGGAGGCACAAGGAAGCTCAAGCACCTGGTCCTACTTCTACAGGTCTAATGTCCAGCCCAGAGGGGCTCCTGTATGCTTTTACTTTCTCAAAGGGCCCGAGGGCAAACTACCTCGACATGCTCAGGCGTCGAATCAAGGTGGGATGGGCGTAGGCGGAGGTGCTCCAGTGAGTGATGGAGGAGGAGCACCCAAATCCTTATCCAGTGAGGATCAGGTTGAGTCCAAGGGTAAAAAACATGGAGCATCAATGGGGGAAGCGAATGAGGGTCCTTCTATCATTGTATGGTGCCTACCTCATCACACGGGTTCAAGTCCAAATATCTAACAATTATTAATTTGACTAGATCCAAACATAGAAGATTACATGCACATTATTCATGTTAGAATCTAGACCTAATTACTGAGACACACGATCCTAAAATCTAGGGGCTCTATGCACATAAACAAATAAAAAGAAAGGAAGAAAAATCAAAAAAGGGAAACAAAGTAAAATAAAAATGTTGAAAACTCGAGAAAAACCACGACGAGGCCCCCAGGTAAACAATCACCCAGGCAATGGACCTCGTTAAGTAGAGTAATTTACAAGTCCTTGTATTATTACAAATAATGAATAATGAATAAATGAATCACTCTCTCACCAAAAATAAAATAAAATCCTAAACTACAAATATATGTCAATTGTCCACTTTGTCATGCTTGCTGCCTCTCCTACCAATCATGGCAAGAAGACTAGACTCAACCAAGCTCGACTACATTGACTTCCTAAGAAGTCGTCCTCGCATTGCGGGCCCTTGCATCAAACACAACACAAGAGGTATTAGCAAAAATAATCAAATAATCGATTCAAAGAAAGTAAGAGCTATACATATGTACAAGTAAAATAAGGGAAGAAAATAATGTACAATAAAAATAAAATAAAAGAAGAGTAATGTACAATTATGAACAAGTTAGGCTACGCTTCTTTGCTCCCCAGCAATGACGCCATTTGAAGACAGAGTGTTACTGTGCGGGTCTAAAATTTATCCTCATAGAATGCGAAGATAAAGTGTTGCCAAGTACCCACAACATATAATGAATCAGTGAATAGTAAAAATGTGGAGCACAATTTATTACACTCTACAAATAAGATGTATGGCATGTAAGCATGTAGAGGTCAAACCACATAGAGCAAATAGGGCAGCCTTAAGGATTATTGCTAATCACTATGTACACAAATGTCCCTTTTTATGTGGGTATTTTTCTACTTTTTTTCTTTTTAAATTTTTATTTGATTTTTCTTTTGTATGTATTCTTTTTGTATTTTTAATGTGGGTTTCTATAGATAGGTATATATAAGGATATATATATATATGAGATATAAGCTATATAAATCATAACAAATAAATACATAAAAATCAGAAAGTATTAATAAACATAACCTTGATTATATAATATGTATATACATTTTTGTTTTTTTAATATTTATAAGGTGTCTATAATCAATATAGTAATAATATAAATTGTAGATATATATACACTCCATAAGATATTGCTTTCAAAATATAGTAAAAAATAATCAAAATTTGCAAAGTCAATATTTTGTATTATATATTTCTAATAATTTTGTGATTTTAGGGATATTTTTGTTAATTTTTTATGTATTTTTAAAGTAAAAATACCAAAACAAGGACTAAATAAATAAGCCAAATTGATTTGACGATTAAAAATAGCAAAAAGTTTCAAAATTTCTCCAGATCCATTTTAATATATTCTAATGTTTATAAATAATGATACATAATAGAAAGATATATTTTTTATATTTTTTTTAAAGAATTTTATATTTTTTTATAGGTTTTTGGAGCTTTTTAGTTTTTTTTCTCATTTTATTTTTCTATTTTTATTGATTTTTATATGAGGCTAGAAAATACTATAATAAACAACATATATATTTTTGGGATTGAATATTTTATATTTTTTAGTATTTTTAAAGCTAAATAGGGGAAAAATATGCTTTTTTAGAATTTTATAAAATAGGAAAAATGCCTAAAACGTAGAACTAAAAATATGGCTGGAAGAGTAAGCTAGCATACACGTTACCCTATTTTTGCATAATCTTTGGGGTACAGACGATATTTTTTAATAAATAAAAAATAAACATAAAATACATGAACTAGCATGGGCGTATTTGCAATTAAAATATAGAGCAGGATGATTGATGCAAATTTCTCAAAAATATACAACTAATATTTGAAATTTAAATAATAAACATAAATATAAAAACCCGCAAGGGTGTATATGCAAAATACTTAGCTCACGTGGGACAACGGGCATGTTGAGTTGTATTAAACCAAAGTGTAATATGAAATAACGCCTTGGTTTCATGCGTAAAATTTACAAAATATTTACACCAATAGATGAAAGATTAATTATTAATTAATAAAATAAAAAATGTAGGGGTTACATTTGAAATTTACCCCCACCTGTGGGGTGAGATCCACCCACTTATCCACGTGTCAGCTTCGGATGGCATGTTGGTAATTCAGATTCAGTGGCTAGGATTAGATCTCATGGAGGAGATCAACAGTTGACGCCCCACTGATCCGACGGCTCCAACTCTGTTTGGTGCAGTCTCTTGATCGAACGAGGAGAGGGGCCCTAGAAGAACAAGCCAAAAACACACCTTGGCCAACTTTGATCGACACCTAGTCCTTCGCTCGACCACCAGGAAGGCTCTGGTCTAGTGCAAAATGGAGATACCGCTCCTCCGCGACTGCTGGTGGTGCTAGAAAAGTCCGGGCCCCATTGTTGGGGGCTTAGAGGCCCAATGAAGATCAAGCACCTGGCCCTACTTCTCTAGGTCTAATCTCCAACCCAGAGGGGTTCCTGTATGCTTTGACCTGCTCAAAACAAAAGAGGGGTCCATGGCAAACTGCCTCGATCCACTTAGGAGTGGAATGAAGGTGGGATGGGTGCTGGCGGAGGTGCTCCGACGAGTGATGGAGGTGGATCACCCGAATCCTGATCTATTGTGGATCATGTCGAGTCCAAGGGTCAAAAATGTAGAGCAACAATGGGGGAAGCGAATGAGGCAGAAATGGGGATCGGTCACAGTCAGGAAAATGACGGAACATGGCCGGAGCTTGGAGCTCCAACGATCTTTGATTTTGAAATCTAAGCTATCCTGATGATGTAAAGATGAAAGGAAATGCAGGAAAGTTAATCCTAAGGCTAAATCTACCTAAAACGTAAGGAAAAAGCACAGCTCATACTTGGGGACCATTGTTGCAGAGCTGTCACTAGAGCTCCATCGTGGACTGCCTTCTCTCCTCGTAACGTCACCTCAACCTCGGGGGATACTCTCTGTCACCGAAAGCATACACACACACACATAAACACACACACACACACACACACGAGACGAGGGGTTCTAGGGCTCGAAGAAGGATCAAATGAGATAGGAAGGATAAGGTTTTATTTATACATAGAGGTGGGGGTCCTTATTGACATGTTGTTCGTGGCCGATTGGGGTTATGTACAACGCATCCATTAGGGTTCAATCGGTCAGGGTTTGCAATATAAATTGAAGAAGAAAGGGTAAAGAGATGCTAGGGAAAAAGGGAGCATAATTGGGGCTCAGACTCCTCACATGGTCAGAAGCGCCAAACGACATAGTTGACCAAAGCTTAAGAAAGAAGCCCTCCCATTGGTCCATGTAGACCTCTAAAGGACAAAACAAATTATAAAATGAGAGATAATTAAAAATAAAATAATAAACATATTAATTAATTAAAGGTTATAAAATAAAAAATATTTATTATTTTCTATAGTATTTAAATCCGATTTTTATTTATTTATTGAGTTATTTATTCTGAGTTAGTATTTACAAGTATTACAATAGATATATTTACATACATATATAGCTTATTTTATTTTATTTTGTATTTTAATTGTTATTATTTTAGACACTTAATTTGTATATTTATAACTTATTTAAAAATACACAAATAGATTTTTATCATATTTTTATGATGCTATATATATTTAAATAAATAATTGTATTTATTATATATGTATGTGTATAGTATATTCATCTATGTATTTATATATTATTTTATATTGTTAGGTTCTTTATGGTTTTATTGTATTCTAAATATGCACATATACTATAAAGAATATTTACAAAATTATCAAATTATAAATTAATGAAAGATATAGAGAATAAATAAAAAGAATATTTATTCGGGTATATTGTATAATATAGCTCCAAAATTTAACTTTTGCATATTAAATCCAAATTAAATAAAACCAGCTTCATTAAATAGCTAATAAAAAGTTATGTAAAATTAAAGGTGATTTTGATGCATTTTATATTTTTATGAAAATATATGGCTCTGGGAAGTTTGGGGTCTGGATTTTTATTCATAGTATAAAATGTACACTGTATTACTTTTGTGTGAAATCAATTTTGTATTTTTTATGTATTTTTATCTACATCTTTCATATACAAAGTTTTCTTATTTGATGTATAAATAATAAAGAATAAAATGGATCCCAAAAGTGAATTATTAGAGAATAAAAATCAGTTTTTTTGTGTTTTTGACCCTTATCCCTCCCCCCACTTTATTCCTTGTCGACCAAGTCATCATGATGCCTAGGTCTCGGGGTTTAAGGTCATAAAATATCTTTGTTATTTTATTCCTTTTTCTTTATTTAATCTATTATTTTAGCTTTTAAACAATATATTTTGTACAGTATTTATACAATAAATAATTAATGCATTTTTATGAAAAATAATGTTATTTGCATGCGTTTATTTAGGGTTTCAAAGGCATAATGATAGATAAAAGGTGATGAAATGGAGACTCATCATCCCATATACTTGTCTTTGCTAGTCCCTAGCAAACACTTATGCCTATAAATGCAAAAAGAAAATAAAGAAAAGAAAAAGAAAGAACTTGGCTTGATTATAACTTTCAAACTCGTCTTTATAAAATCAAAGTTTGGAGCTTAAGTCAGACCTTTGGATTTTAGGTGTGGTCGGAACCTTCTTGAGAAATGAATTTGAAGCACAACAACCACTGAGATCGACCAACACTTTGCTCAAGTCTCATCAATAGCCAGGTCAAAATAATCAACTCATACGTAAACACTTATGACTATGAATCTATCTTGGATAGTGTGTGTGATATGCAACTGTCCTTGTTGAAGCGGTAAAAGTCAGTCTTCTCCAGCATGGTGATCGTAATTCCTTAATCCAACAACTCTTTCCTCGAGAAGCGGGGTATTCCCTTCTAACTTCAAGTACAACCAACTCAAGAAGAGGAGATGGGGAGAAGAATGGACGGTGGCCAATATAGCTACCTATCTTGAGATGCTTGACCAGTGTAGCCATATCATCAGGCTACGGGCTCACATACATATGACTTTTAAGATCAAGCTTTCTTATTGACTATATAAACATACTTCGACATGCTTTTTATTTTCATTCGGTCCTGTCCATTTTTTTGGAGTTTTATTTCATTTTTTTAATACTATATACACCAAGATTTACATAAAGACTTTTTCTTCTTGACCCAGTAGACTATCCCTCTTTTGAAGCTTTATTGCAAACCACAACTTCTGTCTTTAGACCTCACCGCCACTGGATCGAGTTGGGGTACAATGGCCGCAGATATGTGACTTTTGATGTTTCCATTGGCTTGTATCTCATACCGGTAAATCCAGGATTCTAATACTTCAACCGAGATGAGCAAAGTGTAAGGTGCAGGTGTGCAAGGTAGGTCATTATCAACAAGAGTCATGCATGTGTTCTGAAATACTCTACTTAGGTAATCAAGGCGACATTGAACTAAGTCTCGTGATCTCAAAGAATTAAGTCTAGCAGACCTAAAGTATCTTAATTTATGTTCCCATAAGGTTCCTCTGATTAAGTAGATTTAAGGTCCAACCAAGCTCCAATCTTTGAATTTTACTTAGAATTGTTCAATTATCAATACCAATCCAAAAAAATGGAAATGTTATGCACAATGCAAGGAAAATATTTTTTGTTATAATTTTATGATTTTGAGCTTTTAATTGATTTTTTAAAAAGGTTTTGCAAATTTTAATGCAATTTTTGATAAGGTTTTTGCAAATATTTTTGGTATTTTAAATTTTGCAAAGTTTAGGGATTTCTTAAAACAAAAAGATTTTTGGAACAAAAAAGGAGTATGTGTAGATATTTACACTGGCAAGCATCTTTTTATTTACAAGATTTTGGATTCAAGAATTTACAGATTTGTATATATAAAGTTGGTAAAAGAACTTTATTTCCTTGAATTATATATATATATAGTTCTCAAAATAATTTGAAAAGATTTTTGCAAATATTTTGAAAACTTTATTTTGCAAACTAATTTGACAAATACTTTTTATAGAAATTTTAAAAATTTTGAAAAACATTTTGCAAAGATTTTTCATACAATATGTATAGATTTTTCAAACTAGTTCTGCAACCTTTTTCCAAACATTTGCAAATAGATTTTCATAACATTTTAATGCAAACAAAGGAAGAAACTTTTACAAACAAAATATTTTTTACAAAGGTTGAAAATATTTATACAATATTTTTTCAAATGATTTTCAAAAGATTTTGTCAAAAAGATTTTCAAATCATTTTTCAAACATTTTGCAAAACATTTTTGCCTGATTTATTAATCAATATATACAAAGGATTTTAGTGAAATTTATACAAGTATGTTCTCTACAATTAATTGATTGCATTTCAGCCATACTTATTGAAATAGAAAAGTACGAGTTATGGTTAAAGTATATACAATGTATATATGACCCCTCTATACCTAGTTTGAGATATGTCCTCATAGATTTGAGAGAAAAGAAAAGACATAACTTTTACTAGGTACAAAAGAGCCTATACTACAATGACTAAAGAATAACGAAATGAGAAGACAACCGTTCCCCTATACTTAGGATGAAATAATCCTAAGTATAGTTGGTTGTATCTACATGCAGGGAGGGTTGAGGGTGGGAATGAACATATCAACAACTCGTCCTGTCTCCCCCTATACTAGTGTAAAATATCCCTAAGTATAGATAAGAATATTAACAATAAAGGAGACAGGTGAGGGATTAAGGAATTAATGGTGGAATTTACTCATCTCCCCTATAGTTAGGATGAATCATATACTAAGTATAGCGGTGATGTCTGAGAGAAATAAAATAAAGAATGGAAAGAAAGAAAATAAATAGAAGAAAAGAAGAAAACTAAAGAAAGCATTTTTTAATAGCATTATCTGAATCTTTGGATGTTGCTGGAGTTATGGAGGATGCATCATTGCAGATCACTTAGTATGAGTTGATAACGGTTAGGAAAGTGTCATGCTCAAGGTACGACTTCAGTAACTAAACATTAACGGTGAACGATTGTGCATCAGATGACAACTCTAATATCACAATGCTTCTTTTGTCACACAGTTCTTTCACTCTGAATGACCCTATCCAATTATCTTTAATTTGCCCGGGAATATCTTCAACTTTAAATTAAATAACTACACTATCTGTCTAGTCTCGAAGGTCTTTCATTTGATGTACTGACTATGCTAGTGTTTAACCTTCTCCTTGTACATCAAGATGTTATCATACACATAATCTTGCAATTCCAAGAGTCTGTTCAGAATCACTTTTCTTTGGTGACCACCTTTTTGTGAGTCCAAGTTGTAACGGTTTGATGTCCACAATGATTTATGAATCAATTCAATGGCAGATGGCACGTCTTTCCATAGACAAGATGATAGGGAGGCATGCCCAAAGGAGACTTGTAGGTGGTTTAATATACCCAAAGGACAGAGTCCAAGAGTTGGAACCAACTCTTTCTGTCCGGCCTCACAAGTTTATGCAAATTTTCTTGATTTCTCTGTTGGATAGTTCTGTCATGCCATTGATCTGAGGATGATAAGGAGAAGGGACTCAACGCTCGATGTTGCACTCCTTCCTTAACTTCTTGACATCTTTATTTATGAATGGGTATCCCTGTCTGATATCGGAATCTTCAGTTCTCTGAACTATGAGATGATGCTTTCTCACATAAACCAACTAACTATACGGCTATCAGCGGCTCAGGTGGGGATAGCTTCAACCCAGCAAGTCGCATAATCAATGGCAAGAAGGATGTGCTCAAATCCGTGACTGTTGGGGAAGGGTCCCATGAAATCAATGTGCCTAGCATCGAATACATATGAAATATGAATGAATTGTAGGGGCGTGAAGTCATTCACTGTGAGGGTATTTCTGACTGTCAACACAGCCTGTGACATATGCTACTCATCCTTGAATAGTATGGGCCATCAAAGGCCATACTGTAATATTCTCGTTGTCATTATATCTCTAGACCGGTGTCCACCATATTCGAGCAAGTGACAATGCTCGAGGACACTATGATGCTCCTCCTAAGGGATGCATACGCTAAATGCAATTTGCTCCTTCCCTGAATAGGAGGGGTTCTTCCCATTGGTAGAAATGGATGGTGGACAAGAACTTGTCCTTCTTGATTTTCGTCCAATCTTGTAGGACTACACCAGAAATGAGGTAGTTCACAATATTGGCATACCAAGGGAGGGAGTCTACGACCAGAATCGATTCGTCAGGAAAAGTATCTGTGATGTGTGCATAACTCAGTGGAGTCTCTTGATGCTCAATTCTGAAGATGTGATCTGCTACCACATTTTGAATTTCTAGTTTATCCTTGATTTCTAAATCGAACTCCTAGAAGAGAAGGATCCATCTGATCAATCTAGGCTTCACATCCTTCTTTTGCTATAAGTATCATATAACAGAGTGGTCAGTGTAAGTTGTGACTTTCGATCCAAAAAGATAGGATATGAAATTCTCAAGGGGGAAAACCACGACAAAACTCTTTTTTGTAACAATGCAGATATGATGTGCTTCATATAATGTCTTGCTGACATAGTGAATGGCCTAGGGTACTCTGTCTTTTTCTTGTCCTAACATAGTAACAACTGAAAATCTGGCGTATCCGTTATGATCTCAAAGGGTAGATACCAATCAAGGTGTTGTAGGACTAGATCTTGAGTGATTAGCTCCTTCAGTTGATTAAATGAAAGGAGACCATGCTGATCCACATGAAACATAGTCTCTTTGCACATCAATTCTATTAGAGGTCAGGCGATGCAACTAAAATCTCAGATGATTCATTTGTAGGAACCCACATGCCCCTAGAATGATCTTACATTTCTGACATTTTAAGGTGGATCAAGGATGGTGATCACATCCACCTTTGCTGGGTCAGCTTTCATACCACATTTGGAAATGACATGGCCTAGCACAATCCCTTTGGTGACCATGAAGTGGCTCTCTTCCTAAGATAATACGAGATTGACTTCTCATCATTTATGAAATACTCTATCTAGGTGCTGAAGACAAGAATCAAAGTTGTTACCATAGACCGAGAAGTCATCCATAAATACCTCAAGAAAACTGCCAACCATATTGACAGACTGCAAGCATGCACCTCTGGAATGTGGCAGGTGCATTGCCCAAATCAAAGGGCATTCTCTTGAAAGCATAGGCATCGAACATGCAAGTGAAGATCGCATTCTCTTGGTCCTCTAGAGTGATTGACACTTGGTTGTACCAGGAATGCCCATCCAGAAAGCAGAAGAACTCCATACCAATCAATCTTTACAGAACTTGATCAATAAATGGCAAGGGTAAGGGATCCTTCTTTCTTGCAGCATTGAGGTAGCAATAATTAATACACACACGCCAGGATGTTGATACCTGAGTGGAAATATCCTCTCCTCTTTCATTTGTAACCACGATGAGCTTAGATTTCTTTAGAACTACATGCAAGGGGCTTGCCTATTTTGAATCGGAGATGGGGTAAATGAAGCCTGTGTTACACCATTTCGTGATTTCTTTCATGACGACGTCCCGTAATCTAAGGTTTAGACTTCTCTGAAATTCTTGGGATGACTTGGAATATTCTTCCAAATAAATGCGGTGTGAGCACAGAGGAGGATTTATCCCGTGGAGGTCTGATACGTGCCAACCAAGCACCTTGCGATTTTTCTCTAGAATCTCGAGTAGTCAGATGACCACATACTTGTTTGCTGCACCTACAAGGAAATATAAGCAACCTACTAGAAGTGGCTTTAATTCTGGTTCTTATCGAGCCTGCTTCTTGGTCACTTCTGAAACTGAGCTGGTGCGTGGATGATCAGCCATGATTTTGGAAGTGCTTCTCACCTCTGTCACTAGTTGCTATGCTGATAATGTGCTGAAAAAATCATCATTGAATTCCTCTTGTTCAGACTGGCATGAATCTTCTGTCTCAAAGAGGTCCATCAACAAGGAAGAATCTTTCTCCCAATCAACATAAGAGCATGTGAAGACTATATTTCCAGGTTATCCTCTGGAAAGAGGATTTCATGTATCCATTTGCCATTCAAAGAAAAGTACGTATCTTCGATCTCTGCAATAAAGTCAGAGTTTGCTTCTGATGGATCTGATTGGCCTTGATTAGATACTACTTTGGGCTCACTGACCAAATTTCTATTGTTACTTTGTTGTTACTTGAACAGAACATGATCTTCTCGGGCCTATAGTCAACCATGGGCTCTATAGTTCACAGGAATGTCCAACCAAGAATAATCATGGTATAGAGTAAGGGTGCTGGAGAGTCCATATCATGGACTATAAAATCAACAGGAAACTGAATGTCCTACACTGTTATGATAACATACTCCAATAAACCTCGAGGTTGCTTGATTGATCTATCAATGAGCTAAAGGATCATGTGTGTCAGCTTGAGTGGTTCCATACCAAATCTAGGGAGCAATGAGGCTGGCATAAGGTTGATTAAAATCCAATTTCAAGCAGAGTTCGCTTGAAATCTTGGTCAAAAATATTGCATCTGATCACAGGTGCTCCTTTGTCAAGCTTCTTCTCTGGGATATTGTTGATGGCTACAACTGTAAACATGGTGAGGGCTTGCTTCTCAACCTGTTGGTGTCTGCTATTCTGGGTTCGACTGACGCTTGGTAGTACATACCTCTTTCAATCCCTCTTTACAGCGGGCATGTATTCCATGACTTTCATCAAAGGGAATTCAACAGTCAATTTTTGAATAATCTCCACAACACTGTGATCAAACAATGTGTTTTTTTTGCATTTTTAGGATTTTTGTATAGTGTCCAGAAAAAGGATATCTAAAGAACTGAAATCAAAAGCATTGTTCTTATTTACATTAGAATCCATGTCCACAACATCATGTACAACCAGACAAGAAAAAGGTGTACAATCTCGAGCAGGGTGTGGACATTCAAAAGCTACAGTCTCCGCTCTATCGACTGGTGCTGGATTGATTGTTGGGGCTTGCTCCTCCATTGTTGGTGTGACTTCACTTCGACTGCGATAATATTTTTGGTATTTTGAATTTTTTGATTTTTTGATTTTTTATTTGAGATGGTGGTTTCCTTCTTCATCTTCACTTGAAGTTGTAGCTGGCATGACCGATGCAGAAGACGATGATTCACCAGATGAAACTTTATTCTTCTCCTTGATAGTGGTAGACGGAGGCAAGGTCCTACTGCTTCAAAGAATAGCATCATTTATTAAAACAAAATCACTATCATCTGACTCTACAGGCATAGACGGGACTTCGCATTCTACCTGCCCTTTTTACATAAAATTATTGGGGTTGGCTTCGACCTGGGCCATAATTGGAGTTTTCATGGTCGTGATGTCGTCCAATTTCTGAGTTAACTCTACTAGGCCCTTGACTAATTAGGCCAGACAATCGAGGCTCACGATCACAGTAATTTCCTCAGACGATTCAATGTGCTGCCCATGCTATGGTTGATGGTACGGAGAGTGAGGGGTATTGTTGGTACTGTTATTGAGATGGAGGAAGCTGATATTGATGTTGATAATGAGAAGGAGGATACTGCTGCTAAGGTTCAGCCGCATATGATTGGTATGGCTGGTGAGGGCAGTGCTGTCGTTGCTGGTACAGTTGATTCCGTCTCCAATTGTTATGATATTACGGAGACTGATGGCAGTGAGGCCACTAGTGAGACTGGACAAATCTCCTTCCTTGATGTTGAGGGAATGAGCAAGAATTTGCAGGTTGGACCTGTTTAGTTCTGTCTGGATGGGATGGATGTACGTGTTCGACCAAACTCCATTCACCCCTTGAATGATAGGCAGTGGAGGTGAGAATGGATCATAGGAAGATCGGGGCTATGGTCGGTAACCATCAATTGTTGCTGTTGTGGTGCCTCATCAGGGGTCTGTACGTAGTAAATGTGATGGACTTCCAGTTGCTGCTGACTGGGCTGAGGCTGATGCGACAACGCTGGCTCATCTTTCTTCTCAGTGAGAGTCTTGGGCAGTGGAATCGCAGATTGGAAGGTGTTGATGGTACTCACCATGAACTCCAATTGCTTAGTGATCTGATCCAATTTGTTCAGGTTTTGGGTTCTTTGTTCGATCACAGCGAGTTTTTCTAAATCGTGTGATCGCTTCTCGATGATATCAACCTTTGAGCGATGGCCTCTCAATGATGTTGAGGTTGGAGATCTCATCTCTCTCTTCCTCACAAAATGTTGCCATGTGCACATGCAAAATTTACTTACTCATATTATCCCTCATCGAAAATGGATCTGGACACTCGAGTATATGTTGGGAGGGAGCATTTTCTTGACATGCAAGGTGCTAATTAAGCAATAAAGCCATCATAACCCTTTCTAGACACCTTTACCATATCTACTTAAGATAATAGAATGGATCAAAGTACTTGCAGTTTCATCGATCAACTTTGATGACTTGCATTATACTATATAATATATACTCAAAGATAAAGGCACTTTAAAATATTGTTAAATATCTTAAATTTCTTGTCATATCAAACAAATAAGTTTGGTTTTGCATATAAAGTTGTCCCACAACTATTGTGGGATAACTAGGGTTTTCATGTCATGAAACAATCATTCAATATTGTTGCTTGTCATGTATTTTTCTAAATAAATGATGCAAAAGTTAGTCCTAAATTATTTCAAAAATAGGTAATAAATAGTAAATGATTTTATTAAATAAAAGTTATAAAATAAAAAAAATTATGTAATATTTTAATATGTTTTTTATTTCTTTTTAGCAACTTATTTATTACAAGTTACATTTTAAGGGTATATTTATAGGTATATTAGCCTATGTTTTGTTATTTTGTATTTTTGATTTTATTATTTATTTTCTTATTTTATAAAATTATAAATTATTTTTATACACATAAATATATTTTTATTGTATTTTTCTTATATATTATGTACACTTAAATAAATATAGGCATATAATGTATAAGTATAGTATTTCATCTATGTATTTTGTATACTTATTATATTTTTATTTTTTCTTTATGATTTCATACTATTATAAATATTCAAATATATTATAAATAATATTTACAAAGTTATAAAAATATAAATTTATAAAAATAATAAAGAATAGGTAAAATGGATATTTTATTTATGTAAAATATACAATAGGGGTCCAGAAACTAACTTTTACACCTTAACTTCAAATTAAATAAAACCACCTTCATTAAATATCTTATTAAAAGGTATATACAATTAAAGATGATTTTGATACTTTTGAGTTTTTATTGAGGAGACATGGTCTGGGAAGTTTGGGTTTTAGCTTTTTATTCTGAGCATAACTTGTACATTTTATATTATTTTTGTATGAAATCAATTTTGTATTTTTATTTGTATTTTTATATATAACTTTCATGTACAAAGTTTCTTTATTTGAGGTATAAAATTGAAAATAAAATAGGCACCAAAAATGCAATATTGATGAATAAAAGAATGTGATTTTTATTGGATTTTTGGCCCTTATCTCCCCCTACTTTATTCCTTGTTGACCTAGTCTTCAAGATGCCTAGGCCTCCGAGTTTAGGGTCATAAAATAACTTTGGCATTTTATTCTCTTTCTTTTTTTCCTTATTCTATAATTTTAGCATTAAAAATTGTATTTTATATATAACAAACAGAACAAACAATGAATGTTATTTTCTACAAAATAAGACTATTTACATGCATTATCTAAGATTTTTAAGGTCAAAATGATAGAATAACGGTGATGAAAGGGAGATTCATCTCCCCCATACTTGCCTTTTCTAGTCCCTAGCAAACACTTATGCAATAAGTGTAGAAAATAAAAATAAAGAAAAGAAAAAGAAAGAAAGTGGATTGATTTTAGTTCTCAAACTTATCTGTATAAAATCAAAGTTTGGAGCTTAATTCGAACGTTTTTAGTGGGGTCGAAACCTTATCGGGAAAAAGATTTAAAACATAACAACTTTCAAGAATGACAGAATTATGCTCACGTCGCCTCAATAGACAGATTAGACTAGATCAACTCATACACAAAACCTTACGACTATTAATCTATCTTGGACAATGTGTGAGATATGTATCTTTCCTCGGCTGAAGCTGTCAAAGTCAGTCTTCTCCAACATGGTGACCCTAATTCCCCGATTCAATAACTCTTTCCTCGAGGAGCAAGATATTCCCTTCTAAGTTCAAGTGACAACTAGCTCAAGAAGAGGAGGTGGAGAGAAGAATGGATGGTAGCACGTGTAGCTACCTATCTTAGGATGCTTGACCATTGTAGCCAAGTCATCTGGTTGCAAGGTCGCAATCATATGATTTTGAAGCTCAAACTTGCTTATTAACTACACAAATACGTACACTTCGGCAAGCATTTTATTTTCAATCAGGCCTATCAAATTTTTGGAGTTTTGATTTTGCATTTTTTAATACTATATACAACAACATATACATATGGACTCTTTCTTCTTGAGACAGTAAAATATCCCTCTTTTGAAGCACTATTGCAACCCCACAACTTCTATCTTTAGACCTCGTCGCCATTGGATCGGTTTGGGTACAATGACTAGAAAAGTGTGACTTCTGATGTTTGAAGGATATGGTTAGATCCTCAACCGCATGATCCAAGAACACTTCTTGGATCGTTTCGTCTAAACCACAAACAAGTAATAGGATTACCTCTTGAAGCGTGGTTGTGATCGAGTCTCTAAATGAAGAGACCTCCTGTCTCAAGTCCGATCCGACGGAGGAGATGCTTGCGAGCGCGTGGATGAAACGCGTGCTTCTCGCAATCCATGTTGATGATCCAAGCGGCAGATCTCCTGATCTCGACACACTAGATCCGACGTTTTCTTCATGAGCGAGGCGCACTGAAGGAGACAGAGATCCACGAGCAAACAATCGGGCAGCATAACGACGACGCTGCGGCGATGGAGAACCTCTGTAGGGCATCCATAGTGGACGACCACATGAGAGGGAGAGAAAGGGCTGACGTGTAGAGAGAAAGAGAGAGAGAGACTTATGTTCTCTTGTGTGTAGTGTAAAGAAGAACAAAGGGGTGCCTCTCCTTTTATAATATTTTGAGATCCATGTATCTCAATCCATGGGCAACACAAATCCAATGGCTCTCATTGATTTGTGTTTCTTGCAATGGCTAAGATTTTGTTGGTAAAAACCAACAATAATTAATTTAATAAAAACCAAATATATATTAAATATAATTTGATTTATATCAAATCAATCTCCATTGGAGAAAATAGGAAGGAGAGAATCCTCTTTCCATAAGGAGGGTGGACGACCACCACATTCCTTATAGGAATTGTGGCCGTCCACTCTTCCTATATGGAAGGTGGATGTCTCTCTCCTATTACATGAGATTACACTATCTCATGATTCTCTCCAATATTTGCAACAACTTTTGTTGCAAATTATTTCACAAAAATAAATCCAATTTATTTTGTGAACATTGCAATCATGCCATTGGAAATTTGTGAATCATATTCACAACCCAAAATAAAATGTAAATTACATTTCAATTCAATGTTCAATATGAATCCAATTCACATCAACATTTAATTAACAAATGTAAATTACAAATAGCTCTCTCTTATATATTATAAATCATATTTATAATATATATGACTAATATGGATATTACTATCCACATTATTCATATCCATGATAATTAAATCAATTTAATCATCTTGGATCTCTATTCTCATGTGCTCAAATAATATGAATCACATTCACATTACTCACATCTTTGATAATAAAATCACATTCAATTATCTTAGATAACTCTCTTTATAATATGAGTCAAATTCATATTACTCATGATAATTAAATCACATTTAATTATCCATTTTCTCAATGCTTGGATACATAATATCAACAATGAAATTATCCTAAACCCTTTCAAGGATAATGCGCTTTCTCCGCGAATACTTGGAGATAAGGATAGGGTGATTGTATTGTTCCACGTATAGTGACTTGGATATTGAGATCATATCTCAAATCCAGATTGCGGGCTTCCCATAGATGCTTGATTAAATCAAGGCCGCAAATCTAATCTTCTCATTGCGTATGAATCACATTCAGATCAATGACCAACATTTGGACCAAGATCAGGTTACTTCTCTACTGAGAGGAGTCACTAAAATCCAGACCCGTTTCATCACTCCCTAAGAATGGAAGCGTCATGGTGATACAATCAATTATGATCACATCACCCTCAGGTATTCCCAATACCTGTACATCCTGCATACTGGAAGACCCAGAATAAACCCGAAGTATTAGATCAACTTTACACTGTCTACTTCATAGTTTTTATCAGTAAGTTTTTCATTCGATCATTGGGAGTTGGTATCGATCATATACTTTCCAAAAGCATATATCATACCTAGGTCTTGATCATATACTTTCCAAAAGTATATATCAATCCTACAAATCTCAGTCAAGCTTCCAAAGCGAGACGACCGTGCACGGGAATTTGATTCTTCCCAATATCTCATGAGTGAGCTCATGTCTTCCGGTTCAGTAAATGAACATGTATGATCCCTTTGAGAGATCGCATTACTCATATGCCCTTATATGCACACCATCGTGCCGGTGTATAGACCTTGGTTAGGTCATCAACCTATTGGTCTGTCAAATGTACATACTCAGGACATATAGTAACACATCTGTCTCCGGTCAGAGGATGCGTGCCAATATCGTGACAGCATACGATATAGTACTTTGTTATCTCGATCTCGTTAAGTCAACTCTTTGACCTAACTAATCTGACCACTCCGAATCTCTATTCCTATGTAGAGGACCTGCATCAAGAGGTCGGTCAGATATCAGCCTTTAGAGATAAAGATTGCCATCTTCTACTCAGGCTGGAGATCATCTCTTAGCAATAATTTGATGGTGCTTGATGAGTCCTCAATCTAACTCATTAGATATTCATCCAAGCACCAGCCTCCATGATTCAATAATTGAATCAACAGCTGTATGATCATTAAGATGGCCATGGTACATAACCCTAATTGTACTAAGGGACGTATTATGCAAATTATTCATTCTTCATTTCAGATCAGAGAATGATATTCACAATAACATTTATTGCATAATGGCTCGTTGTGGACTCGCATGTCCAACAATCTCCCACTAGCCCAAAGATCCATTAATGGGATAATCATTTAAACCTACACTCATGTGACAATCATAGGTTATTTAGAAAATAGCTAGGTAAGCTGATCAGTCACTCTGTTCCTGCTAGACTATGCAAAGTCCTTGTACCGCACTTGCATATCCCCAGTAACAGTGCTCGCATCTAATGCGAATGTTGCATCTTATGCAACCAATACTCAATCTTGTTGGTTATGGTGTCCTTGACACTATAGCCTAATAATTATCATAACCAGTATTCCATAATCCTTATCAGAATACCCTTATTCCTGGAGATCTCTATCTCCTAAGGTATCCACGGTTAAGACCTTTAGATCTCTATCTATAAAGTCTTATGTTTTGAAGATAAGACTTTGATATCGCTATCTCAAAAATATTGTCATCTATGAAGATTTTATTATTACTGCAATCAAGTGTTTCCTCTCCATAGTAGGATTAGCAACACTTTAACTACTCCCACTGCGTGCAGATATCTGGCTTTTGTACACATCTAGCATCACTCAGCTCCTCGTCACTAATGCACAAGTGCAAGTAGTTCTAGCATTCACTTCCTCAATTCTTTGAGGTGCTATCCCTTTAGATAGGTCAGTACCATATCTTAAGGGGATAGAAGCCTTTCTTGGAATTTTCCAGAAAATGGAATATGTTCAAGGTGTACTACTATTGTGACAGTCCCAATACCCTCTTCTCTTTGCTTCTGAACACCTTCAATACTAAGATCCAAGAGGTATCCTTGAGAACATATCTCAAGTTATGGAACAACCAGATTAGAAAACACTTATTATTATCCTTATATCATTTTAAATGATTAGGATAACATCTACATTTAGCATGATGAACACAAAGGCACTCCCACTAAGCTTCACATGGCTTCATCCAGATTCTATCTGAAATAATAACATTTATAATTTCATCAAATCTTATGGTCCAACTTTAAGAAGCTTATTTGAGTCCATAAATGGATTTCTTAGCTTTCACACCTTGCTTTTCTCAACCATGAAGCCCTGGGCTACTTCATGTGAATATCCTCAGAGAGGTATTCATAGAGGAATGCAATCTTAACTTACATCTTGAAGATGCAATAGTCAAGTTGTGTAACTAAGGTTAGCAATATTTTGATGATTTTAAGCATGGTTACTGGAAAGCAAGTCTCATCGCAAGCGATATCTTCTTCTTCATGTGTAGCTCATGGCTACGAACCATGCTTTGAAGGTCTCTACCTTATCATCAGGTTCCCTTTCTCTTGAAGATCCATTTACACCTTTACAGGTCTTACCCATATAGGTGGATCCTCGAGGGTCCATATGCAACACTTGTATATGAAGTCTATTTTTAGACTTTATTGCTGACATCCATCTTTCCATGTCATGATCTTCAGAAACTTCATCATATGAAGTCAGATCATTGTCAGACTTAACTGACACATGAAATACATCCTCAAACTCATTTGAAGAGGTATTAGTGTTTCATCTTTTATTATCCTTTTAGTTTCCGATTTCAGGCCTCATTATCTTCTCAAGATTAAATGAGTTGCTACACTTCATTTCCATCTTGATTCTCAAGAGTCTCAACCTCTAAGAATCACATTCTCAAAGATGAGATATTTTAAGAATCACAAGGTCATTAAAGTAGGTATCCAATACCATCCTTTATTTTCCTAATGAAATAGCACTATCTAGTGCTCATTTCTAGCTTACTTGCATGGAATCCTGTTAAGGATATATAATGCAGTCTCTACTACATATATACCTGGAAACTAAGAGGAAATTATGCTAAAATTCATCATTGATAAGATTGTCGCACATGATCCAAATGTATCTCCCTATAACTCTATTGAGTTAAGGTGTGTTAGGAGGATTGAGATAGAATTGATATTCATATCTCCATAAGGTATCCTTTGATTTCATCTAACAGGTACATGCTACCTAGATTAGATCAAATCCATTTTATCTTCCTTCAAACTTTGGTTGTAAACCAAAATAATGAAATCTTTGAACATTTCAAAGGTTTCTTTATGTGAAGAGAAGAAATTCTCATATCAACATAATCATCAATAGATACCACATATACATAATGTTTACTATGATATAGATGATCCGCATACATCAGTATGTATGAGATCCTGAATACCTTTCCCAAAGAAGGGTGTATTGGACATTTTTACTTTGAATACAATATTCATAAGTATGTAAGTTTTGAAATTTTAGACATTCTAAAGTTTCATCTCTTACCAATCTATTGATCAAATCAATAGATAAATGTCCAAGGTTTGATGCTAGATCATTGTTAAATGATCTTCATCTTCATATTGATCTTTTAAAGGTTTATTTCAATATTAGAATCTTAATGAACCATTCATTAATTTCTAATTTAGTAGAGTCCTCTGGATGTTAGATAACTTTCTGAAATATATCCATCATAACTCTTTATGATAGGTCCATTCCAAAATTCATGTTTATTTCCAACATTTAAAACAAACAATGAGTGTATTCTAATGTCTAGGTCATATAGACATTCTCTAACACCAAGGGCACTCCCACTGAAATTATAAAGTCTATTGATCCAATGGAAATTATTGCAACAATTGCTTTAATTCCAACATGGATGACCATTAAACCTTAAGATCAAATTTCAAGTCTTCTAAATACATATGCAACCAATTGCAAGTGTCATTAGAAGATTGAGATACAATTATTAAACTTTATCTTATCAAATAAGTAAGTCAATTTCAATGATTATATGTAGATTATTCTGATGTACTATCTGATTCCTTCTCTAAGGATCTAGATAGACTTGATAGTCATACTATCAACACATCAACTTATTGCAATATTGACATTCATCCAACTCTTTGGATGCCATATGGAAGTCACAGAAGTACAGTCTACTCCTTGACTTTCCTTCTTACTTGGATCCAACCCATGCTTCCACTGCACTCCCTTTATCTATAAACAACCATTGCTTAAGACTAAGGTAACTCTTATGTAAAATTCAAAAGAATTTAATATAAGAGCATTTCAACATTTATACATGCTTCATTCAATTCATACAATATAAATATTATGAAGCTTCATGAATGACTAGAGTATAGACAGTAGAAATAATGACACTCATCATGTCTACATCCATCTAGACTCTTAAACATTGGTTGAAGTAGGTACTCAAACAATTTGAATACATCATCTCTTATAGAGCCACCATTCTGCATGATGTAGAGAAACCACGTTATTCATGATTAAATGTCAAGAATACATATGTATGCCAGAACATTTTCTTAAGTCTTTAGAAGGATTATTTGACAATTGCGATCATCATCGACATGTCACTTCCAAAGTACATTCGATGAGAGATCAAGACTATAGAGACATACAAACACTAGGGTTGTAGATCTATTGTCCATTTAATTGTCATTTCTCATTATTACAAGGAAACTTGCATATTGCAACCACATACATTATGTGTCCAACTGCAAGTACAATATCTGGATCATGAGTCCAATCCATGATATTTTACTGGTTATTATTGAGTATAGTATTGAGTAGACTCTCCGACTAGACACCATATCCACCCCAGGAAAGGATAATGCCAAATAGATCAATTTTGTACTTGAGATGATCATCGGTCCTTCAACCGAAATTATACCATATAGTAATAATCAAAACATGTTTGATTATAAGGAAATTTGCTACACAAATTCCCAATCCTATTCAAGAAAGGAGTTTGATGATTGTGTTTCCCAATTATGATCCAGATCAAATCTAATCAATTTATGGATGAGGCCAAGTCAATTAAGGAAATAATCGTATTCCAGTATTTCTCAATATTTTCCATAATTATTTCATGAAATTAACAATTAATTTCACTAATTGACAATCACATGGTTCTTGATTAGGACTGTAATTTCAGCAGTGACCCCTACTCACTAAAATTAAAGTATCTCAATCAATTTAAATCCAAATTAGACAAACTCAATTTTCAAAGATTTCTAATTTGATTTAGGACAGAACTTAAATGCATTTAGAGGTGGATCAAAACAGTAATTAACTCATTAATCATGTTAAGATTCGCAGTTCCTGCAACAGTGAATACATGTTCATTAAAACAACCATATCTCGAGCGAACGGAATCCAAATTACGTAAACTCAGATCCTATGATTTCCTTATTTAATGGGGAACAAAATACAATTATTAATTTAGTTTTTAAACAATTTAAACGTGCCTAAAATAATCTCAAAACAGAGATGCGAAAATGAAATGCAAGATAACTTTCGCAAACCCTAATGAACCCAAGTTGTCCTAGGTTTACGGATCGTATCCAAAACCTTCCAACCTAAGGCTCTGATACCACTAGAAGGATATGGTTAGATCCTCAATCGCATCACGGAAGCGTGAGCATTGTATCGAATACGACGAAGAACGACTAGTCGTACTAGTTGTTCTATGCAGCGGAATTTAAAAAAAATCATGCGACGAAACCACATGATCCAAGAATACTTCTTGGATCGTTTCGTCTAAATCACAAACAAGTAGTAGGATTACCTCTTGAAGTGTGTTGTGATCGAGTCTCTAAATGAAGAGACCTCATGTCTCAAGTCCGATCCGGCAGAGGAGACGCTTGCGAGCTCGTGGATGAGACGTGTGCTTCTCGCAATCCATGTTGATGATCCAAGTGGTAGATCTCCTGATTTCGACACACGAGATCTGACGTCTTCTTCACGAGCGAGGCACACCGAAGGAGATAGAGATCCACGAGCAAACGATCGGGCAGTATAACGACGACGCTGCGGCGATGGAGAACCTCTCTAGGGCATCCATGGTGGACGATCGCTGAGAGGGGAGAGAAAGGGCTGACGTGTAGAGAGAAAGAGAGAGAGAGAGAGAGAGAGAGAGAGAGAGAGAGAGAGAGAGAGACTTTTGTTCTCTTGTGTGTTGTGTAAAGAAGAGCAAAGGGGTGCCTCTCCTTTTATAATATTTTGGGATCCATGGATCACAATCCATGGGCAACACAAATCCAATGGCTCTCATTGATTTGTGTTTCTTTCAATGGCTAAGATTTTGTTGGTAAAAAACCAACAACAATTAATTTAATAAAAATCAAATATATATTAAATACAATTTGATTTATATCAAATCAATCTGCATTGGAGAAAATAGGAAGGTGACAATCCTCTTTTCATAAGGAGGGTGGACGGCCATCACATTCCTTATAGGAATTGTGGCCGTCCACTCTTCCTATATGGAAGGTGGATGTCTCTCTCCTATTACATGAGATTACACTATCTCATGATTCTCTCCAATATTTGCAACAACTTTTGTTGCAAATTATTTCACAAAAATAATCCAATTTATTTTGTGAACATTGCAATCATGCCATTGGAAATTTGTGAATCATATTCACAACTCAAAATAAAATGTAAATTGCATTTCAATTCAATATCCAATGTGAATCCAATTCACTCAACATTTAATTAACCAATGTAAATTACAAATAGCTCTCTCTTATATATTATAAATCATATTTATAATATATATGACTAATATGGATATTGCTATCCACATTATTCATATCCATGATAATTAAACCACATTTAATCATCTTGGATCTTTATTCTCATGTGCCCAAATAATATGAATCACATTCACATTATTCACATCTTTGATAATTAAATCACATTCAATTATCTTAGATAACTCTCTTTATAATATGAATCAAATTCATATTACTCATGATAATTAAATCACATTTAATTATCCATTTTCTCAATGCTTGGATACATAATATCAACAATGAAATTATCCTGAACCCTTTCAAAGATAATGCGCTTTCTCCGCGAATACTTGGAGATAAGGACAGGGCGATTGTATTGTTCCACGTATAGTGACTTGGATATCGAGATCGTATCTCAAATCCAGATCACGGGCCTCCCATAGATGCCTGATTAAATCAAAGACCACAAATCTAATCTTCTCATTGTGTCTGAATCACATTCAGATCAATGTCCAACATTTGGACCAAGATCAGATTACTTCTCTACCGAGAGGAGTCACTAAAATCCAGACTTGTTTCATCACTCCCTAGAATGGAAGCGTCATGGTTATACAATCGTTTATGATCACATCACCCTCAGGTATTCTCAATACCTGTACATCCTGCATACTGGAAGACCCAGAATAAACCCGAAGTATTAGATCAACTTTACACTGTCTACTTCATGGTTTTTATGAGTAAGTTTTCTCATTCGATCATTGGGAGTTGGTATCGATCGTATACTTTCCAAAAGCAATATCATACCTACGTCTTGATCATATACTTTCGAAAAGTATATATCAATCCTACAAATTCAATCAAGCTTCCAAAGCGAGATGACCGTGCACGGAATTTATTTCTTCCCAATATCTCATGAGTGAGCTCATGTCTTCCGTTTCAGTAAATGAACATGTATGATCCCTTTGAGAGATCGCATTACTCATAAGCCCTTATATGCACACCAACACACCGGTGTATAGACCTTGGTTAGGTCATCAACCTATTGGGTCTGCCAAATGTACATACTCAGACATATAGTAACACATCTGTCTCCGGTCAGAGGATGCGTGCATGTATCATGACAGCATACGGTATAGGACTTTGGTTATCTCGATCTCGTTAAGTCAACTCTTTGTCCTAACTAATCTGACACCTCCGAATCTCTATTCCTATGCAGAGGACCTGCATCAAGAGGTCAGTCAGATATCAGCCTTTTGATATAAGGATTGCCATCTCCTACTTAGGCTGGAGATCATCTCTTAGCAATCATTTGACGGTGCTTGATGAGTCCTCAATCTAACTCATTAGATATTCATCCAAGCACCAGCCTCTATGATTCAATAATTGAATCAATAGTTGTATGATCATTAAGATGGCCATGGTACATAACCCTAATTGTACTAAGGGACCTATTATGTAAATTATTCATTCTTCATTTCAGATCAGGGAATGATATTCGCAATAACATTTATTGCATAATGGCTCGCCGTGGGCTCGCATGTCCAACAATGTTTCCATTGGCTTGTGTCTCATACTCGCAAATCCTGCCCTCTACCACCTCAATTGAGGTGAGCAAAGTTAAAGGTGTAGGTGTACAAGCTAGGTCATTATCAACAAGAGTTGTGTGCGTGCTCCGAAATACTCTACTTAGGAAGTCAAGATGATATTGAACCAAGACTTATGATCTCACAGAAAATCAACTAGACTTGAAGTGCCTCAATTCTAGTTCCTATAATGTTCATGTGATTAGGTAATTTAAGGTCCATCCAAGCTTCAATCTTCAGATTTTATTTAGAATTGTTCAATTATCAAACTCAATCCGAAAATGCAAATGTTATGCATAATGCAGAAAATATTTTTGTGATGCAATTTTCAAATTTTGAGCTTTTTATGGATTTTTGAAGAGGTTTTGCACAATTTTATGCAATTTTTCGAAAATATTTTGCAAATGTTATTGGAGTTTTAAATTTTGCAAATTTTTAGGTATTTTTCAAGATAAAAGAATTTTTTGAAGAAAAGATAGGTACAAATATTTACATGGGAAAATTAAGGTTTAAAAGAATTTACATAACAGATGGCTAAAAGTGTTTATTTATTAGGATAATGTATATATTCCTCAAACTTATTTGAAAATAACTTTACAAACAATTTTGAAAACTATAGTCCAAAATACTTTTTGCAAATAATTTTTACAAACATCTACAAATATTTGAAAATTATTTTGCAAAAGTTTTTCAAATAGTATAAATAGATTTTTCAAAAATATTTTTGCAATCATTTTCCAAACATTTGCAAATAGATTTTCAAAATAATATTACTTCACACCAAGAAAATATTTTTTTACAAATAAAATATTTTTGCAAAGATTGAAAATATTTGAACAGAACATTTTCCAAATACTTCCAAAAATATTTTCAAACTATTTTCGAACATTTTACAAAAAAATATTTTACCTGATTTATTAATAAGTAAATAAAAAAGAATTTGAGGAGTAATAAACATCTTTTTGTTAATTGATTTAATGAATTGTATATGCATATATATATATTATTTTTAGCCATACTTATCAAAAGTATGAGTCATGGCTAAAGTATATAAAAAGTATATGCAACCCCCCTATACTTAGCTTGAGCTATGTCTTCATAGGTTGGAGAGAAAAAGAGAAGACATAAGTTGTACTGAGTATAGAAAAGACTAAAGAATAATGGAATGAAAGAATGAAGTAATAAAAGAATGAGAAGTTGATCGTCCCCCTATACTTAGGATGAAATACTCCTAAGTATAGCATATTGTACACAAGGCAAGGAGGGTTGAGGGTAGGAATGAACAAATCACAACTCGGTCTGTCTCCCCTTTACTTAGGGTAAGATATCCCTAAGTATAGACAAGAAGAGGAGATAGTAGAGAGTATCAAAGAATGAAAAAGTTGGTGTGCACACCCCCTATACTTGGGACAAAGTACATCCTAAGTATAGCAATGAAGAAAGGGTGACACCTTTTTGGAAGAAAAAGAAAAATGAAAATGAAAGATGAAGAAGAAAGATCACTCAACTCATCCACCTCCCGTATACATAGGATAGAGTACGTCCTAAGCAAGGCAAAATACATGGAATGAGGTGAATGAGTAAAAATGGTAGATGGAATGAAAAAATGAAAGCGAATATACAAAGAGGTGAATATATAAAGGATCAAGAAGGTAGAAAGCGAACCTTTTTGCACGACTGCTGAGGAATAGATCTGACAAGATGCAGGTCGATATCAGGGTCCTCAGTAAACACAAATCGATTAGGATCGACCTGGTGAAGATCCTCGGCAAGCTCAAAGTGGAAAGGTACGAACTGGTCAATGGAAGTAGTGTGGTTATGTTCAGCCATGGTGGTTTCTACTACATCACCATCATCAAAAGGTTTAAATTAATTTATAAAAGCAATAAGATCAAATTCAGCCTATGTAGTCTCTACTAAGTCTACCCTCCACTCTAAAATGTCAATCGTGTAACTCATGTGGATATCATCAATGCATTGCCAGTCACCAGAAGGGAGAACTCCAAAGTCTACGTTTTTCGAGTCTTCCTCACCAAATAGGAATGCTCAGGACTCAAAATCATCCAACATATAGCAAAATTCTCTGATATCCTTGTCAAGGTCATGATCCTCAAAGTCAGCTAACACGGGCACACTCTCATGGGATGCAGATCTTTGGTCAACAGTGGGTGCAATGATCGACACATCGCTCCCAATATCATAACGGAAGTGAATCTCTCCAGATCCATAATCAATAACATCTCTTGCAGAGGAGAGTAAGGGCCATCCCAAGATTGGAGGACACTCCACAGGGCAAAGGTCCCCATGGGCAATAAGACGAAGTCGGCAGTGAAGCTCATGCCCTGAATCTGAATGATAACTTTCTCTAGAATACTGATGACAGAAATACCCGAGCAACTAAGGCAATCAGGTAACTGAGACGGTCGTTGCGACCTCAATCACTCGGATGTGTATCAAGAAAAATATCAGACCACTAAATAAATCAAAATCAATCAAAACAAAGCAAGCGGTCCTGCTATATGTTTAACCTGGTATAGCAGACAAAATATTTTTTAGTGGTTTTTAATTATTTTTATATTTTTTTTGGATTTTTAATATGTAAAGAAAATAAAAGAAACACAAATAAGCACACTTCAACAATTTATTTAATGCAACAAAAATCAAGCAAAAATTCAAACAAAAATATTTTTATGTGTTTTATATTTTTTTATGTTTTTGGTGAATTTTTGGGATTTTTATGATATTTATTTTAATTTCTAAAAATCAAACAGTAACAAAAATGCAAGGTACTGTCCAGCCAAGCCCAAAAGCCCTAGATAAAATATCTAATGGCCTCAAAAGGGCCTGGAGGTATTTTTCCTGTAAACTAGGTAAAACAAGGAAAATTTAAGTACCAAATTTATTGTTTTTGGGTTTTTAGATTATTTAATAGAATTTGTATGAGTTTTTAGGTGTTTTTAAGTTTTTAAGGTTTTTAAGCAATGAAAAATAGCCAAACTTGGCTAGAAAATCAAACAAACTAAACTAAACAGTACCTAATTTTTGTAGAATTTTTAGAGGTGTTTTTTTATTTTTTTGTGATTTTTAAACCTAGACAGTAACAAAAATGTTGGTTTTTGAATTTTTAAAAATAACAAACGAAATCAAAAATGTCCTCAAAAATTCACAAAAATCCTGCACCATGGCAGGAGCCATGTATCAAATTTTTGTCAAATTTGGAGGTGATTTGATATTTTATTCAAAAATGACAAGAGGGTACAGTGCACAGGGACTGAAATGCAAATACCCTAAGTTCTGGGGGTCCAGGTGCAAAATTCCCAGCAAAACACGTGCGAGGCGCGTGCCTGGGGCACTCAGGGGCCTATATGTAATAAAAATAAGGTCCGGGGACCTATTGGTAACACGTACCAAAAGTCCGAGGACCTCAGTTGCAATTTACCCACAAATAAACGCACACGCGGAATAAAATCATTCACAGGGGCATAAGTGCAAATACTAAAAAGTTTCTTTCATTTCAGAACAATCAGAACTACAAGGGCATATATCGCAAATAACCCAAAACTACACGTGACGAAGCACGTGGCTCACACAGACAGGGTATAAGTGCAAATAAAATAAGCTCGAGGTCCTCTATGCAATTTACCCTAAAACTACACAACGTACTTAAACATTTACAGGACTAATACGAAATAAACTAAAGATAAGGGCCTAAGGGAAATTTACCCTTTATTAAGCGGAGCTGATGGATGGCCGCCACGTGGCGATCGGATGGTCCAGGATGGGGCGGCTCTCTACGCTGCTCTGCTCTGGTCGATCCAACGGTCCAGGCCAGGACACGTGTGGATCCAACGGCCTGGATCTGGTGCCTCAGATCTGACGACAAAAAGAAGCTCCAGCCACCAACGGTCAGGATGGGACCTGGAGCGGGAGGCTAATCCGACGGCTCTCGAGGGTGCTGGATGAACTGACGGCCAGCGAACTTCGCCGGCCTCGTAAAGGCGCCTCCGGCCTCCTCTGCTGCGCCTGAAGATCAGAGAAGCTCCGGCGTGAAGATGCGCAGCTGATGACGTCCTCTGATGCCCCAGCCGAGCTCGGATGAGCTCCGACGAGGGTGGCGGAGCTGAAGCTCCTGTCTGAATGTCGAGAGGCCTCAGATGGCCTCCACTGGTCCTACAAAACGGTTCAGAAGCTTCGCGGGTCGAGGGCAAAGTGCCTCGACCCAGTTAGGCGACGTGGGAGTGGTCGGTGCGTCGGTGCGGGCGAACCCCGGCGATGCGACGGCGAAGGGGTTCGAACCCCAGCTCCTTTGCGAGCTGGGTTGAACGGAGGGGCGGAGAAGGTGCGCGGGGGAAGGGCGAACGTGATGGTCGGGTCTGATCGTCGGGAGGTGGTCGGAACCGGGGTGAATCGACGAAAAAGTACGACGGCGAGGATTGGGGGAAAGCTGAAATCAAAGGAAAGGGCGGAGCTAAGGGGGTACCTGGATGGATGAATAGATTGGGCTGGAGCTGGGGAAGCTCCCGGTCGTAGCCTCGAGGGACGTCTGGGCCCGAGGCTCGGAGCTCGCACCAGTGGCGGAGCTACGGCGGAGCTAATCGCCGGATCAGTGGTATCCGGCCCCTCTCCTCGCTGCGACAGCACCTGGAGCGAGCTGTCACTCACGCTCGAGCACTGGAGGTCACGGGGGATGGGGCGAATGAGCCAAAGATGGGAATGAAGGTGGCGGAGCTCGAGCTATATATGTGTGCAGGTCCGGCTAGAAGAGGTCGGGTAGGGTATCCTGGAGCGCGGATCTCGAGGTGGAGGCTCCGGCGAGGGTCTCGGATGTATCAAGAAGGAATCGGACCCTGGGTTTAGGCGAGGGTGAATCGGGTTTAGGCGCTAAAAAAGGGGGAAGTCGGGTCGGGCGCCTAACCCGTGGGAAGTGGTCCTGGGGGGGCAGTTGACCTGGCGGTCAACAATCCCCAGGGCCAATGGGTGAAGGCCACGTGTAAAAGATTTCGAAATTCAATAAAAAATAACAAATGGTCGAATTAGGGAAAAGTCAAAACATGAAATATTTTTCTTTTTAATTTTTTCTATTTTTTAGTGATTTTTAATTAATTTTTGGAAATAAAAATAAGGTATTTACAATATATAGCTATATATAGGTATATATACAATATGTAGGTTTTAATTTTTGATTTTTAATTATTATTTTTGTACAATTTTATCCTTATTTTATATTTTATTTATTTATAGAATAAAATAAGGAATAAAAGGGTGTTTTTATTTTATTTTTATTATTTATCTACATAGGTAAAATAAATAGTTATGTACAACTATATACATGGTATATGTACAATGTATTTTGTATTTTTAATTTTGTGATTTTTATTTGATTTTTGTTTTGATTCTTTTTATTTTATTTATTTACAATATATAACCTAGAATATTTACAAAAAGTTTTGAAAATAACTTTATTTATTTACAAGGTTAAATAAATATAGGAGCATGGTTTATGTACATGATGATGAAGGGGTCTTTTTAATCTTTTTGATTTTTAACTTTTTATTTTGTTTTTATATTTTATATATACAAGTATTTACAAGCATATTTTTGGGTGAGGAAAACATTTTTATTTTATTTACATAAATATATACACATGAGCCCCTATCTCCCTCTACTTGGCTTTTATGCGGTCAGGCCCATGCTGAGCCCTCCCTTGGGTTAGGTTGCTCAATATTTATTCTAAATATTTCCCTCTTTTTCTTTTTGATCTTTATTCTTTTATTTTTGCACAAAAACATGCTAATTATAGAATTTTACACAACGCATGCTTTTGCTAATTATTCCTATTTACACATATCTACATGCATTTGCAAAGGTTTTTGTAGCTAAAATACAAGAATAAGGAGTGATGAATGGGTATTCATCAAATACCCTTCTTCCTCTTTATTGATCCATCAGCAAATTGGACAATCATCATGGTTTTCTTGAGAGGCCCAAGATGAAGAGATTGTACCAGTGAGAAGGGTATTATATTAATTGAAGTATTTCCATCAAGGAAAGTGTTATCACAAGAATATTCAGAGATCGTGCAACTCACAAGAGATGTGGTAGTGTTCCCTTTCCTAATGTGTGGATGTTGAGAGATGGTGTGGGCAATGGTCGTGGTAAAAATGTGTCGCTCAGATATGCTCCTTCGCTTTCTCTTCTTTGATTTAGGAGCAGAAAATTAGGTCATGTCCAGGTGAAGTGGGGCTTCAATGATCTCATGAATATATGCCACCACTTTAGGTTCAGTCAACATTTTTTGAAATTTTGGATCTCCTCCATACAAGGAGAGAGATCAGAATCAACATCTATACAAGGATGACTAAGAGCAGTCTGTACAATGTCATCCTTGGGGTCAAAGGTGGGATCTAGCGTGAGTGTATGTGTGGTCAAAGAATATGGTAGGTGTGACCTCTCCTCACAAATTGAATCTACTGTGTTCCTCCCAAAATATTTTTGTATTTTAATTTTTTTTCTCATTTTTTGTATTTTGGGTGATTGCAAGATCTCATAGGAATCCTCGAATGAACTCATATCATCAAATGGTGAAGTGGAATTGTGTCTCTTATTTATACTAATGAGGTCATCAATCCTTTGTCTCATATACTCCATCATCTGGGTTAAGTGCTCAAGAGTGGACTCCATGAGAGGTGACTCTGACATGCCAGACTCGGGTGAATGTAATGGTTGAATATATGAGGGTTGCGGTGGTGGGTGAAAATATGAGGTCTGACACTATGGTTGAGGCGGATATGTACTAAAAGAAATATCAGGAGCAAAGTCCTCCTAGAAAAGTGGAGGTGGACCAGCTGGAGGGTATGGGGGATCTGTAAAGTCCAGATAAAAATCACTCCAATCAGTCATCTTTAAAATAAAAAGAAATGATCAGGAGAGCACGGAGGTCAAATGAAGATATGCGAGGAAAAAGGCGCAAATGCACAGAGAGATCTAGGATTCACACAAACAATCACAAACAAGTATACACAAAAACAAACCCCTTAATTCACTTAATCTATAGTTAAATAGATCCTAATGCTAGGGCTCAATCACACAAAATAAAGAAAAGTAAAAACGCGAGAAACAAATGAAAAAAGAAAAGTGTGGAAATCATGACAAAATCGATGAGGCCCCCTAGTGAACAATCACTTGGGCAGTAGACCTCGTGAAGTATCACAGTCCCGAGAGTCTTGAATTATTAAAAATATAATTATCTCTCTCATTTAAATTACAAATAAAACAAAATAAGCTAAAATACAAAGCAAAGCACACTATCTTAAAAAATCCTCAAAGTCTTCTTCTATTGTTAGGTCAGAAGATTGAGCCTTCTTTACGTGGGTGTGTAGGTACTCCTAAGAGGATCTCCCTTAATCTGTGTTCCTCGCAACAAAGTCAAACAAAGAGGGTGGTTAAACAACTCACAAAGTAATATAAAATAGAAAATAAATAAAAGAAAATATAGACAGAAGCGACAAGAAGACACAAATAAAGAAATCCAATTTATGTGCAGGTGTTCCCCAGCAACGATGCCATTTGAAAAGTCAAATCTTCTATCGATATTGTATTCCACACAAGGCGAGAACACAGTCCTCGAAGTGAATGATGAGAACCTCGGATTATTTCAACAATTAACCCACAATATATATACAGAAATAAAAAGCAAATAATGTTGATTTAAAATTTATTATAACTTTACAATAGATGTGTATAGATGTAAGTGTGTAAAGTGTGGAACACATGGAGAAAACGGTAAATCAAGGAAACAAATACAAAAATGTGTGTTCTTCCTGTCTATTTGTGTTTTTGTAGGTTTTAATTTTGTAATTTTAATTTTAAATTTTTTTATATTTTTTAAGATGTTTTCACTTTTATAAATTTTATTTTATGTTTATATTTTCTGAATTTTTTATTTCCTTTTTCTTTTTATAAAAAATACAAAAGATATATAAGTAATATATAAGGATATATATATATAATATAGGGTAATATATATATGTACTAATATAAATAAATAAAATATAGAAAATAACATGTTTTTGGGTTTAAAGTAATTTTTTACTATTTTTGTGATTTCTTAGATAATTTGCTGATTTTTATATATTTTTAAAGTCAAAAATATCCCAAGTCAGGGATTAAATAAATATGTCAAATTAATTTGGAAATTAAAAATATAAAATAATGTCCAAAATTTTCTAAATCAACTTTAATTAATAAAAAATAATATAAAAATCAGATACATAAATAAATATTTTTTGGAAATTTGGGTTCTAGAGTTATAAAATAAATGATAAATAATATATTTAGAATTTTTCAAAAAGTTTTCATATTTTTTGGTAATTTATACTGCAAATAGGGCAAAAACGTGCTCTTTTTGAATTTTATAAAATGGGAAAAAGTCTTTAAATCCAAAACTAAAAATATAATGTGAATCTAGATGGAATCATGAGCTTAACCCTATTTTTGAGATCTTTGGAGCATAGATACTATTTATAAAAATGGAAATACGAGCACAAAAAGTAATGAACTAGGAGGAGTGTTTTGCAATTTAAGATAAAGTCAAGGTTGTTTCTTCAATCACCCAAAAAGTTATAACTAATATTTAAATTGGAATAAATACAAATAACAAAACCTGTGAGGGGTTGTTTGCAAAATCACCCCTCACGTGGGATCGCACGTGAGGGGATGGACTAGACTAAACAAAAAATATAAGCACAAGGTTCTGCTTGCAAATATTACAAAATATAATAGCGGTAGATAAATATTTATATATTTATTAATAGACTGCAAAAATGAGGGGGCGGAAAGAGCAAAATACCACACTCAGTGTGGAGGAAGACGGTTTGGATGCGTTCACTTAAATGTGGCACGCTCCGATGTTGTGATACCCCTTAGATCATCGACGACTATTATTAGATCCCTAGACGGGATCAGATGGCTATGCTTCACAAATTTTGACGATGATTGTTTGATCTGGGAGATGGCCGATGATCGGATAGCCCTTGAGGATGTCAAGAACTCACCCTTGGCGAGTTTTAATCGAGCAATGTTCGTTCCTCTGACCTCCTCGTGCACCTCTGGCTAGTCAATCGTTTTTGGGGCTACGTATCGAGCCCCTATAGCTTAAGATACTCCAGTGACCAGGGAGGCTTTCCATACAAAATCAACCCCTCAAATGGGGAACCCCGCTCCAGCAACCTACACAAAAATGTTATTGGGTCAAGGGAAAACTGACTCGACCCTTCAGAGGGTGGAATGGAGGCATGGCGAGGTGTAGCGGTGGTTGCTCCTACGAGGGGAGGAGGAGGAGCGTCGGGATCTTGCTACAAGAGGAGGCAAGTTGAATGGAGTGTGACTAGGCGTAGGGGAAGCAAACGTGAACGAAATGAGGGTGGATGGAGAGTCAGAGAAATAATGTATCGTGGTGGAGGGTTCGCTAGAGCAGAGCTCCGACGAATTACAAATCAGGAGATTTAAAATAAAACAATTAAGAAAATCTAAAACTAATTGCATATAATAAAACCTATAGCTAAGATTTACATAGAAAAGAAAGAAAAATACCTCGAGTAGCCGTGAATCCAAGAGATCAGAACCTCATGTTGGTGCTCCGTCGGAGATGGTGGAAGTCACCTTCAACTCTCTCCTTTGATCCAACCAATGGTTGGGCGAGCAACTTGTCACGTTGCTCAAGCCATGAGTGCAAAAGGAAGGAGAAAAAGTGGACGAAAGGGATTCAAATTCGAAGAATGGAGGATAAGGTGGTTTTGTACATGTGACTGTGATGAATCTCCATTTCATCATCTTTATTCTATCATTTTAGCCTTAAAAAACCTAGTAAATGTGTGTAAATATCGATAATTTGCATAAATTAGCATTCATGCATTATTGTATAAAGTTGTATATATACTATTTTTAATTCCAAAATTATAGAATAAAGAAAAGAAATAAAATAAAATATTGAAAATGTTTTATGACCATAAATCCTGAGACCTAGGCATCTCGATGACTAGGTCGACAAGGAATAAAGTAGGGGGAGATAAGAGCCAAATATACAATAAAAATTCCTTTTATTAATTAATTTTTTATTCATTTTTGGGATCTATTTATTTTCCATTTTTATACCTCAAATAAAGGAACATTGAACATGAAATTGTAGATAATAAAATATAGAAAAATACAAAATTTATTTGTAATTAAAGATATAGTCTAAATAAGATTCCAAAATCCTAACTTCCCAGACCCATATCTCCCAAATAAAAACTAAAAATATATCAAAATCACTTTTAATTGAATATAACTTTTAATAAACTAATTAATGAAGGTGGTTTCATATTTTTGAAGTTAAGGTGTGAAAGTTAGATTTTGGACCCCTATTGTATAGTGTACCTAATTAAAATAATCATTTTATTTATTCTTTATTATTTTTTGTAATTTTATATTTTTTATAATTTTATAAATATTATTTAGAATATACTTACATATTACAATAGGAATAAATCAATAAAGAAGCATTAAAATAAAATAGTTATATAAAATTCATAGATGAAATACCTATATCTATACCTATATAAATAATACACCCATTTATTTAAGTGTATATATGATATTAAAAAAATAAAATAAAAATATATTTAAGTATCTAAAACTAATTTATAATTTTATAAAATAATAACCTAAATTAATAAAATCAAAAATACAAAATAAAAATAAAAGACTTATATACATAGATAAGTATACCTATAATATAACCCTAAAATCTAACATGTAATTAAAAAACCCTAAAATATCATAATAAAATATGATGAAAAATAATAAACATTATTATATTTTATAACTTAAAATTAGTTGATACATTTAGTATTTTTTATCAATTTTTAAATATTTTTGGTAGGGTTTTCTGGTTGGTCCATGTGGACCAACCAGCTTCCCCCGCCCGTTGACATCGATCAACTCTCTGATCGAGGTCTCCAGGTTATCAGGCCTGTATTTTCGTCTCGTTTCTCGAATTTTTAGAGACCACTCCTTGCATATTTTGTGCTCGAAATCTTCATGACTTTTTCTCCATGAGGATTGATCTTGCACGCCTAGTGCTTGTTTTGAGGATTGTGTCACTGAATCGAGCTGTGTTCCTCGATCTTCCCCTCGCCTTGTCAACCTTGTATAAAAAGCCCTCCTCCTCTCTCCTCGTGATTTTGAATCGCTTTGGCTTCGTTTGACCATCTATCGTGTACGCTCAGGATAGAGCTTCGTGATAGGGAGCTCTCCAGCCCTTCAACAACGAGGACAAGCGTCGTAGAAGTCCACTTCCACCCACCTCCGGTGTAGCTCCACCGTCGAGGTCCTCGTTCTCAGGTCTGCTGGTGAGATACCCTTTCCTTTCTTATTTTTCTGGGTTAGCTGAGTCTCTAGGTTTCATTCCTGTTGTTACTTTGTACTTTCATTACGTGTTTTAGCGTTAATCACCACCCCCGTAGTTCATTGGAGCCCTGCTCCGACGAACTCCTCCATTCATTTCTGACCGTGACCGACATAGACATACCACCTCAAAACTCTCCCCTTTGCTTCTACTACGCCTCGTCCCACTCCAGATCAGTCGATCGCTGCCAGATCGGATTTTGGGTACTCAAATTCACCCATCTTGTCAGAGCCCTCTGCCACACACCACATATCGCCCCCCTTCGCTTTTCTCACCATCCGAAAGTCGTCCTAGGCTTCGCCTTTTACCCCTAACATTTCCATGCAGGAGAAGAATGAGAGTTGAGGCTCTTCGAGCCTCATCAAGCTGCAAGAGCAACTCCAGGTCCACCTTCACCGCATGCCGTCGTCGGAGCTCGTCAGCTCCTCTTGGTACATCTAATCAACGCAGGAGGGACTGGGTTTTTTTAGATCATCGGCATCGATACAGGACCTTTGCTCGTGAAGATTTTGAAGATTAAAGTTCATCCAGGCCTGGTTCTTGGGCTGTTCATCCAACCACCTTCCATGTCGTTGGATCATGCCATGTTCTTCGTGAGATCTAGCTACCATCAGATCATCTCCCCGCTCAACCGTCAGATCCTCAGAGATGATTTAATCACCGCCGCCAGTAGCGAACCGGCATCAGGCACTATGGGCTCGATCCCTGGATAAGTAGGAAGAAGTGTGTCGTTCGATCGTGCCACTGTTTTAGTAATTTGCAGATCCACCCAACTCTTTTTTTGTAATATAATATTTGATACAGAAACATTCCTAGGTTGTTTAAATATTTTTGTAACTTTTGCATTTAGGACCCCGAACTTTATGGTAATTGTTATTGGGTCCATGCCACGTTACCTCAAGTGGTACCCCACGTGAGGTAGCATTTTTTAGGGGTGCCCCTGCAATTCCTTGTATTTGCATTTAGTTCGGCAACTTTTCAATTATGCTTTACATTTTTGTAAAAATTGCAGAGAGGCCCTCGAGTTTTATTTTAATTACAAAATGCCCATACTAGTAATGTAGTTTCTTTTTGTTGCTTGTATTTATTTTAAATAGATATCTTACTCATAAAAATTCACAAAAATATGTGTGTGCTCCTGATTGCCCTCTCTTTCATGCTATATTTTCATTTTACATTTTTAGGCATTTTTAATATTTATTAAAAATAAAAAATAGCCTACTTTATCCCTATTTACCATATAAAACCCATAAAAATATAAAATACTTTTGAAAAATTCCAAAAAAAGTTATTAGTGTTTATTTAGTTATTTCACAATTCTAGACCAAAAATCTATAAAAAATTATAAAAGAAAGCTCTTCAAAATTGAAAAAAATCTAAAAACCCTTATAAAATAAATAAAATTCTCAAAATTTCAAAGAAGTTGTGTTTTTTGCTTCATATTTTTTTATATTATTAATATTATTTGAAAATTAATTTGGAGAATTTTTTATATTGCTTGCTATTTTATATCTCCATTTTAATTTTGGGTATTTATTAAACCCTGATTTAGGGTATTTTTTACTTTAAAAATATATAAAATTAGCAAAAAAATTGCTAAAAAATCATAAAAATAGTAAAAAGTTATGTAAAATGCAAAAGCATTTTATTTTCTGATTTGAACATTTTTTATATTTATACATACCCTAGTTTATACTGTATATATACTCTTATATAGTCATATTATATATTTTAAATAAAAAAATATAAAAATAAATATAAAAATAAAATATAAAAGTAGAAAATTAAAATCAAAATACAAATATATAAAACAAAAAAATTAAAAAAAAATAAAATAAAAAACCCATAAAAACCAAAGTTTGGTTGTGTTTGAGAGATAAATTATGCTATGATTTTTTATCTTGCATGCTCTATTACATTGCTTCATGTGTTTGACACCTTCTTGCTTGTCTCTATACATTTTTAGTCGGGTATAATAAATTTTAACTCTTTCTCTTAATTGCTTCATTATTCGTGTGGGTTAATTATTGAAACAACGAGAGGATTTGAGTAGTCACCTCAGCGATAGTGAGCCTGATTTGTTAGGACATTATTTAGTGACTCCCATCTTATATATTTTCAACTCCTTGACTTTAATCAATTGAAAGAACTTATCATTCGGGCCCCCGTCTTGCAACCATCGATTTGAATACAATCTTTTAAAATAATGACTGATGCATCAGACTATGTCATCAGTGCTATGCTTGGGTAGAGGAAAGATAACATCCTATTTGCTATTCACTATGCTAGCTGAAGGCTCGATGAAGCTCAAAGAAATTATGCAGTCACTGAGAAGGAGCTGCTAGTAGTAGTCTTTGCCTCGGAACAGTTCAGATCCCATCTCCTCGGGTCCAAGGTCATCATCTACACAGATCACTCGGCCATTAGGTACTTACAGCAGAAGAAGGACACCAAACGACGTCTCATTCAGTGTATCATTCTCCTCCAAGAGTTTGACCTTGAAATTCGAGATAAGCCTAGAGTTAAGAATGTAGTGGCCGACTACTTATCCAGACTTCCCGAGCCTGAGTCTCTTGAGCCAAACTTGCAACCTATCACTGAGACCTTTCCAAATGAAGCAATTTTGTCAATCACCTCGCTCCCCTAGTATGTTGATATTGTGAACTATCTTGTGATAAAGAGAACTCCACAAGATTGGTCGAAGCTTAAAATCAACAAATTTTTTATCTAAAATCCATTACTAATAGTGGGAGGATCCATATCTATTACGTGAGGAGGCATATTGCATCTGGAGGAATGTATTCCTCGGGAGGAAGTTTCGAGTGTCCTTGTACTTTGCCATAATCAAGAATTCGGAGAGCATCGTTCAGGCAGACGAACAATAGCAATGTTCTTCAGGGTGACCTTTGGTGGCCTACATTATTCAAGGATGCATAGGATTATGTCAAGTGTTGCACTAACTGCCAGAAGATGGGCGGTACCATAGGAATGAGAGACACGATGCCTCTGGAAGTTCATTCAGATATAAAACATCTTCAACAGATGGGGCATCGACTTCATGGGCCCATTTCTGAATAGCCAGGGTTACGAATATATTCTGCTTGCTGTCGACTATGTGAATCTCTGGGTGGAGTCTATTCCTGCCTGAACCGTCGACAGTCAGACTGTCTGTCGATTCTTAAGAGATCACATTATTGCACGGTTCAAGATCTCCAAAATTGTAATATCAAATTGGGGTAGTCATTTCATAAGCAAAGAGGTGAAGAAGCTAACTCAGGAATTCTACCTAGAACATCGTGTCGCTTCACCATACCACCAACAGTCTAATAGCTTAGCTGAATGTTCAAACATGGAGATGAAGATGATTCTACAGAAGCTTGTGCCTCTAGATCGCAAGAACTGGTCTCAGCTTCTTATTTAATTCTTTGGGCTTACAGATTTACGTACAAGTCACCACTAGGAATGTCTATGTATCGTCTTATGTATGGTAGCCATGTCATCTGTCCATTGAGCCTGATACATAAATCTTTATGGGCTACCAACATCTGTAATTTGGACTCCGAGAAAGACGGGAAGAACCAAAAAGTGGATCTGAACATATTAATTGGAATTTAGAGATTATGCATATGACAACATCCTGATGTACAAGGAGAGGTCAAGAAGTTGCATGACAAGCATATCAGTCGCAAATCCTTCGAGTCGGGTTAGAAGGTGTGGTAGTTTGATGCAAAATTAAAGATCTTTTCAGGTAAACTGAAGAGCAAATGGACTCGGTCGTTCACAAATGAGTCATGTACGTGACAATGGAAGCGTAATGATATCTGATTTGTTAGCTGACATACAATCATTTTTGGGCAATGGACAGCTTCTAAAGCCTTATCTTGAAGATGCATTCTTGTCTGTCGTTGACTCCATTCAAGTGATTCTGATGATGAACTGAATACTTCATAGTTGCAGTCAAAGACAAAGCAAATCAAAATATTCTGGAATGACTTTTCTTTTTTCTTTCTTTGTCTCTTATTCTACCAAAAAGGTGTCATCCCCTTCATCAGTGCTACACTTAGGACGTACTTTGCCCTAAGTATATGAGGGATGTGCACCTTGAGTTCTTCAAATTTCCTATTTATCTTCATCTCTTTCTTATTTTCTTATTTTCTTCTTTTCCTTTCCATTTTCCTTTTCAACCAAAAAGGTATCATCCCTTTTTGCCAGTCTTCTATACTTAAGACGTACTTTGTCCTAAGTATAGGGGTGTGCACACTCCGAGTTCTTTCATTCTTTGATCCTCTCCATTGTCTCCTCTTCTTGTCTATACTTAGGGATATCTTACCCTAAGTATAGGGAGAGACATCTGAGTACGATCTGTTTATTCCCACCCTTGACCCTCCCTTCTTTGTGTACAGTCTGCTATAGTTAGGAATTATTTGATCATAAGTATAGGGGACAACCAACTTCTCATTCACTTCTTCGTTCATTTATTCTTTAGACTCTTTTATACTCGCTATGAGTTATGTCTTCTCTTTTTCTCTTTGATATATGAGGACATAGATCAAACTAAGTATAGGGGTCGTATATACTTTAGCCTAACTCGTACATTCGTATTTTATTAAAAAATATGCATAAATATACTATTGAATTCATTAAAAAATATTTATTATTCCGTAAATTCTTTTTGTATACACTGATTAATAAATCGTGTAATAATATTTTTTGCAAAATGTTTGAAAAAATAGTTTAAAAATCTATTTGAAAAATCTTTTGAAAACTATTTGAAAACATTTTATTGAATATTTTCAACCTTTGTAAATTTTTTGTTTGCAAAACTTCTTTTATTAGTGTGAAATAAAATGTTTAAAAAACTATTTGCAAATGTTTGGAAAATGGTTGCAAACAATTTTTAAAATATATCTATTGTTTGAAAAAACCTTTGCAAAATGATTTTCAAATATGTGTAATTGTTTGTAAAAATTATTTGTATAAATTATTTTGGACTGTAGTTTCAAAAAATGGTTTGAAAACCTTTTTCAAATAAGGTGAGGAATATATACATCACACTAAAACA